>JAJPUD010003270.1:123956-186840 GCA_023553655.1 Myrmecobius fasciatus | reverse complement strand
TTTCAATTTCCAGTTTCTTGCCACTACAAAAAGGGCTGCCACAAACATTTTTGCACATGTGGGTCCCTTTCCCTCCTGTAAAATCTCTTTGGGATATAGGCCCAGTAGAAACACTGCTGGGTCAAAAGGTATGCACAGTTTGATAACTTTTCGAGCATAGCTCCAAATTGTTCTCCAGAATGGTTGGATCCGTTCACAGTTCCACCAACAATGTATCAGTGTCCCAGTTTTCCCACATCCCCTCCAACAGTTATCATTATCATTTCCTGTCATTTTAGCCAATCTGACAGGTGTGTAGTGGTATCTCAGAGTTGTCTTAATTTGCATTTCTCTGATCAATAGTGACTTGGAGCACCTTTTCATGTGACCGGAAATAGTTTCAATTTCTTTGTCTGAAAATTGTCTGTTCATATCTTTTGACCATTTATCCATTGGAGAATGGCTTGAATTCTTATATATTTGAGTCAATTCTCTATATATTTTAGAAATGAGGCCTTTATCAGAACCTTTGGATGTAAAAATATTTTCCCAGTTTACTGCTACCCTTCTAATCTTGTCTGCATTCATTTTGTTTGATGGGGAGAGACTTGAAGCAGAGAGACCTGCCAGCTGGCTACTGTAATAGTCTAGGCTAAAGTGATGAGAGCCTGAGCTAGAGTGGAGGCAATGTCAGAGAAGAAAGGGAGACATACTCAAGAATTTGCAAAGATGAAAATGACAGGCTTTGGCAACAGCTTGGGTATATAAGGGTGTGGGTGTGGCATAGGATGAGAGATAGAGAAGTCCAGAATGACTTCTAAATTATGAGCCTGAGGGACTGGGAGGATGGGGTTGTTCTCTATAGTAATAGAAAGATAGAAAGTGGGAAGGATTTAGAGGGAAATATGATAAATTCTGGTTTTGATATGTTTAGTTTAAGATTTCTAATGGATGTTCAGTTCAAGATGTCTGAAAGGCAATTGGAGATGCTAAATTAATGGTCAGCAGAAAGATTGTGAATTGACAATAGGTAGATTTGAGAATCCTCAGAATGAAGATGCAATTAAATCCATGGGAGTTAATGAGATCGACAAGCAAAGCAGTATAGAAGGAGAAGGGAACATCCAAGACAGAATCCTATGCCTGTGGAGCACCTGTTATTAGAAGGTATGATTTGAAGAGAATCGAGCAAAGAAATCTGAGAAGAGGCTCTCATTTAGATAGGAGTAGAACCAGGAAGTAGTAGTGTCCCAAAAACCTAGAGAAGAGAAGAGAATGTCAAGGAGAGAATGATTAACAGTTTCAGAGCCTTCAAAGAGTCAAGAAAATGTGAATTCAGAAAATATTTCAAAAAAAAGAGTTTTATTTCTAGGAAAAAAACCCTAAAACTTAGAGCCACTCTATTTTCTTCTTTGTGTTTGTTTCTGGACCCAGTTTATTGTCTGGCTGTCATTAGAATATATGTGTATATTTGTGTGTGTGTGTGTGTGTGTGTGTGTGTGTGTGTGTATGTGTGTGTGTGTTTATATACACAATCGCAGACCATTGCAATGAGCCGATTACTCAATAATTTCTAATAATTTAGGCAATATCCTTCTTCTTCCACTTGCTTTTCCTGTGTGGATAGTTGGTCAATTTTCTTTTGGGTGGTTGTGATCTTGCTTTAGGAGTTCTGGAGCATTCTAATACTTGATGTAGTCAGTAAAATCTCATGTTTAAGCAGCATAAAAACTAATTCTTTTTTATATTTGCCCATATTCTTTCAGCTCCTCTTCTCAATTTATGCTATTTATTTTGAGTGGGAAGGAAGGAAGCATTTATTAAGCATCTACTATGTACCAAACAACTCTGCTATGAGGTAGGTGCTATTATCCCCATTTTACAGTTGAAGAAACTGAGTCAGAGGTAAATTGATTTGCCTAACATCATATAGCTAGTAAATATATGGGGTTACATTTGAACTTACTTCAGGCTCAGCTCTTCTCTCCACTGTGCAACTTAGTTTTTTTTCCTAGGGAGAGATGGCAACAATGGAAAAGGGTCAACAAGAAGGGATAGGTGCATTCTCATGTTTGATCTTTGTTGTGTCTAGGTAGACCTTGCAATGGGATTACTTAAAAGATTTCAAGCTGTAGGTCACTTTAGAGGCCATATTTTCCAACATTCTCATTTTACAGATGAACAAACTGAAGCCTAGAGAGAGGAAATGATTTATTCAAAGTGGTAACTTTTAGAGCTGAGATTTAAACCCAGGTCCTTTGCCTCCAAGTCTAGAATTCTTGCTATTATCTCAAGTTATCTAGGATCCTCTGCTCCTTTCTACTGTCTAGCTGAAGCTGGCAAAAGAACAGATTGTCTTTTCCCAGAAGTTAGAAATGAAAAGGAGAAAAAGAGGTTTATTTCTGTGGTGGAGGGAAAAGGGAGCAAAACTAAGGAGGGATGGAGAGAGGAGCATTCTCTTTCTTTGTTGTAATGTTCCACTGTGTATCATAAAGTAATTGCTTTTAACTATAGTGAATGATTAGGTCCTCCGGCAATTTCACTTGTGCCCCTTGGGGAGCCTTCTTCACTAGGAGGCCCAGAAAGCTCTTGCATTTTTTATTTCCTCATTCAAATGTGGGGAAACATATTTCATTAATTAGTTGCTAATGTCTCTTGTGCAGGAAGAAGTGCCACTAGAGTCTGACATCTTGATTCAGGAGGAAGACTAGCAACCTTGTTAATGCCTTGGCACCTCTTATAATTCTCTAGGGTGTTTCAAAGTGGTGTGAAGCCACCTCCAGAAACAGATAGAAAACAAAATTGTTTAAAAGAGATTTGGGAGATTTAACAGGATTTATTGTTATCCTCCTACACTATTCCTTTTTTACCTTCTTTTGGAGGGCAGAATGAAAGGATTATAACTTCTGTGGTTGACTCCCATATGTAACTGTAATCTCCTGAGTTTCAATCCCTCCAATGCCAACTGATCTGCTAGATATGTTCATCTCAAGCTCCACATATCCAAAATTAAATTAGTTACATTTCCCATGAACCTATAAATCCTTCAAAATTCTCAGTTTGTTTTCAGGATGCTACCATCTTTCTAATCACCAAAGTTTGTGAACTCAAAATTGTTCTTGACTCCTCTTCACCCTCCATATGCAATTAGTTACTAATATAGAGATTAAAAAAGTTGGAGAGATATAATTTCTAAGTAATTTAATCATTATGAATAATACCAACATGTTATAGGCATAGGGGGAAATATATGTCTGGTGTTTATTTCCTTATCTACTCTTACATGAGCCCTTATTAGTGTGAACCTAAACAGCCTCCTAATTAGGCATATGGTTTTCAGTCTTCTGTCCAACTCTTCTTCTACACAGCTACAAAATAATCTTCCTAAGGTCTCATCTCACCATGTCACTACCTTATTCAAGAATCGTCAGTGGCTCCCTATGAGTCCTAGTATAAAATGGAAATTCTTCAGTTTGATATTAAAACCCTATTACAATCGCTTCCAGCCTCTTACTTTTCTAGGTTGATTATCCTTAAGTTCCTCTTGAGTACTTTACATTACACACATAACTATATGTTTATGCTTATTTGAGGAAATCCAAATTCTGTATCTTGCCTCCATATAGACTCTTCCCCTTGCCTTAAATACTTTTCTTATTATATCTGCCTCTTAGAATTCCTATCTTCCTTCAAAGTCCAACTCATGTGTTACTTCTTTTGGAAGTATCTCCTAATCTCCAATTAGTGATAGAACTTCCTCAAATAAGCATAAGCATATGGGTATATAGTTTTAAAATACACTAAGATTTTTGGGAGTGTGTGTGTGTGTGTGTTTGCTTATCTATCTGCATATATATATATATGTATATATATATATATATACATATATATATATATATGTATGAACCAACCCTTACCCATTAAAAAAATTGTTTGTCCTTTGTTCTTGAAGAGAACCATGACATCAGGGAGGTGATACCATGGCATGCAATTGAACTGGATTTAAATGAGGGAGGGCTGGGCAAGGTCAACTGCCTCTCTTTCCCCTCCAGAACCATCTGGGTCTAGTGACCATTTATATATCAAAACTACTAGAGATGGTTTCTTTAAGACAGGGACTGTTTTTCTTGGAGTACTTATTCAGCTCCTACTGTTTCCCTTTTCTGATTTTTCTTTGTATTTCTTATTCCCAGAACAGTGAATTGCACACAGTAGTTGCTTAATAAATGGATATTGGATTGGATTGTTTTTACTGCATGACTTTATGTATTTTGAGATGTCTTTGCTTTGAAGCAGAGATTGGCATGAGTGTAAAGTAAAAAAGCTCTCCTTCCAGGAGTACTACAGCAAAGAGAGACAGCTTATATTTAGTCTTTTCCTGAGGTGGGATTAAGATGTTAGCATTATGGGGCAGTAGAAAAAGCACACAATTTGGAATTAGAGAACCTAGGTGTAAGTCCCTATGCAGCTGTTTGCTACCCATGTGACCTTGGGCAAATAATTTGATCTGTGTGGACCTTATTCTCATTTATACAATAATAATTTTGGATTAGGTCATATCTAAGGCACCTTCAAGCTTTAAATCCTATATTTTTCTCTTTATAAGACCCATAGGCTAAGTAAAATTACCTCACAGGAAATACCAAGATGGAGAGGAAATTTACTTTTGAAGTTGGGGTCTAGGATGAGTACGTTTCTCTTAAAATAATAGGGCTAGTTTCTTATTTCCTTGACAAAGGTTTATTGAACATCTGCTGTATAGAGGACATAATTGCTTGGAAAACATTCTCATTTGTCCCCATGGTTAGTCACCTTGGGTGGCAGATGGTCCTTTAAGTCACTGATGGGAACAGTACCATTTATTGGAGGAAAAGGAACTAGGTGATGTTCAATGTCTTGTGCAATGTTTGATGTGCTTCATCCTTATAAAACTGAGAGGTCTTGGAATAATTCTTGTGAAGTTCTTTTTCTCCCTATTCCAGTTTTACTATAAGATTATGTAGCATTTTGCTTCTTGACCCAATATTCTTTGACCTTACAAATGCAGTGGAATCAGTAACGTGTGGCCTAAAGGTATAACCTTTAGACCATCAGCTCACTCAAAACCAAATACCTTTTGGAATCTGGGTTTATCTAAATTTCTTGGCTAGACAAGGGACTTTAGAAAGAAACTTAAAGGTCATCAATTTCATTTTATATAAAAGGAAACTGAGGCACAGAGAGATTTAAGTGACTTGCCTAGGATAACACAGCTAGCAAGTTTCTGAGTTAAGATAGAACACCCCCCCCTCCCCGGTAAAATTCTAATTCCAAATTTCATTATGGATTCCCTTCCTCTCAGCAAAGCTTCTTATAATAAGGAAGTCTGATGATGGGATGGGGAATATCTCCAGCATCTTTCTGTTCTATCTAAAGTTTTAAAGAACCAGAGTCTATCTGGTCCCTATTGTAGACAAAATAATTGGTATTAATTTCACAAAAAGCTTAACATTTAAAAAATGTTTCCTTCCTTCTTTCTAATGGAAACAATGATAAAGAATAAAATAACATTCAAATATCTTTTAGAGAATAGGAAAAGACATTCCCCTGAACCACCCTTTATCTTAAGAAATAGAATATGCAGAACCAAAGGATAAGATGTCTCTGGAAATCCCGTTTTCATTTTTTAAACTCTCTGAAATCCTGTTACATTAAGACCTCATTGTACTCATGTATTCTCAGCAAAAATCCTTTATCAAAAATATAATTTGCCAGATAGCAAAGACTCTGCAGGTAGAAGTCTCCTGTAGGCTGTCCAGCAGAAAGGAGGAAAGGATGGGATGTCATTGAAGTCTTTCATGGATTGTAAACCCTTGGAAGTATCATCTTGAACTAGAATAACCCAGGAGATGTAGGTTTTCAAGAAGCTGATAAAAATTAAAGTTGTTATTCCCACCCATGTTTTTATAGGTTTGCAAATGGCTTTCTTTATCCATATTAGCCAGATATACTTCAATACTCATTAAGAACTTGCTGTTGGGGGGCATTCTACTGGACACTAAGAATTTTACTATGAAATAAGACAATTTCTGCTCTCATAGAATTTGACATATTATGGTGTTAAGAAATTTTATGAATAACTGCTAAAAGATAGAAAATGATTAAAGAGGTGAGATAAAACATTATGGAATGAGGAATTCAAGATAGCAAGTAATCATGAAAAGTTTATTGCTGAAGTGATACCCGATTTTGAAGAAAAATATCCTCCTGCAATGATGAGAGGGCACAGATTTCAATATGAGTGTAAGATATCTTTCCTAATATATGGACAGCCTGATTTCAGAAAAGGCTAGAAAGACTTACATGAACTGTTGCTGAATGAAGTGAGCAGAACCAGGAGAACAATGTACAGCAAGAAGATCATATGATGGATTTGACTCTTTTCAACAGTGTGATGAATCCAGGCAATTCCAATAAACTTGGGATGGAAAATGCCATCTGTGTCCAAAGAAAGAACTATGAAGACTGTGGATCAAAGCATAGTATTTTCACTTTTTTGTTGTTGTTTGTTTGTTTTTTCTCTTTCTTGTGGTTTTTCCCCTTTTGTTCTGATTTTTTCTTGCACAACATAACAAATATGGAATCTGTTTAAAAGAATTATGAATATTTAACCGATATCAGATTACTTGCCCTTTAGTGGAAGGGGCAGACAAAGGAGAGAGGGAGAAACATTTGCAACACAGTTTTATAAAAATAAATGTTGAAAACTATCTTTACATGTATTTGGAAAAATAAAATACTATTAAAAAGTATAAAAATTATGTGGACAGCCTATGCAAATATGAAGGTATTTGAGGGCAAATTGAGATTGTAAAAGAGCAAATAGCCTAATTTTAGGTTGTCTGAACAGATGTATTATAAAATAAAGCTAGGAGAAAAGTTAGTTTCTGACTCAAGTCTTTGAAATTCACATTTTTGGAAAGGATAATGATTTAAGTAGTTTCATATATGGATATCATGACAAATACATTAGATTTGGAATCAGAAAACCTGAGTCAAATCCTGATTCTTCTACCTATTACCTGTATGGTATTAGGCATGTCTTTTTCCTTTCTTTCAAAGAGAAAAAAAATGACTTGTCCAAAGTCATATAATAAGTAGGAAGGGGTGGATGGGAAGGCAGAATTGATAGGTGGTCTCTGAAATCTCTTCTAGTTCAGGTATGCTATGCCATGTGTGAGCCACTCATTCTACAGAGGAAGAAAATGGCCTGCAGAGGTTATTTGATAATTTGTCTAAGGTCATAGAGTTAGTAAATGGCAGACTGTTGTTGTTGTTCAGTCATGTCTGATTCTTTGTAGACCATATTGTCCATGAGATTTTCTTAGTAAAGATACTGAGTGGTTTGCTATTTCCTTATCCAGTAACTTGCTTAGGATCTAGTATCTGAAGCCATATTTGAACTAGGGTCTTCCAGACTTCAGGCCCAACACTATTCACTAAGCCACCCAGCTGCCTACTAAGTGGCAGAACAAGGATGTAAAGTGATTCCCAGTGATCTTATAAGCTCATTTCAATCCTAGATTTTATGACCCTTTAAGCTTGAAACCAGGTAGAATATAACATGGAAAGAATAACTGCCACAAAATAATCAAAAGTGAATGTTCCAAAATTACAAACAACAAGCACTGCTCCAGAGAGATGAGTAGACATGCCCTAGACGCCATTCCTTTGTAAAGGTAGAAGAACTTTGTATATATTTCCAGATTTTTTTAATACATTGATCACTTTGGCTACCTTTTCCCACTTCTTCCTCTTTCTTTTTATTTCTTTACAATACTACTTATTAAATAAAATGACTCTAGAAGTAAGAGTAGGAGAAAACTGACAAAAGCAAATTATATCAAACTTTTATTTTTTAAATTTATAGTACTTTTTTGGTAATAGCAAAGAATTGGAAATTGGAGAATGGCTGAATAAGTTATGGTATATGAATGTAATGGAATTTTATTGTGCTATAAGAAAAGAAGAATGGGTGGATTTCTGAAAATCCAGGATTTCTGAAAATGATGCTGAGTGAAGTAAGCAGAACCAAGAGAACACTGCACATAGTAACAGTAACATTATGTGATGATCATAATGATAAACTTAGATCTTCTCAGCAATACAATTATCCAAGACAGTTCCACAATATTCAAGATGGAAAATGTGATCCATGTCCAGAGAAAGAACTATGGAGTCTGAATGCAGATTAAAGCATACTGTTTTCACTTTTTAAATTTTTTTGTTTTATTTTTCTTGTAGTTTTTCCCTTTTGTTCTGCTTCTTCCTTCACAACATGACTAATATAGTAATATGTTTAACATGATCATACTTGTATAGCCAAATTAGATTGTTTGCTATCTTCAGGGGTGGAGAGGGGAGGGAAAGAGAAAAAATTTGCAACTTAAATTCTTACAAAAATGAACATTGAAAATTATCTTTACGTGTTATTGGAAAAAATTAAAATATAAAATAAAAATTTTTATTTTAAAGAAAAATCAGTTAAAAGAAACAGTATGTGGCACTATCATATTTTAAATATCATTATGTTGTAGGAGAGGCAGTATGATGTAATGGTCTGGGAGTCAGAAGTCATTTCACATCTTTAGACTTTAGTTTCCTCATCTGTAAAATAGAGGAGAAAGGTTGGTATAGATAATCTCTGTGGTCTCTTCTGACTCTGTCATTTCCAGTTCTGTCACTAATGAGTACTTGATATTGAGCATACTGTACAATCACTTCCACAATCTGGGCCTCATTTCCTCACATAAAAAAAAATAAGAGTATGATCTATCTTTGAACTCCAGTCTAGGTTTAATCATCATAATACTCTATGTAGGGCATATAAGGTAACCTTATTAACCATGATATTTGTTATGACTGTAATCAAAAACATAGTATTATAACTTTGGAGCCAGAAGGAATTTTAGAAGCCATTTACTCCCAACCCTTCATTTTACAAATAAATAAACTGAGGTCAGACAAGATTAAGTCCAAAGTGATAGAACTGGAGTTAGGACATAAAGTTCCTCATGCCATGTAAACATATGGTTAAAAAATGGAAAAGACAGGAACAGTTCCCATTCTGTAAATGGATACTCCTTGCCTACCTAATGTGATTAAATTACATACTCATGGGTAAATGTTTGGATCAGAGTATTGGCGATCATGTGTCTTAGTCACTCTGTCTTATTGATAAAGTATCACTTCTCAGAACTCAGAAATGAGATCATTATGCTTCATTAACGGTAGCAGCTCTCCAGCCAATAAAGAGAAAAACAGAAGAGCAATGTTTGTTACATTTTTTGTTGTCATTTGTTTTTGCTTTTGGTGTTCTCTGTGAGTTGGATACACTGTAGACTGATTATCTTTATAAGCTTTGATTTTCTCTTCTAGAAAATGAACATCAACTTGATTTTCCATATTTTACAGGGAAATTGAGGACAATTCTTTATAAAATCAAAGTGTTTTATAAATGTGAGCTATTATTAGGTAGAGACATTTTTACATCAGATAGGTTAGGATTTATTCTTTAGTCTCATAGAAATAAAAAGGACAATAAAATATTTTCAGTTTCAATTGAACATAGTCTAAAGAAAAAGGCTCCCAGTACCTTATAGCAAAAGGAGTTCTCTGAACTCCTAAACTTTGGAAAGGAGTGTATAAAGTAATCCCCTGATTCAGATGACCATAACTTCCTTCATGAGCAAGATGAGCCTTGGCCAGTTTGAATTCTTAGAGATGCTTCTGAGGCATCTGCTATTGTCTTGCTAATTCTCCAATCCACTGCTTCCCAGGATTGTATGTTCTGGGAATAGTGTCAACTAGCCTTATTTTGGAAACAGTACTGATTTTCAGAATTGCCTGTGGCTTTTTGTATGAAAGGTTGCATGTTTAAAATAACCTTTTCCCTCCTTCATTCATCATAATCCTGACTGCAAAATTCTAGAGAATGATTCTGTCTACTGATAAATGCTTGATAGACAATGCTCCTCCCTCTATTATTGCTGGGTGGAAGGCTTGGATGTTTCAAAAATTAAACCTAATAACTCAGTTTCCAACTTTCTCATTTCTTTCCTGGACTTTTGTATTACAAACATCCAAGTTAAAAAAAAAAAAAAAAACTATTAACCTTAACTCTTATATGTGACAATTGGAAAAGAGATTGGAAAATTTTCAAATATTTGTCAGTTTTGAAATGATTCTCTTTTGAATATCTGAGTGTGGAACATTTCTAATGTACTATTTCAGTCTTAAGTTTATTTTTCCCCCTCCTAATTTATAGGAACCTTTCACTCAAGATTTTCTTTGATGCCTGATCAAGGGTGGAGGGAACTCTTAGGTCTCTAAAACTTGTTGCACTGAAATGTAAAGTCTGGCAGTTCCTATCATGTGACCATGGGCAAGTCACTTTAATTATTCTTGTCCCCAGTTCCCTTATTTGTAAAATAGGGAAAATGTCACCTCTAGTACCTACCTTAAAGAACTATAAGGATAAACTGAGATAATGTATGTGAAGTGCCTTACAAACCTTAAAGCAATAAACAAATGAAACTGCTAGTTTTATTGTTCTCATTAAGCTGAAAAAGTTTCTATAGCTTTGGCCTAGTGATAGCCATGTGTATCTATGGTTGGATGACCAGCATTATGAAACAACTTAAGAAAACCATCTACTGAGATGTGTAGAGTTATAATCTACATTATTAGTCTTATGATCACAAAATTAAATCTGGAAGAAAACAGAACCTCCCTCATTTTTACAGATGAGGAAATTGAGCTCCAGGGAAATTTAGTGACTTGTTCATCATTTCTCAAGTAGTAAGTGACAGAACAATTATTGGTTAATGTAGGGCCCATGGCAATAAAAGTTACAAATTCTTCAAGTAATCACTATAAACCAATAAGATATGAATTATGAGCTATGTAGAGATAATTAGATACATACTTAGAAGGTAAATAGCTACATATTATGATTGTATTTTTAATTGGAATATATCACATCATGGGGTTTGTTCTTTGGTTTCATGGAAAAGGAAAAGAACAATAAGATATTTTCCTTTTCAACTGAAAAGTATGAAGAGTATCTCATATACAATAGGAGTTTAAGGTGATTTGTTTAACTATCAAGTTACAGCAAGAGAAAGAAAATTAGTTTTGATTAAAGAACTTTCCTCAATGTTATGGTTATTTTATTCCAAGAACTGATAATTATAGGATATGGATCAATTTGAAGAAATTATTTGGGATTGAAAGTATGACTAGAGATAAGGGAAAGGAGTGGAAAAAGTACAGACCACCTTTCTGGTTTTGTTATGATATAGTTTAGATATTTCATAGTTTTCTTGGTAATAAGTGTAACAAAAACAATAGCTGATATTTATATAGTGCTTTGTGGTTTGATATGTGTACATGTGTATATGTGTGCAAATATACATTATATATATATGGGGCACAGTGGATAAAGTGACAGGCTTGGAGTCAGGAAGATTCAAATATGGCCTCATACATTAGCTGTGTGATCCTGGGCAACTCATTTACCTCTGTTGGCCTCAGTTTCCTCATCTGTAAAATGACTAGAAAAGGAAATGGCAAACTATTTTAGCATCTCTGCCAAAAAAAACCCAAATGGGGTCACAAAAAGTCAGATATGACTGAAAATGACAGAATGATGAAAATATATACATCTATATATACACATATATAAAATTTCATTTACATCTCACAAAAAACATATATCAATTTGTTTCCACAGCCCATAATTCAAATCTTATTGCTTTATACAGATTAAATAATTTGTAGCTTTTACTACTATGAGTCTTCCATCAACCAATGGTCCTATCATTTAATATCTGTGTGATCTTGGGCCAATCACTAAATCTCCCTGGACCTTAGCTTCCTCACCTATAAAAATGTGAGGCAGTCAGTTAATAAACATTTATTGAATAGCTACTCTCTGCTAGTCACTGTGCTAAGCATTGGGAATGCAAAGATCCATGCCCTCAAGGAGCATGTAGTCTTATTCAGGATAATGGATACAAAAAGAAACTAAAAAGAGAGAAAAGAGAAAATGGTACCCAGTTCTGGGGCATGATGGAGAAATTGAAGAGAGGGCTGGCCTGGTCACCCTCCTGAAATGGAGAGCTTTTATTATTCACACTTTACAGATAAGGAAACTGAGGCTCAGCAGAGTTAAGCAATTTCCTTAGGGTCACACAGCTTGCAACTGCCCAAGCTGGGATTCAGAACTAGGTCTTCCTTACTCCCTATATGGCACTCTGGCTGCTCTGCCATATGGACTGATGCTAGGCTAAGGTACCAGCATTTTGTATTCACTAACAAAACTGTATGTGGGCACTTTTGATATCATATGAAAATGACCTGAGAATCAACGTGTGTAGAAGCATGTAAGCTACTTTGTAAAAATGCCTGGATTCTCGGTAAACCTCCAGGGTTCAGTAGTTTGCAACAGCCTCGCAAGATCTGCCAGCCATCAAATCTCCATCTGCATGCTTGAGAAATTCCTGGAGCAAATGGGCCTGTTCAGGCAGCAAAGGCCCAGAGCGAGGTAGTTCTGGAGAGATTGTGCAGCCTTCCTCACTCAAATTCCCATAGAGGATGTACATGTGATGATTCTCTGTGAAATGGGCTGAGTGATTGATGTGAACATCTTCATTTCGGTGTTTGTCAGATGCCCAAGAGAGCTCCCTGCCATCCGTGGCTGTACCTGCTCTGATGTATACAGACCACCCTAATAAGCATGTCTTTCCCTGCCTACTTTGGTTCAGAAGCCAGCCTCTCTTTAATGAGGAAAATCTGTAAAGTCTGATAATACCTTCCATTATGTCACCATTCCAATGGATCTTTAAGCCAGGTCAGAACCCACAGAACTCTTTCCTCCCTGGCTTATCAGGCACCAAAGCATCCAGATACAAACATTCATTTTCAGCTGAATGCTTTCTACTGTGCTTTATGTTTTGCAGACCTCCCCAGGAAGTCATCTGATGCTTTCTTCACTAGTTCTCTCTGGGCATTGCTCTGAAGCCACTGTTGACTAATGCCAAGACTGGGCAAAGTGGTGGGGTTGGCAGAGTTCATCTCTGGCATCCTTTCCTTGCCTGTTCATTACTGTACCTATTTTCATTGCTCTTGTGCCTTTCTCAGGGCATTTAGTACTCTCATACAGCCTCCCATTGGAGGCTTGAATGCTTCTTGAACACCTAGATTATAGTATATATGTGCAAGGGTCTTGACCAAGTGAAGAAGAATGGATTTGGAGTTACTGGACCTGGGGTCAAGTTAGCAAGTCTATAATCATTTATCCAAGTATTTACTACAACGGCGCCAGGCACTGTTCTGCTACTTTGCCTTCTATGTGATTTTTAACAAGTTATTTCATCCCTTTTTCTGGACCTTAGTTTCCTCTTGAACTTTCAGGAGAAAGAATATAAGCCCCTTGAGGGCAGGCACTTTCCATTTTTATTGTATTCTAAATCTCTGTTGAAACAAAAAAAGAATCACCTGTGCTTTTAAGGGGAACTTTTAATAATATTAGTAGTCTCTAGTATTATAGAACAGTGAGACATAAGACAAAACAGTCTCTGAATAATTGAAAATGAATATCATACAGACTGCAATAAATAGGTACATGATGAGTGTGAGCAGACTGCAATTAAAAACAATGAGGAACTTCAAAGAAGAATTGGAGTAAAAGATAAAAATCAAGAGCTAGGAAGAGAAGAGAAGGTGGTATTTTCTCAAAGATAAGGAATGAAAGAAGGACAGCCAGTAATAGCTTGTAATATTAGGAGAAATTGGGGAAATACCTTAACCTAGAGGTTTGGCCCTTCATGCCAAACATACAGGAGGATATGGACAAGAACCTCACTGTTGGATAAGATGGAATGGTGGTGATCAGTGAAATCAGAAATCTATCTGAATATCCCAAGCTCCTTGCATTTTGCAGAGTACATGGAAGGCATTTAATGATTTTTTTGCTAATTAAAAATGAGGTTTAGAGTAGATGAAATTAGTCCTGTCCACCCCAAATTTCATGATCCTATAATGAGTGTGTGTTTGTATGTGTGTGTGTGTGTGGGGGGGATCATCAAGATGAATCAAAAATGGTCCAGGAGAAGAGAAACAAGCACATATACATGATTACAAATAAAATCAAAATCATTTTAAGAAAATATGTATTTAAATGCTATTAGTAACATAGATAAGAAATGTTCCAGCAGTTCAAAGGATCCTATCTGTCTGGAATAAAGAAGTCAGACTTAAGAAAAGATTGCAGATTTAGGCTGGTTTAACTTTAGACATGTTGCTTCACCTCTTTAAAGAAAATTATCTATAAAATGAAAATAATGACACTAACAGTTACCACCTCATAAGTGTTACTTTGAGGGATACTCCCTTGGCTCTGTGACCTTGTTGATGTGTGTGCTTTCTCCAAGACACATTTGTTATGTATTATAGCCTATTCATACCAACCATGCAGATAAAATAGTTTGCAAGCCTTAAAGCAAACTAATCTTGGTGTTATTGACAAGTCAGATTTAACCTTGTAGTGAGGGACATTGTTGGTATTTTCAGGAAGTGGGAATGACATGAACAAATTCATGGAGGCTGAACAAAATGAAAAGAATACCCTGACTGGAGAGGAATTTGGGGGAGAGAACTGGAAGGGACTTTTGAGGTTATTTTGTACAGCTCTTTCATTTTCCAGATGAGGAAATTGAAGTCCAGAGACATCAATGAATTTCCTCAAGTTGTTGGAAACAGAGTTGGGAAATCTAATTGAATCCAGTATTCTTCCCATTGTATCACACCACCTCTCAGGGTCAAGTTTGGGGAAATAGTTAGAAATAAGCCTGGAAAGATAGGGAGCAAGGGCTTCTTACTGACAGATGGGATTTAAACTCACCTTCATCCAATTATGCTACACTGAAGAAAACAGACCCTGCATTGCCTCCCACCTTCAAACCTTGTTTTTTATGTTTGTATTGATCAAGTGTGTTTTCTCAGATGGAAAACAAACTAATCATATTATATAAGGCAGATGTTGGCTTGATTGGTGTGTGTTGGGTATAAAAATGGGGCAATTTCTTTGGGGCCTAAGGGAAGACTTGGACTATTCTTCAGGGGAAGGAGTGACTATTTTTTCACGCTCCTTAGAGGATTTTGGAAATCTTCAGGATGAAAGAGTCCCCATAAATCTTCCTGAGAAGCGCTGTTGGCTTGATGATAACCCCCTTGTGGTTTTTCTCTTCTAGATGAGATGGACCAGTCTCCTGCAGTACGTTCTGAATATCTGGTCTCAGGGATTCGCACTCCCCCAGTGAGGAGGAATAGCAAACTGGCCACCTTAGGCAGGATCTTTAAGCCCTGGAAATGGAGGAAAAAGAAAAATGAAAAGCTGAAACAGACTTCATCAGGTAAAACCTACACTGTAAAGGGGAAAAGGAAAGACAAACTCTACCACGTAGAAGAGTCATAATGAAATAAGGGAATTTGTTCCTGATAGCGAATCTCACTGAAGTTTGGTGAAGAGCATACTTTAGGCAGAGTAAATGAATTACAGATCCTCTGTTCTTTCTACTACTTAACTGACATTCTTAAAGAAGTGAGCCATAATGACAGAAATAACTCTTGATAATTAAGAGAAAAAGTTACTCTGCCTTGAAAACAATTCAACTTGAAACTGAACATCACTGACTGCTGCCCCAGCCTTTCATCTTCTAGTGTCTTTTTTGAACCACATCAGCATTAGTTGTGATACATGATGGGTGTCTAGGATGCTCATACAAAATTAGATTGAGACCTTGGGCTCAATCTATGTAGCCGACTGCTTTAGGAAATCTTGCCTTGGGATGTCTCAAGAATCTATTTTCTCCAATGCTCTAAAGAGCCAAAGAGGGTATAAATTGTCAGGGAATAAAGAGACAAAATTATCTTCATTAGGCTGCTTGAACTCTGTCACTGCCTATTAATTATGCCACTTAACTTTCATTTGCTATCAGATCTGTAAGATGACAGAAAGCTGGGAGGAATGGTTAGTATGGGATGAAGGAACCAAGGTCGAAAAAGATTCTGACAGGGTATAACAATGAGGTTATTCTAATTAGATGACATTTAATAGGGATAAATATAAAGTCCCATAAATTGAGGGTTTTTTAAAAATCAACTATATTATAGGATAGAGTAGCTAGACAGCAGTTTATGTTAACAACCACAAAAAAATCCATAACAAAACAAAATAAAAACAATGGAATTTTAATGGCCCATAATGTCAGTGTAAGCTGTAACCATCACAGACAAAAACGCTAATTCATTCTTAGGTTACATTATATTTGTTCAGAGCTTGGGGTATAATAATCCTGCTCTGATAAGACTATCTGGTCTTTTGTATTCAGTTCTGGACATCATATTTTAAGAGGGTCTTCAACAAACTGAAATGGATCCATCAGAGGGTAACAAGGATGATGACTGAAGAGAGCAGGGTATATATAGAAAGATTGGTTCCATGAACTGGGGGTGCCTGGCCTGGAGAAGGCTAAAAGAGAAGGCTAAAAGAGCAATTTAGATGTTCTTCTAGGCCACAGTGGTTATTACTAGAATCAGTAGGTAGACATGTCAGAGAAACAGATTTAATTTCTGTATTGGAGAAACTTCCTATCTATTTGAGTCATCTAAAAGCAGAATGTATTCTTTACAAGATAGTTAGTTCCCATCACTCAGGTCTTCAAGCAGAAGTTGTACGTTTGCTTATCAGGGACACTCATTGTTGAAAGGATTCAGCTTCAGGTATGCATTATACTGACCTGTCTCTAAAGTCCTATCAAACTCTGATTCAGGAAGGCACTATATTATTTTTCAAATTATTTTACTAAACATTTTCTCCATTTGACTATTATAATTCTCTGTAAAACAGAATAGGGATGATTTCCCTCCCCCCCATCTTATAGATGAAGAAACTGATATTCAGAGACAATAAATATCATGATAATATTCACATGATTAATAAGTTTCAGAGCTAGGACTCTAGATTTTCTGAGTGTGAAACCAGTGTTTATTATATCATGCTGCCTGTTACACTTGATACTGTCTGTAGTACATTCTTTCTGCTTATCCTCCTCACACCCTTCTTATCATCATAATTGTTAGCTGCCACAATGTTGAAAAAAATTGCTTATGGCCTACCTGGATGATATTTCATTGTTAAAGCTCTTTGCTGCCATTCTTGTTATGACCTTAGTCTCATAGATAGCAACAGAATGAATACACTGAGTCAGCCCAGGATTCTGTCTCAGATGGGGATATGAAAGGATGTATTTTGGGAAGACAGGGTTGGCCTTTTTCATGGTGCCCCAAACATCCTAATTTCTTATGGAATATTAAAGGGACAAGGGAATCTAAAGATCTTCTAACATAGCCCTTTCAATTTACTGATAAGGAAAATGAAGTAAATATCATTTCCCTTAAATGATTTACCTAAAGTCTTCCAAATTGCCTGTGGATAGAGCTGCTCAAGCCTAGCTTTCCTGACATAATCAGATTAGCTTTCCCTTATCTATATAATAGTTATTTTGATTAATACATTTTAGGATTTATTTCATTGTTCAGAGAAAACAAAGTGCTATAGTGGAGAAAATATTGGGCTAGGAATCAGAATTAGATTAGAGTTATAGTTCTGCTTTTTAGAAGTAGTGTGATAACTTTAGGGATCACAACATATCTTTGGGACTCAGTTTCCTCATTGGTAAAATGAAGGGGTTGAATAAGATTTTTTGTAACCTTCTTTCACATTCCAGTAATCTTATTTATAGAGCTCTCATTTCCTAACTCACCCTTTCTAAAACTTATTTATTATTTTAACCTATCCTTCTTTATGAGGCAGTGAGATCTATGTATTTACTACTCTCCCCTGGGAAGTTCAGTTCAGTGATTCTTTAGTTGTGTCCCACTCTTCATGACCCTATTTGGGATTTTCTTGGTAAGGAAACGGAAATAGTTGGTCAATTTCTTCTCATTTTATAGATGAGAAAACTGAGGCAAACAGAGTTAAGTGACTGACTTGTCCAGAATCACACAGCTACTAAGTGTCTGAGGCCAGATTTGAACTCAGGGAAATGAGTCTTCTGGACTCCAAACCTAGCACTAAATGCCTCAGCTATCTTAGGAAGTAGAATTTCTTTATATTCATCCTAACCTTAATTCTCTTAAACAATAAGTGATACCCCCTAAATTGAATACCCTAGGCCTGAGTAAATTATTTTGTGTTTAAACATATCATGTTCTCATTATGCTATTAAGGGTTTTGATCTTATCCAGATTTCACCTAGGTCGTTTCATACTTAATGGTGAGCAAGTTACCTACACCTTCTTAAGTTTGGGACCAAGTGCTAGTTTATTTGCAAGTAGCTCTTAACACAGAGTATATAGTTTTTGCAACTACAATTAAAGGTAGCCATTAAACCCAGAAATAGCATAGAGAGGGAAAGGAAACAAGTACTAATTATGTGCCTGTGCTAAGCACTTTACAATTATTATCTCAGTTGATTTTCACAACAATTATATGAGGTAGGTGCTATTATGGTCCCCATTTTACAATTGAAAAAATTGAGGCAGACAATGGCTAAGTGATTTGTCCAAGGTCACATAGCTAATAAGTGTTTGAGGCCAAAATTGAATTCAAATATTCCCGACTCCAGGCCCAATGCTCTATCCTCTGTATCACCTAGATGCCTGGAGAAAGAAGCTGCTCTCAGAGTAAAAAACAGCTGGGTTCCAGGCCTGCCTCTAACATATGTTGTTTGTATGACCCTGGACAATTCACTTACATGACTATTTAAGACCTTATGTTACAGCAAAGGTGCGAACCTGAATTGGGAATTCCCATTCCAATGAAATCACAGATCCAGTTTCTATTCTAAAGCCACTAAGTCATGCCCTGGGGTAAAAATTAATTTATAGTGATCTTTTCTGAAAGAGGAAATGATGGTGTCTTTATACCAAAGAAAGATAACACGGGGTAATTTTGTGGCAGCCTTTAAATGCCAGCTGGAGAGCAGAGTGGGGGAGAAGTTAGGAGAATGGATGGAAGATGAGCCAGGAAGATGTGGTCCCCACATGCAGAACAGATTTCACTGTTGGATAGAGAGAGGAAGGAACACTGTTCTGAAGGAGAAATTGACTAGATTTGGCAACCACCCATGGGTGGGGGAAGACATTGACTAAGAGCCTTTCTTTTGAATTTTATGAATGCTATTAATATATGATTTATTTGTGGAATTTCTGAAGGGAGAAAGCAAAAAGGTCTCAGAGCTGAGGATTGATATAAATAGTGTGTTGAAATGTATTTAGCAAACGACAATGCAAACAACAGAAAAATGTATCAGGGTAATGGGGGCAGATCCTTGGCTGGTAAATTGTTGAATTATTGGAGCCAGAAAATAGCTTTGAGAAGAGGGATTTCCATAATTTTGCCTTTCAAATAAATCATTGAATTTATTGTTTTGTTTTGTTTTTTTAAAACAAACAAAAAAGTGTTTGGGGGTAGAGAAGGGTATTAACGTGCTTCTTTTTGACAGTTTGTGCTGGGTGGACAGTTCGGGTTAATGGGAGAGTTCTGGAACTGTTGTACAAATTTGTAAAATGTCCTTGTTATTATGGACTCAGAATTAAATATGACCTTTTGGTCAGCCAGTTTCCCATGGTTTCCTTTGAATGAACTCAAGGTTCACCATCCCTTGCTGCTTTCTTTCCAATGAGCAATCATTAGCAATGAGTTGCCTCTTGATTACTGGTCATCTTGGTGTTCTTGTGTTGTGCAGTGTTGGAAAAGAAGATCGCCATGAGGCAAGGTCGGGATGAACTCATTAAAAAGGGTCTACTGGAGATGATGGAACAAGGTAAGCCAAGGCCTCAATCACTTTTATGGCATCCATTCTATAACCTGAATTGGAAACTCAAAGTATTCAGGGGTAGAACCGGGAGGATTCACACAAACAAACCAAGGGCCAGAGCAGAATCAATATGTCCTTGGGTGTTTTTGCTCAAAGAACTGGAGCTTTCCAAATATATGACTAGTCCAAATGAGACTTTTAACATAATACAAGAGACTCTAGAGTTTTCCAGGACACACTTATGTTTTCAACAGCAATTGATTGTTAAATGGCTCTTAAGTATTTTTACCAAGGAATTTTTTGGCTGCCAGACCATTTGCTTTGGTCCAGATTGTGCTAAAAATTTGTTTTATTCACTTTAAATTGGTGGCAGAGCTAGAGATTAACTTCATATGTGTGTGTATATGTGTTTTTGCTTGTTTATATCACATTTGCTTCATGGTCCCGAATTGAATCTGAATCCAGAAAAATTTCATAGACAATTACCATAAACTGTTAAAGCTCAAATAAATCTTAGAGATTATTTCATCCAATGTCTTCATTTTGTAGGTGGAGAATCTTAGGAAGATTCATTAGATATCATCTAGTCTAACATCTTCATTTTACATACGAGGAAACTAAGCCCCAGAGACATCAAAACCATAGAATTAGTGACAAGACTAAGAATGTTAGCTATAGAACCATAGAATGTGAGAACCAGAAACAATCTTAGAGATCATTTAGTTTAGAAGTATCCATACACATGGCCTGCAGCATTACTGAGTATGACCTGAAGCAGGTTAAAATGTAATTGAGAAATATTTAACAAAATAAATGAAAATATAGTAAGATAAAGTTATATTTTTAAACTAAGAGATTATTTATTAGTGGAACCTATTGCTATTTGAGTTTGACATCACTGATTTAGTTCATCATCCTGCCTTGCTTTATATTTTATGTGAATTTGTATTAATAGCAAAAAACTTGATAATATAATGATAGATCTGTTTTTCTCTCTAGAGCAGGAATTCTTAGCTGGGTGTTTGGATTGGGGAAAATTATATCTTTATTTTCACTAACTTTTAAATGAAATTTAACATTTTCTTCAATTTTTAAGACATTATTCCAAGAAGGGATTTAAATATTTTACCAGACTTCCGAAGGGATTCATGACACAAAAAAGGTTAAGAACCCATGCTCTAGAGATTATTTTAATGACAGCCATAAGACTCAAATAAAATGATTTATAAGGTGTGAATTCCACAAAGCTGAAGACCTTTTCTGCTAGATCATATTGTGAGACTCTGAATACTGGTTTGAGGATATTGTAAAGAAAAAAAAATTCATCCTAACATAAGAGCAATATGGGGAAAGAGCAGAAGGCAGTGTAGACTGAACTGTAATAATGATTCTGACCTCTTTCTTGGAAAACAACATCTTTCTCTTGATAACCATATGGCATTGGGATCTGTGAGTGACCTGAATTTCCAACTCCCCTTTCCATTTTTATAATAGTACTCTAAGTTTTGTTTATTTGGCCTAAAGTATTAGAAATCAAGAGAGTCTGCATATATGAAACAAATTAATCCAGATTTCATACAGGGACACTAATTTAGTGAGCTTGCTTTCTGATAAATCCAATTTAGCTGGGGGCATTTTTTTCATTATTTTTGTTCTTCAGATCCAGGAAAGAGAAGCAGATTGAGTTACTATTTTTAGTGCTTCCCTACCTGAAAAAAAGCTTCAGATGCTCTGAGTATGAGACCTGGCTGCCATGAAAAGTCATTCATAAACAGTTATGCACCATGTACCTTTTTTAACTACCCAACAGAGGCATCTCAGAAATGTAGAAGGAATACATTTTGCCAAGTTAAAAAGCTGGAATATTTTACTTTTTAATTTTTCAGTCAAGCCTCCAAGTCCTTATATTTTTTGTTTTGTTTTAAGCAAAAAAAATTTAAAGAGAAGGATCTTTAGTCATCAAATTGTGCTAAAAAATGTTTCAGTGAATGAAGTATAAATGGGACAAAAATATAGATTTTGTTCCTTTTAGAATAAATGACATGTTTTAAAAATTAGAATAACTGACAAACCCTACATCTTTGAAAAAAATAGTTTATGTTTTGGGAATTCAAATGGGAACCTGATCATAAACACTGAAATGCTACTGGCATAAAGGACTATGCAGAATGAATCTCCAGTACCTTGGGATTTAGTCTTCATATCTTTTGCTTTACATTTCTACAAGTTTTTGCCAGACATAAAAAATCCAGTTAGTGAATAATAATGATTTATATCTATGTAGTATTTTTACTATTCCAGAACATATTAAAAGCAATTATTTTCTTTTTCCTCTCATCAAATCTTTGAGATGTAAAATATATTATTTTTATAAGTAAAGAAACTTAAGAATATAAGAGATCAAGGAGTGTTTCCAAGATCACAGAGTTTGATTTGATTTGATCACAAATCTTCTGAATCCAGTTAATTGCTTAAGATTGCAAAATAAATTTGTGACAGAACTAGAGTAAGAGTCATTTTCCAAAATTTAGAATGACTTAGAAGGTGACAAGTTCTCATTCCTGGAAGTCTTCAAGCAAAGGCTGGATGGCCCCTTGTGAAGTATTAGAGAATATTGTTATTGTAGTATGGCTTAACAAAACAGTATGGCTATAAACTGTGGCACTGAGGATGAAGCAACAGTTCTTGCATTCAGGAGAACCTGAGTTCAAATCCGGTCTCAAACACTTACCTGTGTGATCCTGGGCAAGTCACTTAACCCCAATTGCTTCAAACCCTTCCCCCCAAACACACACACACACACACACACACACACACACACACACACACACAATCTCCATCAATAAGCTCCTTTGCAATCCTGAGATATACTATAAAGAGATCATACTTGTCTGGAACAAAGAAGAGAATTTTTTCAATAGATGATATGTGATGGTGAGTGAGGGAAAGAGGGATGTATATTCCAGCCATGGCATCGTAATTGGTTTGTGCAAAGGCACAAAGGCAAGAGAGAAGATGAAATATAGTGTGTCTTTGAAAGGAAATACCATGAACTACCACTAGAATGCTAAGTCAGAGCCAGGTCATGGAAGGCCTTGAACAGCAAGCTTAAGAATTTATTCTTTGGACTATAGACAGTAGGGAACCACTGAAGTGTTTTTGATTAGGGATGTTGCATGATTAAAACTGTTCATTAGGAAAATGGAGAAGAGGTTGGACAGTCAAAATAGCAGTTAGGACACTATAATAATGAGGATCTGACCTAGAAGGATGTCATTTGGAATGGGACAGTTAAAGATTTCCCTTGAGACCTGTTTTATATATTTATTTTATCTTTCTTCATAGAGAACACAAAGCAAAGATATAAATCAACTATAAAGTTTGCATTTAAAATTTATAGAATGTCAGCCAAGAAGCATTTCTTTTTTTTCTTTTTTAAAAAATATTATATTTTATTTTCTCTCAATTACATGTTAAAACATTCTTTTTAACTTTTGGGTTTTTTTTTCAAGTTTTGAGTTCCAAATTCTATTCCTCCTTTTCTTCCTTCCCTACTTATTCTCTAAGATAGTAAGCAATCAAATGTAGGTTATACATATACAACTATGTAAAACATTTCCATATTAGTTACTTTGCATAAGAAAACTCAAATAAAAGAAAAGAAAGAAAGAAAATGAAAAATAGTATGCTTCAATCTGTATTCAAATAATATCAGTTCTTTCTCTAGAGGTCTATAGTATGCTTCATCATTAATTCTTTGGGATTGTCTTCAACAAATAATTATTTCTAAGAAGGGCAGTCCCTACCCTCAAGGAGCTTATATTTTAATGGAATACCAATAAAAGGGAGCTGATGGGGAAAGAGAAGATACTGATCTTGGGACAAGGAGGGAAAATCTTTTGAAGGTGAGTCAGCAGTGTAACCTGGAGACATTTTTTACCCAGGTTGACTCATTCCTTAAATTGGATGCTCTGAGAGGAACCAACCAATCTGAAGGAGAGGGTCAGGGGTGACAGAAATTTCAATGTGAACAGTCCAGCAGTGGAGTGAACTTTCATAATGAAGAGGCATCTATGGTATAGGAGAGAAAGTCCAATGGAAATGAAGTATTACAACCTGGAGAAGGAAATTTTACATGCTTTAACTCATTCCATCCTCACAGAACTTCTTAAAACCACAGAAACCTTGAGGTTCTGCAAGATCAAAGTATAAAGGCTTTCTGTATTAGTTAAGTAAACTTTTGGATTATCTGTGAATGTTAATCATTCTCTTCCCCAATTCTTTGAAAGTATATTGTATTTTGCTTTCTGATCAAGTTTAGTAGGTAAAAGAGATTTCATTGTTTCAGTGCTAATTACACAGAACCACAGAACATTGGAGCTAGAAGGGACTCAGAGTGTTCATCCATTCTAAGCTTTCCATTTTATAATTAAGTAAACTGAAGCTAAAGGAGGTTGCATGAATGCCCAATGTCAGAATGGCAATAAGTGATAGAGCCAGGACTAGAATTGTGGTCTCCCGATTTCTAGACTAAAACTCTTCTTGTCCTATGTTAAGGGATTCCAAGTACCATCTTCCTTTTTCAACTTAGGATATCTAAAATTTTATGGTGTGTATGCTAGGTGCAGCTTCCTTCAAGGCTCAGTTCAAGTGTTACCTACTATATGAAGTAGTTCACGGGATCTTCTCAATCATATCTTTGTATTTACTTGGTATATATTTGCTTAGTCAGTATATTTACAAGAATAAAATATGAATACTAAATATACAACGCACGCTTTGTTTACCCTTATCTAGGGGATACTAAGTGGTTCAGTGGATAGAGTCAGGAAGACCTGTGACTTCAGACACTTAATAGTTCGATGAGCCTGGGCAAGTCAGTTAATTAATTTCTGCTTCATTTTCCTCATCTGTAAAATCGAGGTAATAATAACACTTATTTTCCAGGGTTGTTGTAAGGATGAAATAAGATGCTCTGCAAACTGGAAACGCTATTGTTGCTGTAGTAATGCCAAGAGATGGAGAACCAAGGAAAAAGGAATTTAAAAAGAGCAGGATGATTGGACTCTCTTTAAGAACTGGTTGGAGGGCAGAGAAAGGCTTTTTTCATCTTAAAGCCATTTTAGTAAAAATAAACAGTGAGTAATCTCCTTCAGTCAAGAACTAGGCAGGAGAGAATGTCCTTTTAAAAGAGACCCTTGGATGTGGAGGGTCCCTTGTTTGAGGCTGTAAACTATAAAACTATCAAGGAGATTTACAAGACTGCACTGGTGTCTAGACAGAGGCCATGAGTAATGGCCAACTGAAGACTAATATAATATGCTTCATGTGATTTGCTTCTAGCTAGATGAGGTTCTTGGCCCCCCAGGGATTATTCTGTGCCTTTATTAACATATGTATTTTATCAACTGCTGCTTAAAACAACAGCATCAACAGAAATGTTAATCCTTCCTAAAACCGGATTAGAAATGGTTTGTAAAATCTCTTAATCCCTTTGGGTTAAATTTGCTTCTTTTTTCCTTTAGAGAACAAAAAAGTAGGGAATGCTTATTACAGTCATTAAAATGGCATGATTGTTCTGAGACAACTGGAATAATCTTTAACCTCTTCCTTGAGCCCAGGTTGGAAATGACCTTCCCACTCAGATCTCACATAACACTTTATTTCATGTAGGCATTTATCATGTAATAAGTGTGTTATAATGATCCATGTGTAGAATTTATCCTACTAGACTGTGAAGTACATGAAAACATGGATTGTATCTTATGTTATTAGATCCAGTTATTGGTTCTTAACCTGAGGTCTGTGAATTTATTTTTTAAAAATATTTTGACAACTATATTTCAACATAATTGTTTTGCTTTGCAATCCTGTTTTATTTAGGCATTTAAAAATTTCATTCTGAGGAATCCAGCAGATTTTCAAAGAGATCTATGACAGAAAAAATTTAAGAATCCCTTCCTTAGTGCCTAACCCAATTCTCTAGAGGCACATACATGGTAGGAAATATAATCTTTCTTGAATGAAGGAATGAGTTATTGAACTCTTCTCCCTGTCCCCTTCCCGACCCCAGCTTCTCTTAGCAACTCAACTCATGTATATTCCCAATAATTATTAACTGAATACTAACTGTATTACCAGGCTATGTGAAAAATACAAAGAAAAATGAGAGAATTCTTACCCTCAAGAAGTTTACAATATATAAAAAGAAGGAAAGATAAAATATGTACAAAGACAACTCTATTTCAAGGCTTAACATAATTTCTGGACATTTTTTTTGTTTAAAATGTTATGAGAATTAGAGATTGTTTCTGATTAAGACTTCACAGAGGAGATGACGATCTGTGATAGGATTTCAGGGATGTGGAAGAAAAGGGCATTCCAAGTAATAGCTTGAGCAAAGGCACAGAAATAGAGAGTGTTCGGGGAATGGCAAGTGATTCATTTTGGTTGCAGTGTAATTAGAAAGAGTAAATAATCTTACTAAAAAATTAGGCTAGTGGGTTAGACTAAGATCAGGAAGGTCTTTGGATGTCTTAATAGGGCACTATTGAAGAATTTTGATCAGGTAAGGAAGTGGATCAGAGTTATTCATTCGGGTGTTAACATGTTGAGGAAATAAAGGGGAGAGAGAACAGAGTAGGGGGAAAGGCATTGTTAATGATAGTTCTGACAGGAGGTAATGAGGGTCCTACTTATATTGGTGATAGACATCGATGAATTAATGGGAGCATAGAAAGGGAATCAAAGTTCATGGTGAGGATTTGATCTGAGGTAACTGGGAGAATAAATTTGTTTTAAGATGGATTGAAATACTGGAGCATCCAGACATACATAACCAGAATTTAGCTGGAATTTTGAGATTGAAGATTAGAAAGACAGGGCAAATGATTTAGATTTGGGATTTTATTCAATTGAAATTTCTATCTGAAACTATAACACTAAATGAGATTGCTAAAAAAAGAAGAAAATGTAGAAAGAGTGAAGATAATACAACTGAATTTACTTTCTAATTATGTGTATTTCTGCTGCAGTACTGATTTTGGAGAAAAGTGACTTGTGAATGTTTTTATTTTGTAGGACTTTTTGAACACATTTTGTGTCACTTACGTCCATTACCCACAATCTGGACAGAGCAAATTTATGGTTAGTTTTAGGTTTTTAATAGATATTTAAGAGGTTAGATCAAAAGTTCTTTCCTTGAGCTAGCATACTTCCAGAGACAATTGTGAGTATTTGGTAATTAATTATGTTATTCCATTGAAGCATTCCCAAAGTATTAGAACAAATTTGTGGAATGGAGAAAGAATAATTTTATTATATTAAAATTGTGTCATATTAATTTTTCCTTATGAAAAATTAATTCTTCTTTGATCTTATTTCTCATCTGTATATGCATAATAAACTCTAGAATTCATTTTATTTCATATTAAATAAGTGGTATGGGATGATTGTTTGAAAGCCAAGGTATATTAGAGATTGAAAAAGGTTGAAAGCACCTCGCCAGATCAGGTGTTTTTTTTTTTTTTTTTTTAATCTATACTTAGACTAGAAAGGGAAAAAGAAAGAATTGTCATTTCCCATTTCCTTCTCCTCCTTTAAATCATTGCTTTCTGCTTATAAAGCTATTTGTGGATACAGAAGGTCTTCCCTCAATCATCATAAAGATTAGCTTGTGAATTTCTCAGTGACATAGTCTGCTCAGAGAACCAGAGAGGTGACTTTTCTCCATCTTCTAGCAGAAATGGGCTTAAAAATTTTCCTAAATGATTTAACTAATTTGATATTTTATAATTAGATTTTTAAAATTTATTGTCATGATACCATGTCTAATCCTGTCTAATGATGTACATTATCTCTCCCCCTACGCATCTACCCTGCTCCTGAGAATGACACATCAAAATCCTGTTTCTGCCTCATGGAAATGCTGGTCTCTATGAGTTCCTGCTCCCCTTGCATTGTAAAGTATATAGGCTCCCTCCAATCTATTCCCTTAGTGCCAAGGGAAAAAAAGGCATCAGATAAACAATGGGAACAGCTGCTCATGTGCCCCTGATCATGAGCAGACCAAACATACGTCAAGATGGAGCTGTGAAAAAAAAAAAAAAAAAAAAAAAGCTCCTCCCCATCCCTGGGCTGTATCTTAGCAACTGTTCTCCTGCATGAGCCTATTGTAAGAATGGTAACTTTTCACTGAACGAGATTCCAAGCCAGAAATAGTGAGCTTGGACTATTAAAAAACAAAACAAAACAAAACAAAACAAAAAAACCCAAAAAACTTGCATGCTCTGCAAGAGAGCCAGAGCGTGTGCATGTGTCTATGATTAATCTTACATCATAAGCATGTTTGAGCCTTGATCAGCACTGCAGATCCAGGCTGCTAAGCACATGGGCTATAATCTAATGCTGTCTTTGAGCTTTCTGGCAGCCCTGAGCACCCACAGGAGGAGAAAAGGCCTTAATTTTGTGCTCGTTGGACCCAATAAGCCGCCTGCAAATGACTCAGTTACAATCTGTCTCAAAGCAGGAACTGATTTGTTTTTAGAAGCCCCTTCTTTTAGAAAATGGGAAGAAACAAGAAAATGCTTTCTAGGTCTCCCAGTCCCCTTGAGCTATCATTAATCCAGGAGTACTCACTTGTGACTAGGAAATGGAGAAAGAAAAGGAGCCCCAAAGGTGAGAATCCCTTTGCCAGCAGGAATAACAGGATTTGAGGGGAAACACTTGAGCAAAGGGTCTTTTTGGTGTCATTGACTCTTAGGACAATTTGGTGAACCTGATGAACCCCTTCTCAGAATCATGTTTTTAAATGAATGAAATATAAATGTGTAGAACTGCAAATTCAATAATATTAAAAGTTATCAAAATATGTATAAATATATAACAATGTTATGATAATGATAATTGACATTTATGCAGAACTTACTATGTGCTATATATTGTTCTTTATAATTATCTCATTTGATTTTCATAACAATCCTGGGAGGTAGGTGCTATTATTATCCCCATTTTATAGATGAGAAAATTGAAACAAACAGGGATTAAATGATTTACCCAACTAGGACATGTCTGTCACTGTTTTTGAACTCAGGTCTTCCTGATTATAGTAAATATATTTATATTTAATGTCTATATAGTTATATTCACAATTATATATTGTTAGTATGTATATTGTGAGAACATGTGCCTCTATAAAACATGTGTTAATATATACATGTATGCATGTGTGCATGTGTGTTCATATGTATTTGTGTTACACTGAACAGCTGGATAGCATAGTGGATAGAAAATTGAGTCAGGAAGACCAGAGTCCAAACATATACATACCTATATACAGACACATATACATACATACACACACACACATATATACACACACACATATATATATAAATATTTTTTATTTATATTTATTATATATATATAATTTATAATTATATAAATATATATAAATATTATATATATGTGTATGTGTATATATATGTATGAGTCTGTGTGTGTGCTTATTTGGTCATATGTGTGTATCTATCTGTCTATATGTTTGTGTGTGTGTGTGTATAAATTTCACAGACAAGTTAAAAATCTTTATACTAGTGGATAAACCTGGAAGAAGTGTGTTGGGGGAGATGGGAAGGGAAGAAGGAAGAAGGCAAAGAGCTGTAACAGGATTAGAGATCAGAGAGCATGGATGGCTAATTTAGCATTTAACAGATACTCTGCAAGCATCTGATACATGTAATATCAAGAGTCAGTGTTGCCGGGGTAGCTAGGTGGTTTAGTGGATAGAGCACCAGCCCTGAAGTCAGGAGGACTTGAGTTCAAATCTGGTCTCAGTCACTTAACATTCCCTAGCTGTGTGACCCTGGGCAAGTCACTTAACCCCAATTGCCTCAGGGGAAAAAAGAAGGCAGCATTGCTGGTCCTAGACTTCTTGGAGTCAGGAGGATATGGGTTCAGATCACTCCATTAACACACTGTGTCACATTCTTAACTATTCAATGTCCTAGGCATCTCTAATACCTGTTGCAGTTACCTGTACCTTAAGTAAGAATATAATAAGAGAAAGGGAATCTGTATTTCCTCACTTCCATTTTGTAGATAAAAGATATCCCATTTTGGGGTGGGGATCAGAGAACTAATCCAATTGGGAGAAATGGAAACAACAGAATGTGAAATTCATTGGAGGCTAGAAGATTTGCTGATCTTTATAAGCAGAGAAAGTTTTCTCACTGAAAGTTTCCTACCTCAAAAAATCACAAATTCAAATCCCTCTCTACCACCATCTCCAAAAAAGGAGAGCATCAGATTTGTCCCCAAAACTTCCATCCTTGTTGTAGTGGGCACCCACTGATGCTTGAGGTAAGTATGGTGAATTATTGATTACGCAGAAAGGGCAGGCGAGTTCTTGAGGCAGGAGTGGTCAAGCTGATTAGCTGGTTCTTGGTAGAAAAATACCCTCCTGTCGTACAATTTGAAGGCCTCTGTAATTTACTTCTGATAATTTAATTCAGATTAAATGGCATGATGTTTTAGATGCTGAAGCCAAAGCATGCAGTGCTGATGCTGGCACTAGAGCAACGCAGAGTGATCCTTCAACCCCCAAATGCCAGGCCTTTACCTCAGAAGAGTTGCAGCAAGAAAGCTCCATAGCGGAAGCAGCAGCTGCCACAGATCAGACCTCACTTGACAACGAGCTGCACTCAGAGGAGCAGAAGGAAGATGCAGGTATTTGGATGTACATCTTATAGAGTCTTCTTCCACCCAGTCCTCCATGCCCCAAGGCTAGGATTCACTCCCAGGACTGAAAGCACTGCTTATTGAACTTGGGAGCAGAGAGGGAAGGGGATGGGTTGGGCCAGGGGTCTTTATAGAGACTATTATGTCACGTGTGCCAGCACAAATGAACATAGGACTAGCCCTCAGCAAATTTTCTTTGATCTATAGTAATCCTTTCGTTTCCTTTCATCTGTTCTATATCTTGTTACCAAAGGAACTTGCTTTAAAAAATTAACTGATGACAATTCACAAGGTTACTTGTACCAGGAATATTTGCATTCTCATAAGGATCTCTTGAAAACCCAAAGAAATAAATTAATAATTGTAGGCACTGCCTTGTGAGAATAAGGGAACTAATTTAGGAGGATAGATATATTGTTGGTAGCTCCTGAATCACCTAGTTTTTTTTATAAAACCAAGTCTAAGAAGATTTTTTCTTTGCTTATTAGCAAATTACCTTATTGCTACTAGTACTAGTATTATTATTACTACTATTTATGCTAATGCTACCACTATTAATAACAATCATCATAATAGTGGAAATCTTTTAAAAAATTTAAAGTTGGGAAAATACTTTATATGTATTATTTCATTTGAGTTTCACAACAATCTAGTCAGTGAAGTACGAACCACTATTGATATTATAACCCATTTGAGGCAAGTAGGTGGTGCAATAGGAAAGAGTAGAGGTCTTTGAATCAGAAAGACTCGAGTTTGGTTTTACTTCATACACTTCTTAGTTGTTAGAGTTAGATGTGTCAGGTGGACACCAAAGGTAGAAAGCAGCCCTGAAAAAGACAGCATCCCTCAAACCATTCTTCCAAGAACACAAAGGAGAAGGAAAAAAAAAATGACCTACCTACAAAATACAATTACCATTTCTATAGCATTTAGCACTTGACAAAGTAAACTTTCATCATAATAACCTCACAAGGTAAGTAGAGAGAATATTATTTAAATTTTACATATGAGACCACTGAGGCTCAATAATGGGAGGTTTACACTCACATAGCTAGTATATGTCTGCAGCAGTATTTCTTTGTTAAAAGCAAGAAGATATGTACTTTAATTAACTTCACCTCTACAAAATCCTTACCTACAGTCTTGATATTATCAACCAAATCCTCCTGTTTCTAACCCTGCCTTCCTCCCTTTTTTACTCTTAATTCTAGTGAGGGCTCTTTCACCTACATCATATCATCTTCCTGAGGACCTGTGCTAGTCCAGATTTCCATAGACAATATTTAAACACTTACCACCTCTTTTAAAAACCCAATTATTTGTGCAATTTTACATGAATACTATGGTAATCTTAGTGTTGAAATTTCTGACTTTGTTGTTTTTAAACTTTCAAATATAAAACTTTTAAAGTTCTATGTTTCCACATTTGGAAGAGACTGCCAAGACTATCCAGTTCAACCCTTACTCCAAAGCAGGATTTCTCTTTGTAATATTTCCAACAAACAGACATCTAATTTAAAAAAAATTAAGGCAAGGAAATCACTTCTTCCGGGGACAGCTCCTTGCAAGGCAGTGACCATGGTTTTTTTGTTTTGTTTTGTTTTTCTTTCTTTGTATCTCTGAAGCTTAACAGTGCTTGGCACATAACACTTAACAAATGCTTGTTAATGACTGATGTTCTTAATTTTTAGGAAGTTTTTCCTTACAGTTAGTGTGCCAGTTTTGTGATTGAACCTTGAAATCCTATCAACCTTATAAAATAAACTGGCTGAAAATATAGTGGTTGTCAATGGAGTAGAGATTTGGCTCATAAAAGTTCATTTCTTAATGTTCATGGCATTAATAATTAAGAAATGGAATGTTTTCTTCAACCAAAAATTATTTTACACTTCCATTTTATAACAGTTTCAAATTCATCATTCATTCAATAAGCTTTTCCTAAGTAATAAAGCCTTCCTGCTTTTCTTTGGGCGGAGCTTTCTTTTAAGTTTCTTAATCTTTTTTTTTTTTTTTTTTTTAATGGAGTTTGTAGGCTTTTTCTTTCCCTTCTTGGAATTTTGCCCTCCTTCTCTGAAGAGTTGTTTGTAGTGATATTTTGGTCAGTTTCTAACGGCATTTCACAAAGCTTACAGGATATGTGCTCTGGCAACCCACATCCCACCGATTTGCAATATGCATGTTTCTGATCACAATGCAAAGTGTTTTCCATTCCATCTTTTATAATGGCACTTGTGCCCCTAATCATTGCCCCATTCTACATGATCATTTTAAACATCTTCATTTTTGTTTCTTCAAATGCCAGCCTGTTTCAAATGCCTGTTCCAAAGGGAATACCCCTTTGATGAATTTTTAAAATCAACAATATCTTTTGCAAATTGTTTCTGCTTATTTTATTTTGAGGAATGTTCTTTTGCCCTTCAACACCTTATCCTAATCCCATGCATTTTATGATTAATTAGTTAGATAATTTGTGAAATCAGAGAACTTGGGTTTAAATTCTCTTCTTTTCACCACCTATCCGATTTTGGATAAGTAACTTAACTTTTCTTGGCATTAGTTTCCTAAGCAGCAAAATGAATACTTTTAATTTGCACTTTTAGGATTCCTTTCAGTTCTGGATTTATGATTAAGATTGAAATAATTTACCTATGGTCACACAACTTTTAGGTGGCAGAATGAAGATTGGAACCCTAGTTTCTCATCCCTACTACAGAAATCTACAGAATTTGTCTTTGTTACCTAAGATCTCTCTTTCTATTCTTTTTTGCTTTTAGCACTCCTATTTCCACAGATTTTTCATGTAACTTCATTCTTTATCTGTAGAGGAAGCCATTTTATAAACAAATTCATACATATTAGTTAAGTTGACTTTATAGATTACCATTGCATTTTAAAAGACATTTTTGGAGAGAGAGGCACATCAGGCACTCAATAAACATCAATTAAGCAACCACAATGAACAAGAGAGAAAAGTTACTGCCCTCAAGGAACTCACAATGTAATGGGATAAACAACAAGAAAACAAATATGTACAATGAGCCACATAAAGGATAAATAGGAAGCAATTAATAGAAATAAGACAGAATTAAGAAGGGATAGGAAAGGCTTCCTATAGAAGATGGGAATTTTAGTTGGAATTTAATAAAAATCAGGAAAGGCAGCAAAAGAGAATGAGGAGAGAGAACATCTGAGGCATGAGAAACAGTCATATTATATAAGACAGAGTATTTTGGGTGTGGAACAAGAAGGAAGCTCATGTCACTGGATTAAAGAATGACTGGTGAGGTGAGAAAGGTATAAGAAGACTAGAGAGGTAGTAGGGGACTGGGTTATGTAGGGTCTTGAATGCAAAAAAGCACATTTTCTATTTGATCCTGGAGGAAGATAAGGAGCCACTAGAGTTTATTAAATTGGGGAAGGGATGAGATGGTTGGACCTGTGCTTTAGGAAAATCACTTTGAAGGCTGAATGAAGAATGAATTAGAGAGTGGGGAAGAGACTTGAAGAGGCAGATCCACCAGCAGGTTATTACAATTCATACATGAAGTAATGAGAGCCTGAAGCAGAGTGATGACTGCATCAGAAGATAAAAGGAAAGAGATCTTGATTCAAGAGATTTTGTAAAAGTAAAATTGATAATTCTTGAAAACAGATTGGATATGGGAAATGAGAGACAATAAGGAGTCAAGGATGATACTTCACTGTGAACCTGCAGGACTTGGAGACAGGGATTGCCCTCTACAATAAAAGAAGAAGAAGTAGGGAGTAGGAAAGAATCAAAGAAATAATGACTTCAAAGTTGGACATGTTGAATTTAAGATGTCTACTGAACATCCAGTTCAAGATGTCTGAAAAGCATTTGAGGATGTGAGATGAAAGATCAGCAGAGAAGTTGATAGAACACGTAGATTTGAGAATCTTTAGTATGGAGAGATGATAATTACATTCCCAGTAACTGATGAAATCACCAAGTGAAGTATAGAATGAGAAGAAAGGACTCAAACAAAACTCTCTTGGACACCTATGGTAAGAGGACATGAAGACATCATCTGAATGATCCAATAAAGAAGAGGGAGGGAGGGAGATCAGTCAGTTAGGTAGAAGTAGAACTGGGAGAGGGGTAGTATGTCAAAAATCTAGCTAGAAGGGAAGATGATGATCAGCAGTGTCAAAAGCTGCAGAGAGATCAAGGAGAAAAAGAATTTATTAAGCGTTATTGGATTTGGCCATTAAGAAATCATAAGTAATTTTGGAGAGAGTAGTTCAATAGAATGATAAGGTTGGAAGCTGGATTGTAAGGAGGTAAAAAGAGAGTGCAAGGAGAAAAATGGAATCATTTCTTGTAGAAAGACCTTTTCTTTTTTTTATTAAAGCTTTTTATTTGTATAACATATGTATGGGTAGTTCCCCAGCGCTGATCTTTACAAAGCTTTCCATTACAAATTTTACCCCCAGTCTCCTCCCCTCCCCTAGATGGCAGGAAGTCCACTATATATTAATAATGTTGAAATGCTTGAGAAGTTATGCAAGAAAAATCCTATCTACAAGAAAAAAAAAAGAATCAGAGAAAGGCAACACAATGCAAGCAAATGTCAATAGAGATCATGAAAATGTTATGTTGTGGTCCATATTTCATATCCCTCTCTCTGGGTGTATATGGTTTTCTTCAGTGAACAATTGGAACTGGTTTGAGACAATTCTTTGTTGCAGAGAGCCATGTCCATCAGAATTGATCATCATGTAATACTGTTGTTGCTGTGTATGATGATCTCCTGGTTCTGCTCGTTTCACTCAGCATCAGTTCATGCAAGTCCCTCCAGGCCTCTCTGAAATCGTCCTGCTGGTCGTTTCTTACAGAGCAATAATATTCCATAACATTCATATACCATAATTTATTCAGCCACTCTCCAATTGATGGGCATCCCTTCAGTTTCCAGTTTCTAGCCACTACAAAAAGGGCTGCCAGAAACATTCTTGCACAGATGGGTCCCTTTCCCTCCTCTAAGATCTCTTTGGGATATAGGCCCAATAGAAACACTGCTGGGTCAAAGGGTATGCACAGTTTGATAACTTTTTGAGCATAGCTCCAAATTGCTCTCCAGAATGGTTGGATCCGTTCACAGTTCCACCAACAATGTATTAATGTCCCAGTTTTCCCACATCCCCTCCAACATTCATTGTTATCTTTTCCTGTCATTTTAGCCAATCTGACAGGTGTGTAGTGGTACCTCAGAGTTGTCTTAATTTGCGTTTCTCTGATCAATAGTGATTTGGAGCAACTTTTCATATGACTAGAGATGGTTTTAATTTCATCATCTGAAAATTGTCTGTTCATATCCCTTGACCACTTATCTATTGAAGAGTGGCTTGAATTCTTATATATATGAGACAATTCTCTATATATTTTAGAAATGAGGCCTTTATCAGAACCATTAAATGTAAAGATGATTTCCCAATTTGATGCTTCCCTCCTAATCTTGTCTGCATTTGTTTTGTTTGTACAGAAATTTTTTAACTTAAAATAATCAAAATTATCTATCTGGTGTTCAATTAGGAGTTCCAGGTCTTCTTTGGACATAAATTTATTCCGTCTCCACAGGTCTGAGAGATAAACTATATTACTTTCCTCTAACTTGCTTACAAAGTTCCTCTTTATATCTAGATCATGAACCCATTTAGATCTTACCTTGGTATGTGGTGTTAGGTATGGGTCAAGTCCTAATTTCTTCCACACTAGTTTCCAATTTTCCCAGCACTTTTGCCAAATAGAGACTATTTATCCCAAAAGCTGGGGTCTTTGGGTTTATCGAACACTAGATTGTTAAGGTTAATGCCTAGGTTGTCCTGATAACCTATCCTGTGCCATTGATCGACTGATCTATTTCTTAGCCAGTACCAAACAGTTTTGATGATCGCTGCTTTATAATATAGTTTTACATCTGGTACAGCAAGGCTACCTTCATCTGCCTTTTTTTTTTCATTAATCCCCTTGAAATCCTTGACCTTTTGTTCTTCCAAATGAACTTTGCTACTATTTTTTCTAGATCTGTAAAATAATTCCTTGGGAGTTTGATTGGTATGGCACTAAATAAGTAGATTAGTTTGGGTAGTATTGTCATTTTTATTATATTCACTCTGCCTACCCATGAGCACTTAATATTTTTCCAGTTGATTAGGTCTGATTTTATTTGTGTGGAAAGTGTTTTATAGTTTAGTTCATATAGTTTCTGACTTTTCCTTGGCAGATAGATTCCCAAATATTTTATCCTATCATCTGCTATTTGGAATGGAATTTCTTTTTGTATCTCTTGCTGCTGAACTTTGTTGGTAATATATAAAAATGCTGATGATATTTGTGGATTAATTTTGAATCCTGCCACTTTGCTAAAGTTGTGAATTGTTTCTAGTAGTTTTTTAGTTGAGACTCTAGGGTTCTCTAAGTATACCATCATGTCATCTGCAAAGAGTGATAATTTGGTTTCTTCATTACCTACTCTGATTCCTTTTATCTCTTTTTCTTCTCTTATTGCTAAAGCTAACATTTCTAATACAATATTAAATAGTAATGTTGACAGTGGGCAGCCTTGTTTCACTCCTGATCTTATTGGGAATGGTTTTAGTTTGTCTCCATTACATATGATGCTTGCTGATGGTTTTAAATAGATGCTACTGATCATTTTAAGGAAAAGTCCATTTATTCCTATACTCTCTAGTGTTTTTAATAGGAAAGGGTGTTGGATTTTATCAAAGGCTTTTTCTGCATCTATTGAGATAATCATATGGTTTTTGTTAATTTGGTTATTAATATAATTAATTATGCTGATAGTTTTCCTAATATTGAACCAGCCCTGCATCCCTGGTATAAATCCTACTTGGTCATAGTGTACTATCCTGGGGATGACTTTCTGTAATCTCATTGCTAATATCCAATTTAAAATTTTTGCATCAATATTCATTAGGGAAATTGGTCTATAGTTTTCTTTCTCTGTTTTCACCCTACCTGGTTTAGCTATCAGCACCATATCGGTCTCATAGAAGGATTCTGGCAGCATACCTTCTGTCCCTATTTTCTCAAATAGTTTGTGTAGTACTGGAATTAATTGTTCTTTGAATGTTTGGTAGAATTCACATGTAAATCCATCTGGCCCTGGAGATTTTTTCTTAGGGAGTTGGTTAATAGCTTGTTCTATTTCTTTTTCTGATATGGGGCTATTTAAATAATTTATATCCTCTTCTGTTAACCTGGGCAATCTATATTTTTGTAGATATTCCTCCATTTCATTTAGATTATCAAACTTACTGGCATAAAGTTGGGCAAAGTAACTCCTCATTACTGCTATAATTTCCTCTTCATTGGAGGAAAGTTCTCCCTTATCATTTTTGAGACTAATAATTTGATTTTCTTCTTTCCTTTTTCTTATCAAATTAACTAAAGGCTTATCTATTTTGTTAGTTTTTTCGTAGAACCAACTCTTAGTTTTATTTATTAACTCAATAGTTTTCTGATTTTTAATTTTATTAATTTCTCCTTTTACTTTTAGAATTTCCAATTTGGTATTTAATTGAGGGTTTTTAATTTGTTCTTTTTCTAGTTTTTTTTTTAATAATAAGCCCAATTCGTTGATCTTTTCTTTCTCTATTTTATGCAAGTAAGCATCTAGAGGTATAAAATTGCCCCTTATAACCGCTTTGGCCGTATCCCACAAATTTTGGTATGTTGTCTCCTTATTGTCATTCTCCTGGATGAAATTATTGATTGTGTCTATGATTTGCTCTTTCACCCATTCATTCTTCAGGATTAGATTATTTAATTTCCAATTAACTTTTGGTTTATTTTCTCGTGGTCTTATTTTGCATGTGATTTTTTATGGCATCATAATCTGAAAAGGATGCATTTACTATTTCTACCTTTCTGCATTTGATTTTGAGGTTTTTATGCCCTAACACATGGTCAATTTTTGTATAGGTTCCATGGACCGCTGAGAAAAAAGTAAACTACCTACTGTCTCCATTCAATTTTCTCCACAGATCTATCATACCTAACTTTTCTAATAATTGGTTTATCTCCCTAGTTTCTTTCTTGTTTATTTTGTAGTTTGATTTATCTAATTCTGAGAGAGCAAGGTTGAGATCCCCCACTAGTATCGTTTGGCTGTCTATTTCTTCTTGCATCTCTCTTAATTTCTCCCCTAGGAATTTGTGTGCTATTGCACTTGGTGCATATATATTTAGTATAGATATTGCTACATTATCTATGGTACCCTTTAATAAAATATAGTTTCCTTCCTTATCTCTTTTGATTAGATCTATTTTGGCTTTTACTTGATCTGAGATAAGGATTGCTACCCCTGCTTTTTTTTTTTGTTCACCTGAAGCATAATATTTTCTGCTCCAGCCGTTTACCTTCATCCTATGTGTCACTATGTTTTAGATGTGTTTCCTGTAGGCAACATATTGTGGGATTCTGTTTTTTAATCCAGTCTGCTATCCGCTTCTGCTTTATGGGAGAGTTCATCCCATTCACATTCACAGTTAGAATAACTAATTCTTTATTTCCTGCCATCTTATTTACCCAAGTTATGTTTTCCCCTTTCCTTTCCCCTTTCTCCCTTCCCCCTCCTCAGTACTTTGTTTTTGATGACCCCCTCCCCCAAACAATACTCCACCCTTTAGATCCCCTCCCCCTGTTTTTACTCCTTTTCCCTGATTCTTCTATTTTCCCTTCTATTAATTTGTCCCTTACTTTTCCTCCTTTCCCTCCCACTTCCCTCTAGCAACAGACAAGTTTCTATGTGAAATCAAATGTCTGATATGCACTTTTAGAGCCCAACCTGATGAGAGCAAGATTTACACAATGCTCATCTCCCTCCCCTCTTTCTCTCAATTATATTAGGTTTTCTTTGCCTCTTCAGGTGATTTTATCTTGTTTTTACCTCCTTTTTTTTTAGATCTTATTTTACCACTTTTTCCCTCTTTTTCCCAGTATGACAACCTTTTCCCCTCTAGTTCTCTTTTTCATATTATCAAAGTAATATCTAGTTAATTATACCCCCAAATTTTAAGTATCCCCCTAGCAAAAATAACATTCTCAAGAGTCCTTTCCTTTTTACCTTTTTATGCTTCTCTTGAGTTCTGTGTTTGGGTGTCGAATTTTTTGTTCAGATCCAGTCTTTTCATTAGAAATAGGTGAAATTCACCTATATCATTGAATGACCATCTTCTTCCCTGGAGGATAATGCTCATTGTAGCTGGATAAGTTATTCTTGGTTGTAATCCAAGTTCCTTTGCCCTTCAGAATATCTGGTTCCAGGCCCTTCGATCCTTCAGTGTGGAGGCTGACAGATCGTGTGTGATTCTAATTATTGATCCTCGGTATTTGAATTGTTTCTTTCTAGCTGCTAGCAGAATCTGTTCCTTGGTGCTATAGTCCTGAAATTTAGCCACGATATTCCTTGGGGTCTTAATTTTGGGGTCTCTTTCAGGAGGTGATTGGTTAATTCTTTCAATGGTGATTTTGCCCTTTGATTCTACAATCTCAGGGCAGTTTTCTTTCAGGATTTCCTGGAAGATAGTGCTTAGATTCTTTTTTTTTTTCATGAAAAAATGAAAAAAAAATAGAAAGACATTTTCAAGGAAGTTTGCCACAAATGGCAGAAGAAATATAGATTAGTAGAGATGGAAAGATTAAATGCAAGATAGAAGAACTGAGGATAGGGGAAACATGGGCATGTTTTCAGGCGTAGAAGACAATAGACAAGGAGAGATTGAAAAGTTAAGTGAGAATGGGGCAGTTAGGTGGCACAGTGAATAGAAATGCTGCGCTGGAATCGGGAGGACCTGAGTTTATATTGGGTTTCAGATACTTGTTAACTGTGCGACCCTAGGCAAGTTATGTGACCCTAAATTCTTCCCTCACACATACTTCAGAAAGAAAGAAAGGGAGGGAAGGAGGGAGAGAAGGAGGGAGAGAGAGAGGGAGAAGGGAGAAGAAGGGAGAGATGGAGGGAGAGAGAGAGGGAGAAGGGAGAAGAAGGGAGGGAGGGAGGAGAAATGGAGTGAGGGAGGAAGAAAGGAAGAAAACTAGTGGGGTGATGACATAGGAGACAGAATGGAATGAAATCAGTTGAAAAGGTAGAAAGGTTTGCCTTTATAAGAAGAAAGATCACCTCTGTCTTGCATGATGAGGGAAGAAGAAAGTGGTTACTGCAAATGGCCTTATTTTTTCCTGAAAAAATATGAAGCAGAATGCTCAGCTGAGAAAAGTGAGTGAAGGGAACTATGGAAGGTTTGTGGAGGGAAGAAATGGTTTGGAGGAGCCTCTGTAGTGAATAGAACAATGAGTTGATTAGACATGAATTTAAGGATTTTCTAGAAGTGAGGGCTTGGCTGGAGTTGTGTAATATAGATTTTTATTGGCCCCAGTCAGAGAAGTTGTATGATTTTCTCTACTTTCACTCATCAGATGTATATAGACACAAAGGCAATACACGGAGAGATCCAAGACCAAGGATTCATAGTGTGTAATCAACAGAAAATATGATGAGAAAAATCATGAGCCATGCACCAAACTCCATTGAAAGGGAGTTACTTGGACAAGTTACTGTGATTTTGATTGGATGACAGAGACAAATAGCATGGACCTCAGAATAGGAGAGGTTATTTACTGTGTGATAGAGGGAGAAAACCTGGAGTTGACAATGACAAGGGGAACAAAGAGTATTTAAACTCCTTCACCTTGATAAGTGAGGTAAGTTATGGTACAATCAGTACAGGAAGGGGGGGGCTAGCAAGGCCCTCAGAGAGGAACCAGGTTCTGGTATTAGCTAGAAGCTAGAAGGAAGGGAAAAGGAAAAGATTTAGAATGAAGAGAAGTTTGTTTCACATTCCAGAGGGCACAGTTGAAGGGAAGAGTGATCTTTGGTTGGAATTTTGGGGTAGGAGAGTTCAAGAGATGGGAAAGAAGAATTAAATGATGAATAGGGTTTAAATGATGATGTACAAAGGTTCAGAAATTATCTTTTCAATCCTGTTTTTCCAAAGAGGGTAAGAAAGGAGCTGATATTTCCATTATCCTAAAATCTATACTATGTAATTAAACACTGTAAAGCCTGACCTTTTCTTTCTTAGACTTATTTTATCAGCATATGAAATTACCTGTAGGGAATAATTTCTACCTTGGTTTCTGAGTAATTTAATCATGAGTCTTATAAAAGTAAAGATTGATAAGATTACTAAGATTTTGTCATTGGGAACTCTTTGGAAGAAAGGCACATTAATGTAATGTAGTACAAAAAGTGCAGGAGTTGGAGCCAGAGAATCTGGGTTCAAATCATGCTTCAACACTTATTCTCAGTGTTTATGGAATCATCACTCTGACCCTTAATTTTTCCATTCATAAAATGAGGAAAGAAATGGATCTTTACTATTTCTTCCAACTCTTAATCTATGATTATATTCTAAAAATTGTAAAAATTAAAGTAGTTACAGTCTAATTTTTAAAGTTGTTTTTTTTCTTTGTGCTGACGAGAGCATAGTACTAAAGGAAATAAGCAAAGATAACATTACAAGTCTTCTACCTCCTGATTCATCAGATTATTATTATTTTGTATTTTAAAGTATCAATAATTTATTTCCAGGTTATTTATTACTACAATCTTAAACATTTTTTGTGATCCTTCCCTCCCCCTGGATTGTTGGCATTCTTTCCTTTCTTAAATTGTCTTAAAGTAACTTCTTTCTAAAATTCCTTCCCCTCACTTTTCACTAACTACTTTGTATTATGTTTATCCATGTATGTCATCAACAATCTATTTTTGGATGATTCTTGAGTTCAGAACTGTTTCTCTTTTTAAACTTTGTATCTACCATGCTTAGTAAAGTGTTTTGCCCATAATAGCATAGAGAGGCAGTTGGGAGGTGTGCTGGATAGCATCCTGGAATCTAGAAAAGCTGTGTTCAAATCCAACATCAGGCACTTATACCTATGTGATCCTGGGACAATCATTTAACTTCTGTTTGCCTTAGCTTTCTCATCTCTAAAATAGGGATAATGATAGTACCTACTTGACAAAGAATTAAAAATTGAGGGAATACCCATAAATTGGGGAATGAATGAAAAAGTTGTCGTATATGAATGTAATGGAGTCCTACTGTGCTATAATAAACAATGAGCAAGTGGGTTTCAGAAGAACTTAAAAGACTTTCATGAACCAGTGCTGACTGAAGTGGGCAGAACCAGGAGAACATTGTACACAGTAACTACAACATTGTATGAAGATCAACTATAATGGACTTAGCTCTTCTCAGCCATACAATGATCCAAGCCAATTCCCAAAGACTTAAGATGGGAAATGCTGTCCACATCCAGAGAAAGAACTATGGAGTTTGAATGCAAATCAAAGCATACTATTTTCACTTTTGGTGACATTTTCTATTTGTTCTATTTCTTCTTTCACAATATGATTAGCATGGGAATATGTTTACATGATTATACAAGTATAACCTATATCAGATTGCTTGCCTTCTTGGGGAGTGAGGATGGAAGAGAAGAAGGGAAGAAAAAAAGTGAACCTCAAAATCTTATAAAAAGCAAAAATTGAAAACTATTTTTATATATAATTGGGAAAGTAAAATACTACTTACTTCCCCCCCCCCAAAAAAAAATAGCACCAACTTCTTAGAGTTGTGAGGATCAAATGATATAATTTTAAAACACTTAGCAAAGTGCCTGGCAAATAGTAGGTGATTAATAAGTTCTTTTTCCTTGCCTTTCCCCATTAATACATGTTATTATGTTGAATTGAATTAAATATTTTAAAAATCTATGATTCTATACTGTGATCTTATCATTATGAAAAATACTTTCTACCCCTATGGATCCCAACTTCTCATTTCTTATCCAGAGAGATTCTTCTCATCTTTCCCCATATCAGTGATTTGTCCAAGGGCTCAAAAGTCTCACTTACTCTGTCTCTCTTAATATTTCTAGGTCATCAGTACATTATTCCTATTCCATATGTTGGTGTCCACCTGTTCCTAACTTTACTAATACATTCCCTTGTCTAACTTTGTGAAAATTTGATATTATTTTTAAAAAACTATTTTTAGGCTATCCCCTTTTTCTGATAGTAAATAAAAGACAAAAATTATTTTATGATTAGCTCCAGTATGATCTTTTTTGTCCTTTTTATGTTTTTTTTTATCCCTTTTTATCTCTTCCTTTACATTCTAAGGCACTGGCTTCTGTTTAATAAACTCTGGTATGTTTCTCATATATGAAAATATTGTGTCAAAGGGTAGCATATCCCTCCATAAGAGTTTTTTCCCCTTGAAGGAAGTTTCTTTGTTTGCTAAATGTGGCAAACAAAATATATGTTTGACAACTAGGGTCAGCAAATTATAGCCCTTGGGCCAAATCTGTCCACTGCATGTTTTTGCTATGGTTTGTTAGCTAAGAATGGGTTTTACATTTTCCAGGCTATACACAAACAGGCAATGGATTGGATGTGGTTCACAGACCACAGTTTAGTGACCCCTGCTCTACAATATTCACTGAGCAGCAGAGAAATGAGTTCTTTTGCCCAGTGTTTAACCAGTGAGTATTATAAAACTGGCACTGATTCTATGTGTCAAATTATAAATGGATAGTTCAAAGAAGTACCAAGATTTGACTTATGCCCTCAAAAAATCATGCTTCTCCTTTATACTGCAATAGTAATAAAAAGTAGAAATAAAGGTGCTTTGGCCCTTTCCTTGATGCATAATCTTATCAATATTGCTATTCTATCCATTGCGGATTATAACCCATTTGCCTTATTCTGGGCCATCATCATCCATGTTTTTCACATAGATTATCCACAATGCAATCCTATAGGATTTTTTATATTTCATGGATATAATGGCAGCACTGGGACTTCCTGCCTCTTATCTTATTATCTTGCTAAATGACAGCTCACCTGTCTTCTGGTCATATCCCGTAACCCGCTTCTTAGAAGCATGCAGCAGCCTACATGCACCTACCATGGTTTCTTCATTCCTCTTTAGGTCACCTGAAATTTTGATTGAACAAAATATGCAGCATTCAAAATATACAACAGCTCCAGCATTACCAAGAGAACACATGCATTCCAAAGATGAGAATTTATGTTGGGGAGCATTGAAGATCATTAGAAGTACAATGCAGTCTCCTAAATACAATTCTTTTAAATTTTGGTTTAGTTCATTATACATCTATAATGCTGTGTACTGATGACATGTTTTGGCTCCAGGCCACTTTTCCAACCTCATTATACTTTATTCTATGGTTCACTCTTTGTGGTCTACTTGATGGGCCTTTGTACAGGCTGTCTCTCATGACTGGAATATGCCCCTTCTTGTTGTTTTCCCTATAAAACATAAGAGCCCTGAGGGAAGAATATGTTTCTTTTTTTGTCTTTTTATCACCAATACTTGGCACATTGTAGGAGCATAACAAATGTCTGTAGGTTGGTGATTGAGAGCTATGAAAATGAGATAATTGATGGAAAATGGCTTCTAAAGTGCTGTACAAATATAAACCGATGATTTTATTGCTGCTATTATTTCTATATGTAAATGTATGAAGTCACATCCTCTCAGAGATGAGGACCACCCAAAAAGTATGTCCCAAATGATCTTTGTTCTTGTACTTTATTTTAATGTTAAGGAAGGGCTGTAACTTTTAAGCCCACAATATTTCCACCATTTCTGTCTCTCTCTCTCAAACATCTGTGATCTAGAAGCTGTTAGGATGTTATAGAAAGCTCATAGCATCATACATTGTTAGAGATAGAAAAGAGGAAGCAGGGTGGGCTAGTGGAAAGAACACTGGATTTGGAGTCAAGGAACTTGGCTCTGCCTCTTCCCGCCTGTGTGACTCTGATTAAATCAATTAATCTCATCCTCCACTTTATTAGCTGCAAAATGATAAAGTTGGAACTGGTGATTTTCTCTGATTCCTTTAATTCAAAAGCCTTAGAGATCAATGAATAACATCTTACAGATGAAGATATTGAGGTTCAGAGAATTTCTATTTTTAGCTTACACCTCTGGGAAAAAGCTTCACATAGGCAATCAGGAATTTTAACTCAGAGAAAAAGACCCTAAAAGTAAAGAAATCCCTTCCCTCTCCACCTTCAGTTGCAAGAGAGCACATTTAACTTAGGAGTAAAGACATCATTGTCTTTAAGAAAGACAGACTTGTTATAATATCTCACTTATTACGTATCTCAGAAAAGTAGTGTCATCTCATCCCTTCTTTCTTCCAACTAGGCATTTATTTAACAGGCATTTATTAAATGACTACTTTGTGCTAGATAGGACTGTAATGCATGGTATGGAGGAAAGATGAAAAATGTACAGTGCCTTTAGAAACTTATTATGGAATAAGAAGATAAGATACATGAAAAAATAATTATCATACATTAGCTGATGTCACAGGATATAAAGTCAGTCAGGCAAACAGTCACTTACTATTTGCCAGACACAAAGTTAAGTACCAGGAAGGCAAAGAAGGCAAAGACAAAAATAGTACTTGCCCTCAAGTAGCTCTCATTTAATGGGAGAGACAATGTTCCCAACAACAATGTGCACAACAAGAGATATCCAGGGTACATGGAAGATAAACTGAAAAGGAGACTCTAGCATTAAGGAGGGCAGGGAATGACTTCTTGTAAAATGTAGGATCTTAGTTGAGAAGCTGTTATTTGTGCTTCATTCTCAGAGAACCAAGAAGTGATGCCATGCCATGTAAGTGAATTGAATTTAAGGAAAGGAGAGCTGTGCAAAGTCACCAGTCTCACTTTTTCTTCTAGACAATCTAGGGCTAGTGACAAGATATAGAGAAGGATGACAAAAAATGGATCTGGATGCAGTGGGAGATCTTAAGCTTTTTAAGTTAAGGTCTTTAACAGGTTTCATTTTGACTGACCCAATTAATTATTGAGGTTAGGTAAGAAATGAGGCAGAGAATGTTTTTTACTTAGTCAAAGAAACATAAAAACAAAAACCCAAATACACACATACATATGCACATGTATGTGGTGTTTATTTCAATCTGGGTAGGAGGGTTTCTGGCCAAAACAGCAACAAGTGCTGTTTACATTTACTCTGAGTCAGTCAGGGTCCCAACAATGACCCAACAATGGTCAATCAATGAGAGTCAGAGTGATGGAAAGCCAGGAGGTAAAATGAGGATAGAGAGAGCATTTGAGGCATGGAGGAGAGTCAGAGTAAAGTTGGGTGATGGAGCATCTTGGTCAAGGAATGGTAAGGAGACAAATGTCACTGGAATAAATATAGAGGGAAGGAAAATGTGAGAAGATTGAAGCAAAGTGTTGCAGAAGGTCAAAAAAAGGGAGAAAGAGATCACCTTTGACTAGTGGGCACTAAAGTAAGCTTTATGGAAGGGATAGCATTTCAACTAAACCTTGAAGTTTGGGTAAGATTTTGAGAATGGCACGGGGGAAGAGGACATTTCAGATGGAGAGATGGAAAGCATTTCATTAGTTTTTATAAAAGCTGAATTGAAAGTTCCCTAAAAGAGTAGATTTGTTTATGATTAATAAAAGAGGAATAGAATGTCTGGGTTTTATGACAATTATCTTACAAATTCCTTCCTCTTTCCCACTATTTTTATTTGTTCCTTTCTTAAATCTTAAGTGACTTTGTACTTTAGATGCCTCTGATAAAGTTGGCCTAGTTTTGAAAAATGACAATAACAACCACAGAAACCCTAAGAAATTATGTTTCTAAAGCAGTTGCACTGGAATCCAGAACTCTAAAACACTGAGGAATGAGGTATGGTGGGAATGGACTAGGAAGGGAAGGTTAGAGAGAGGAAAGGTAGCATTTCCATGATCAGGAAGTTCCTCAGTTGAAAATAAAAAAGATGACATAGGGATGGAGTTTTGAATTTGTTGTAAGGAAAACATGAGTTGAAATTTGGCATTAATAGCTCTGTGGTCTTGGACAAATCAATCCCTGGTCTTAATCCCAGCTTCTTAATCTGCAAGATAATAGCATCTATCTCATAAAGGTATTGGGAAATAGTATTCATAAAATGTTTTATCAACCTTAAAGTGCTTTAAAAATGTTTGTCATTATTTAAATTTATATATTTACATTTACAATCAGAACTCAACAAGATAAAGTGAAATGTTCTCTAGATGTTTGATTAGAAGGGAAACTAAACCAAAATATGGAAATTCAGTTCAGCATTTATTAAGCACTGTTATGTTCAGGTACAAATATGAGCTAACCTTAGTTGACTACATCAAATTAGGCCAATGTGACTGGACTATAGAATCATGTATACTAAGACTGGAAAAGTAGCATGGAGCTAGAGTATGTCATCAGTTCATATTTTTATAGCTATATAATTAACTAAGTTCCAAAGTAACAGTCCTAAGCTCAAAAAGTTTATATTCTAAAGAGCTGATAGCATATAAAGTATAGATAAACATACTACAAAATAATTTGGGAAGATGTCAAGAATGGGAGATCAGGGAAAGTTAAATGGAGAGTGTAGCACCTGAGCTAAACCATTCAGGATGATAAGAATTTTGAGAGGCATAAATGAAAAGGAAGTATATTCTAACCATGGATAAAGACCTGTTCTGAAGCAAAAAAAAAAAGAAATGATTGTCATGTTTAGGAAACAAACTGGTAAACCAGTTTTATTGGTACCCACAATGCATAAAAGAGAGAGTAGTATTATATGAAACAGAGACTGGAAAGGTAGTTGAGAGCTATAATGTTAAGGTTCTTAAATCCCAGACCAAGAAAAGTCTTTACTTTATCCTACAGGTAATAGTAAGACACAATAATTTTGAGCAAGGGAGTGATACAGTTGGGATGATTTTGGCTGGAGTAAGAGGTAGGTATATGGAGTAGGGATTGGAAAATCAGAGACTAGAAACAGAGTAGACAAATCAGAAGGGTATTAGAGTCATCTATGTGAGAGCTGATGAAGGCCTGTACCAGGATGGTGGCCATATGAAGAAAAGAAGATGAATTCAAAAGAGATTGTGAAAGTAATAGTGACTGATTGGATGGGTGAAACTGAAAAATGAGTGGGTGAACTGACCTTGGATGACTGAAAATGAGGTGGTGGTAGTGTGGATATCCTCAACAGAAATAGGGAAGTTTGAAGAAAGTTCAAGTTCAACGAATGGAAGAAGATTATCAGATATCTTATATACATATTAAATTTGAGATGCTGATACTATGTCTACATGTAAATAGTCTATGGACAGTTGATGCAAAAATAAAGTTCAGGAGAAAAATTAAAACTGGATATGGAGTTTATTTAGTCATTTGGATAGAGATGATACATGAATCCATGTGAACAGATGAGATAGATCAAAAATGCTATAATATAGGGAAAGGAGAAGGAGGTCTCAGGTTGAAATTTTGGGGAAAGCCACTCAAGGGTTGGTAGATAGATGATAATTGCCTATTTTTAATGTAAACCCCTTAAGGAATGATAGATATGTGTCAAACTGTTGCTCACTCTGTAGTTACTTATTAGTGACTCAGGTTCCCTGAACATTTGGATGTTTCTACAATTTGTATTGCATTGTTTAACATCATACAAATTGCTGTTGTTAAGCAATTACAACCACCAGTTCTTTCACTGTTCTAGAATATAATTTGTCTGGACTTGGTAAATTTAGCTCGTTACATTCAGTGAGGTGTTCTCTTGCTATCCCCTTGTTTATCTTGGGTTTCAGTTACCTATGAACCATTTTTAGTTTTGTTTATCCTTTACATTTCAAGTGCTGTTCTCTTGGTAGAGAAGAAGAAAATAAAAAATGTGTAGCTCTTTCTCTCATTCTTTATGCTTGTCCTATTCATGTTGAGCAAAAGTCTTTGACATCCTTCTTTGATGTCCTTCTTCCCTACCCCCAAATATAGGTAGAATAAATCTCTTTTTTTGCTTGTCCTTGGCATTCTTCACCAGTCTCAGTTTATTCTGAACTTTAGTATTCTTAACTCTATTCTTTGATGGTACCCATTTATGTGTTCATGCTGTTATTTTCTCTTGTTTTGTTTTCAATACATTTCTTTCAAATCTAAATTGTTCACAAGTCCCCTGTTGATCCACATCAGTTTCTTTGGACTATTTTCCATTTTCCTCCTAATAAAAACCATTTATATCTATTTTTTCAATTTTTTTCTGAGAGCTTCCAATCTCTACTAGAAGGATTCCTTCTGCAGAATTTTTATCCTTGCAATCCTACCTATATTTCTCTAAAACTCTTTGCCTAAAATCCAAGTTTCATTTCATTATGCCTAGTTTTCTTTTTTGTCATGGATTCCCAAGTAGGCTAGTTACTTAAATCTAATTCATCTCAAGAAATTTTAAGTGCTTCCTACAAATAAAGCACTCTCCTAGATACTATAGATATAAGGACAAAAACAACAGTTCCTATTTTCTAGGGTCTTTGTATGCAACATGATATTAAATAAGTAAACAGAAAAAATTAGGAAGGAGAAAATACATGGAAGGGAGGGAGTCAAGGAAGGACATAGCATGTAGGAGGTAGCAGCTGAGCTAAGCCTTGAAACATAAAGAGGTAGAGTTAAGGGAGGAGATCATTTCAGGGATAGAAGACAACCTGTAGAAAGAGGTATAAGAGAGATGAATGTGAAGTTCAAAAAGTAGTGGACCAGTTATAAAACTCTGTATATCCTTTGATCTAGCAGTGTCACAACTGGGCCTGTATCCCAAAGAGATCATAAAAAAGGAAAAAGGATGTGCATGTGCAAAAATGTTTGTAGCAGCTCTATTTGTGGTGGCAAAGAATCAGTTGGGGAATGGCTGAATAAGTTATGTACACGAATGAAAGGGAATATTATTGTTCTATAAGAAATGATGAACAAGCTGATTTCAGAAAAGTCTGAAAGGACTTACATGAACTGAAAGTCTGGAAGGACTTACATGAACTGATGCTGAGTAAAGTAAGCAGAACCAAGAGAATATTGTATGTAGCAACAGCAATACTGTATGATGATCAACAATGATAGATTTGGTTTTTATCAGCAAGTCAGTGATCCAAGGAAATTCTAATAAACTTTGGATAGAAAATACCATAAATATCCAGAGAGAGAAAACTATGGAGACTGAATACAGATCATAGCATACTGTTTTCACTTTTTTCCCCCTTCTTTTTGTGGTTTTTCCATTTTGTCTGATTTTTCTCTCCCAACATGACTCATGCAGAAACATGTAAAAAATGAATGTACATGTATAAAAATGTATTTTTTTAAAAAGCAGTAAGACAGTTTAGCTGAAATGTAGAGTAGATGAAGGAAAATCATATAAAATGTTGAAAGAAAGGGATGAGAAACAGATTGTAAAGGATTCTACACTCCAGTAGAAAGAGTAAATTGCAAAGGAGCCATTGAAGATTTATGAGCAGGAAAGATATTTTTTGGTCTGATAAGTCTTAGGAAGATTGATTTGGCAGTTTGGGGTTTTTTTTAGGATATTAGGGAAAGTAGAGACTAGAACTAGGGAGATCAGTTAGAAGGTGGTCACAATAGTTCAGGTGAGAGGCCATATTGAGATTAACAAAATAATAACTGATGTTGACAGATACTCTAGAGATCAGTCCTTTTTATATATTTTATGTAGTAGAACAAGTGTTTGAGGTTCGTGAGACTTGTTCCAAGCATTGGAGAGGTGATTAGGACCTCTTGCCCATTCTCCAGTATTTAGCAGGATAGGTTCATTAGTGGCATAGTTGTGTCAAATATTACTTCCATGTCATTAATGATGAAAGCAAATCACAAAATGTAGCACATGTATAATCTAGCATTATAGATATAATATTATATATAAATTATATAAATTTATACTATATAAACTATATATATTATGTATATATAAATTATAGCTGTTGAGATTTAGGAATAATAGCAAGTGCAAAAAAGCAAGAAAGCTACTAAGACCTCCATGGGTACTTTTAGATAAGGGACATACTTCTCTGGGTATAGAGTTTCTGCTCCTTCACCAGCTTTTGCCATGTCTTTACAGTCCCCATAACCCATGTGATGATTAGATAATGAGTTTTTTTGTCTGATGTGAATTGAGTTGCTCTTGCTTATATAGAAGAAAACCTCTGTTTATTAAGTCACTACTTTTTTGTACAGAGAGAGTTCTTTAGCATTTTGGAAAAGAGCGTTTTTACCTGAGCTCATGGTGTTTTCTAAGGCAAAGCAACAAGTATTTAATAAATACTTCATGTGAGCCAGACACTGTGCTAAGTTTCTGGGGATATAATTGTGAGCCAAGAAAAGGAAAGACAACACACAAAAGAGCTGACAGGAGGATAATGTTAATAAAGTCAAGAAAGTCAGCAGCAGTATTAGGAGAGTAATAATGGTTGATCAACATGAGCCTCTCCCAAAAATGGAAACATAGGAGGAACTCACTGTTGAGAGAAAGAGGATGGTATGGTAGAGGGATTTTCTAGGATGAGAAGGTCAGAGGAAGAGATGAGTGCTGCAGGGTAAAGAGAGCCCATGTACTAAGGAAAGTTCCAGCTGAAGGATGATGACAAAATCCAGAAAGCCAGAAGCAGAGCCAAGAGAATGAAGGTTGGTCAGATTGGAGCTCTCTCCAAATTGTAGGCTCTAGAAGGAGCTTACCAAAGAGAAAAGGGGGCAGGCATGGTGGAGAAATATTCCAAGTGAAGAAGGCATCAAGAGAAAATGAATATTTCTTAAGACCTTAGTCACTGAGGGAAATTCCAGGGTAAGATGCCAGCTGAGACATGGTGTCTGAAGACTAGTTGGTCAGGGCATATGGGCCTGGTGGGAGAAGGTGGGAGTAGCTAGATGAAGTGGATAGAGTTCTGGACTTGATTTATTCTCCTGAGTTCAAATCTGGTCTCTGACACTTAGCAGTTTGTAACTCTGGGCAAGTCACTTAACTCTGTTTGCCTTAGTTTCCTCATCTGTAAAAAGAGCCAAAGGAAATGCTAAAATACTCTTGCATCTTTGCCCAGAAAACCTCCAAAAGGGTCACAAAGAGTCAGACGTGACTGAAAAATGACTAAACAAAATTATGTGCCTTGTACTCTTGTTGCAGCTCATAATTGGTCTTTGGTACAACTTGGCTTGAGCACACTTTCAAGGCCCTTAGTGATCTCATATGTTGTCCTGTATTCCATGTTAACTGTAGAGATTTACTAAATGATTCCTGTAGTTAGCTTAAAAATATATACATTATAATGGGAGGTGGTAGATGGAATGAGCCCAAAGCTAGCTTTCTGAATGATGGTGGCAAAGTGATGTATTGTAAGCAGCAAAGAGTATACATTTTTTTCTTGTTGACTCAGTGTATTGGAGGTACTTGGGAGAGGGAGCACCTAATATTAGAAGTGATGCAGTATTATATTGTGATTCCAATTTCCATAAATGTCAAGATATGGGAAGTGTATAAGAGAAGGGAGTGTACTGTAAAGGGAGTTTGTTAACAATACCTTCGCTATTCCAGAAATAACGACAGATGAGATTTGGAATAAAGGGGGAGTAAGGCTGAAGTGGATAGGGATGAGAGTTAAAGGAAGATATTTCTGCAAACAGTAATTCTTTAATCACAGAGCCAAGGAGAAAAGCAGCTGAGTTACCCCACCATGGTGGGACTGCAACTCCAGTCCATTAGGGTCTGAATACTCCAAAGTACTATGATAACTGACCGTAATTTCAGTGCAGGTGCAAGAAAGCAATGACATCAGCTTCCACAGCTGGTCTTCCTAAATAGAAGAGAAAGGGGAGTTCACAGATGAAAATTAGAGCAGAAAGTATTTTACAGGAGACTTGAGGAAAGAAGAGAAAATTTGAAATAGCCGCATTGGAAAATAAGCATAATAGAGAGCAAAAAAGTTTTGTTTTGCTGAAGTGAAGGCCCAGATGAGACTTTGATAACACCTACTTGTGATACACGCAGACAGTACCATTGCCTGTCATCCTCCATCTCTGTTAAGTAGTCCATTAATGGGGGTGGGACAGGTGGATAGTGGGAATAATTTAGAGCTGTGGTTTGGTAGTATTAAGATTTAGATTGATAATTGATTGAAGCATTTATTTTTAAAAGTAATTTTATTTTGTTGAGCATTTCCCAATTACATGTAAAAAGATTTCTAACAACCATTAAAAAAAAATTTGATTTTGAAATTCTCATAACCCCACTTGAGAGAAGGCAAGCTATAGTGTAAATTATACATGTAGAATCATGCAAAACATGTTTCCACATTAGCCATGGCACAAAAGAATTCACAAACAAAATAAAACAATAATAATAAGGAAAGTTTCAAAATATGCTTTAATCTGCATTCAGAGTTCATCAGTTCTCTCTCTGAAGATGAATAGTATTTTTCGTTATTCCTTTGAAATTTTCTTGGATTATTTTTTTTTAATCAGAGTAGGTATTTCACATTTAATTATCTATACAATATTGCTCTTACTGTGTTTTAGTTCTGCTAACCTCACTTTGCATCAGTTCATGTAAGTTTTCCCAGGTTTTTCTGAAAACATCTTCCTTTTCATTTCTTATATCTTGATAGTATTCTACCACAATTATATACTACAGTCTGTTTAGCCAATTCTCAATTGATGAATCCCGATTCTTTGCCACCATAAAAGGAGCTTTTATAAATATTTTTGTACAAATAAGTTTTTTCTTTAATTTCTTTGGGATACAGATCTATTAGTGGTATTATTGGGCCAAAAGCTGTGCAGTTTTCTAGCCCTTTGGGCATAGTTCCAAATTGTTCTCTAGACTGGCTGAACTAGTTCACAACTCTAACAGTGCACTAATGTCCCAATTCTTCCATATCCCCTCTAGCATTTTAGCATTTTCCTTTTCTATGTTAGCCAATCTGAAAGGTGTAAAATGGTGTCTCAGAATTGTTTTAATTTACATTTCTCTAATCAGTAGTGATTTAGAGCATTTTCCTTTTCTTTTCTTTTAAACTTGAACACAAACTAGCAGGAAAAAAAATTGCCATGTACACATCTGAACATATAAGAAGATTCAAAATATAAAGTTAGACATTTCCATTTCAAGAAATCCCATAAAATGAATATTATACATTGTGTTCAGAGCTGTCCACATTTTGTTTGCTTTTTGTTTTTATTTTTTTGCTATATGCTTTTTACTTTATTTTTCCCCTTCTTAACCCCCCAAGAAAGCTTCAATTAAGTTTATATATCTCTATCTACACACATACACACATACATACACACACATACAAATATATACACATATATCCTCAAACATATACACACACATATCCTTAGACATACATCTTATCTACACACACATACCTATATAGGTACACATAATCATGCACATATTCACATATATACTTTCATACACATTTATGTAAGACTATACTATACTTATTTCCAATTGTCCTTTCTCTGAAGGTGGATAGCATCTTCCTTTTTAAGTCCAAGCCTTTCCCTGGAACTGAAACAAGGGCTATTGCTCTCCTGCTGCTGCCCATAGCCAGCAGGCTCCCTGTCCCTCTGCTCCTGCATTCACCAGGTGTGTGGTAGCTGCTTTGTCCCAGCAGTAGCAGGCCAGCCCAGGATTCTTCTGGCCAGCACAGCTGTACTTGATATAATAGTGCAAGGCCCTTCAGTCTTCTCCCTCTTTGTCTTCAATTCCTCAGACTGTCCTGGAGATGAAAGTTTCTAAGGATGAGGCTGCTTCCCAATCCCAGCTGCCCCAGGAATTGGGTTTTGTTGATTCTTTAGAGCTGTCCTGGAAGTATTTGTACTTCACTCAGGCCCAATTCCTCCCTAAAAAGGTCAGGCCATTCCTTGAGTCTTCTTAATTTGTCTTAAGAGGACAGTTATTTTAACTTGACTTTTCTGTTGCAATACATTTGCGTTTTTCTGTGGAGGAAATTTGGAGAGCCTAAAGTTTTCTGACATTCTGGCATCTTCTCAGAATCTTCTTGGAGCATTTTTTCATGTAATATTGATAACTTTGATTATTTCATCTGAAAAATGTTCATTTCCTTTGATTAAAGGGCTCTTTTTTTAAAAAATAAATTTAGCTCAGTTCCCTATATATTTGGGGATGAGACCTTATCAAAGAAACTTGCTATAAATTTTCCTCTATCTCCTATTTTCCTTTCAATTTTAATATTTAATAATAAATTTCCATTTAATTTAAATTTTCCTTTAATTTTAATTGGCAGCATAACTTTTGTTTGTTTAAAAGCTTTTTAATTTCATGTAATCAAAACTATCCATTTTGGCTCCCATAATCCTTTCTGTATCTTGTTTAGTTATAACCTCTTATCTTATTTTTAGATCTTACAGGTAGTTATGGAATTGCCCAGGGTTGACAAGAGGGAATGAATTGTTTGTAGGACAAGGATCAAGGAATTAAAGAATAGGAGATGGGATAGAGATGAATTGGTTAAAGTCAAGATTCAGAGGGAAAATAGCAAAGCCAAGGAATGGATTATGGCCTTATTGAGAATATTGAGGGATACAGGGACTAGGGGTTATGGTGAAGATCAAAAATAGTTTCAATACATAGATATGGAATGTTTGGAGCTTATGGTCAGATAAGGGAATTTTGCAGTTCTTAATTATGGAAGTGAGATGATTGTGAAATGTGGTAAGGAGGTTACCAGTGATCTCTTTAAGAGGCAAATCCAGTGGTCATTCCTCAGTTCTCCTTCTTAATCTAGTTCACAAGTCTCTCCAGGGCAGCAAAGAGATGGCTGGAGAGGAACAAGTAAAATGAAGAGTTGCTGGGAATTTGCTAAAAATAGTTATCTAGGAGAGGCAGTCATCCATCAGGAGAGCGGGGACTTGGGGATTTCAGCTTTTGCAAAATTTCTGTTACAGTACAAGATGGAATGAAGAATCATGTATGTCTCTCCTGAAAATTATTCTTTAACTGTCAATCACTATGTAAATGTGAACTGTATTTATTGAATTCAGTAGTTAAAAGATTCCTAATTCTATCTATGTGGACAATTCCTCTAAAGAAATAACAGAGTTCATAGTTCTTTAAGTTTCTATAGCCCCTCAAAAGTCCATTTCCCTATGGCAAATCTTCTGGTGATAATTATCTCTTCACTTAGTGTATTTGAAGCTGAGATGATGGACCCTGTTTGTCACTGGATTTATCAAAAAAAAACCAAAAACAACAAAAACAAAAACAAAACACCTTTGCAGCTTAGTCGTGTCTATAAGAATCTTTACTATACTAGGCAAAATCTTTGAGATCCCAGATTAGGTAGAATAAGACTTTAATGGGTGGTTCTTAAAATTTTATGTTTTATCAGAGACAATAAGTTATAGAAAACAAAATGTTGCCACAGTAGATTAAAGAAGACAAAATGTTAACTTTGGAATTTCAGGATCTGAGTTGAGATCTTCACTCCATCATGTGTTGTATGACTCAATCTCTGTGAGCCTGCATGTACTTGGTTTTTACTTGTTTTTGCTTTGTTTTGTTCTTTAAAAAGAAGGGGAGACAGGATAGAGAATCTGTGATTTCATGGATAAAGGTAACTCTGAGAAAACTTCAACTACTCATGTAGATCAGAGGTGTCAAAATCAAATAGAACTAGGAACCACTAAACCATACATAAGGAACCCTTAGGATGGCATATAGATATCCAAACCAATCGTGTTTATGTATCTCTTTTTAAAAAATTAATCCATCAAGACATTACAATTTTATAAGAGCTACATTTTAGTTAGGTTCAGACTATTTTGTGGATACCACTGGTCTACACCACTGAGAAGAATAAGTGAGTAAAGATTATTCAGGCTAATGTGTGTTAGAAGTAAGACTTGAACACAGAACTTTCTGTCTCTGAGTTGACTATCCTTGTATGCCATGTTGCTTCTTCAATAATAGAGATGCTCATACTTACATGAAGAGGAAAACACCTTAAAACATTATATAGAATTAGCTATTATTATATAAAATGTGTTACATATCAGTGTAGAACTGTGAACATAACTACATGATACATACATAAGGAGTGATGGTAGGGAAAGGAATTTTGGTCTGGAAAGTCATAGAAATGGCAAATGGAGGCTTAGGACAGTCAATTATTATGATCTTCCTAGAAGGAATAGTATTGGTTTATTATTGTTCTCACATTAGCACATTATTGTTCTCACATTAAAGGGTTGCCTCCTACCACTAAAAAATAAACTCCTCAAAGGCAAAAACTGTCTAACTTTTGCATTCATAATTCCAGTGGCCACCACATTATTGGTTATTTTTTTCATTTCTACATTCATACATACTATGATATATATATGTATATATATATGTTGTGTGTGCACATATATATGAATTAATATAATAGTATATCAATTAGGACCAGGTCTATGATTTCATTAGTATAGGAAACTAAACTATCTGATGATGATGACAATACCTTCTCTGCTACTTACAGTCTTAAATAATTGTCCATAGCAAGGGTATCAAACACTGCCAGCAGGCCTGCACTACTCAGTAGGGCCAATCAGATTAAAAAATATAATTAGAAATTATAAATAAAACTACAGTAGAATATAAATGACATTAATATGTAGTTTCCTAGGACAATATGCAGCCTTTCGAGGACCTTTTTTGTGTGGTTAAGTGGTCCTATTTCCATCTAAGTTTGACACTATTGATCTAGACCAGAACTTCTTAAACTTTTTACATTAGTGACCTCTTTTCACCCTAGAAATTTTTACATGATCCTGGATATATAGATAAGTAAAAATAAGTATGGAGATCAAACATTTACTGATAATAAATCATCATTTTGCAACCAATTTTTCAGTTATGGGAGCCCCATACAGAGTTGCAATACACAGTTTAAGAAACTCTGGGTCTAGACCACTCAGAAACTAAGATGATTTGTCCAGAGACATAGCCAGTATTATGTTAGAAACAGAGCTTCAACTCAAGGCTGCAAGGCTGACTTTCTGTCCATTACTCCATAGTACTTCTCAATAAATTATGATGCGATAAACTATTCTGAAATATGATAATCAGTAATAATAATGAAAGTTATGAGAGAGTAGAAAGGCCAGCAACAACTATAGCATTTATTTAGCCCTTTGAGGTTTGCAAAGTACTTTACAAAGATCTCATTTAATCCCTACAACAATCCTGGGACCAACCTTAGAGTTAGGAAGATATGATTTGTGTATGTATTTATGATACATACATAATAGCTGCTGGACCTTGAACAATATATTTAATATTTAACTTTCAGTATTCTGGGTAACTGAGAATTTTAAGTTGTAGAGAGAGCCAATTTGTATTGGTTAAAAAAGTTTTTTTTTAAACTTAAAGTTTTCTAAACCAATTAAATTATAATTGTGGATAATCTCCCCACCCCCCCAAAAAATGAAAAAAAATTATTACTTTTAAAAGATTGTTGATAATTATTTCCCTTTGTATTTATTTGATTCACTAGAAGAGAAGTGATCTTGGACTGGAAAAGAGGGGAGAAATCTAGTACTTGAAGAAATCAAAATAGGAAGTAAATGATTTAAAATTAGTCTGTAGAAAATCTTTGAAGGGAAGTGGAAGACTACTCAATATGTGGGGATGGTAAGAAGAAAAAACAACAAAAAGAAGGAAAAGAGAGATTTGTTCAAGAACCAGCCATGAACCATTCCACATGGACCTTGTGCTTTCACTTTAAAAACATTTGCTTCAGTTGGAGATTGGAGGGTGGGATGTAATTCAAAGGAATCCTTTGGAAAAGTGAGTGTGAAAATTACTCAAGAACACTGGCTGAGAAATAAGTGAAGTCAGAACCCCCTCCCTTGGGAATGGAGGGTGTTAGCAGTCAATCCTTTGTTCCAGTGGATCTTCTTTATATACTGCAGAGAGTCAAGATCATATGATAGTGTAGAGATCAAGACTTCTAATTGTGTTCCTAAAGAAGTTCATTGTCCATTTTGGCTCAACAAAGCAAAAGGAGATACTACTTCTCTGAACAAAAGTGGTAAGATATTGTATAAATTCACTGTTCCTTTTACCTTGATGAAGTTTGCTCAGATCCTCCCCTTACAATTCTTCTTCTATCCTCCCACAGCCTGTAACACTAACTTTAAATTCATGTTCCTTTTTCTGTACATGCACAGCATCCTGTAATTTCTTTTGGGGAGGGTTTCCTGGAATCCACCTAAAATGAATTTGAACATTGCTTTAGTAGAAATACTTGAATTCAATGGCTTGTAGTTGGGGTCTGCCCTAATTAAGTCTTTTAAGTTTTCATATAGTTGAAGTAGTCCACCTTCTGACACCAGATATTCACCCAAGAGCCCATGTGTCCTTTTAGCCTAGTTATTCATACCAATCCACCTTCTGACACCAGATATTCACCCAAGAGCCCATGTGTCCTTTTAGCCTAGTTATTCATACCAATCATTTCAAGAGAAACAGTAGGCATTCGATTCATCCATAATGAAATCACTTTTAATAAGATAACCTATTATTAGGGACCATTGGTTGAAAAGATGAGAAGTCAGTATTGTGGACAATAAATAAAAACCCTGAGCTCTGTCAAGTGCCAGGTAGGAAAATTGACCTCAGGTGAGTTATTATGTAAAGTAACTCTCAGTATGATTATATTTTTAGGAAATTAGTTACTTCTAAACAGGAGCTCAAGGAGAACAGTTTGATTCAGATGAAAATCTCATATTATCCCTTTCTGGAAAATAAACATCAGCTAAAAAAGCTTAAATGTTTTCTCTCTCATCTCTGCCACCAAGTGCCTGTCCTGCTACTTCCTAGGAGTGTGACATTGGCACAGAAGCTGAAAAGACTTCTCAGGAATTGGCACAGAAGCTGGGGAGACTTCTCAGGAAATATCTGGAAGAAGTGATTAAAATGCTAATCTTGGATTCTAGGCACATTTTTTTTCTTTTTGTTTGTCCAGAGTGGAAAATGGCTTTTGAAAAGATGAAAGTGATAATAATAGTAACAACAACAAAAAACTGTATTTATTTGACACTTTAGGGTTTACAAAGTGCTTTACAAATATCTCATTACAATAACCCTTGGAAGGTAGGTGCTGTCATTATCTTCAATTTATAGCTGAGGACACTGAGGGAGTCAAAGTTTAAATGACTTGCTCAGATCAATTACCTGGTAAGTAAGTGACTGAGGCTGGATTTGAACTCAGGGGTTCTGGTTTTTGTTTTGTTTTTTACTTCAGATCTAATAGGGTTCTCTACTGTACCACTGAACTGCTCACCAAAAGTAGGAAGATAATTTCTGTGTAGGAGAATTTCCAAAGTAGTTTATTTTTCCTTTACTCATGGTAAAATGGGTCACAATAGGTAGTGAATTGAGCCTGAGCCAAGGATTCTGGTCCCCCTACTCTTCAATTCATAGAAAATAATGTAAGCAAAGTTGGGATGGAAGGGTTGATCAGTCAGTATGGGTTGTTTGGCTTCTTCTTGCTTTGGAGTTTCTTTGGTATAATTTATTTTTTGCTTGTTTGTAAAAACAAAATCATAACTATTTCAACCTTCAACCTATTTAGAGGTTGTGGTCCTGCCTCTGCCATAAACTTCTCTCATTTTATTTTTCTAGTCACGCTTGGTTTTGTAATGATAAACTATGCTTTCATGAATCCTATCTTTTCTTCCTTTGACTAGCCAAGCTGCCTTCACCATCTAGTGAAGAATTAGAGGATGTCAGCCTGTCCTCTGTGGAAGAGTCTGCCCAAGCCTTACCTATTTCTGAATCCACAGACTCCCCCCATAAACACATGGAGAGAAACCCAGCCCAGCTCCCCAGCCCCCCACGGCTTCCAGTCCCACCACCGAAGTCAGTCTCCAATAAAACCAATAAAAATGTAACAGGTTAGTTTTTTGTTCTCTATTTTTCATCCTTTATTCATCTCCCTGAGTGGGGAAGGGAATGAGAGGGAAGAAGAAATGGTGAACTTTTACAGCATATATGTGCTAAAACTAACCAAAGGAAATCATTCCCATAATTTCCCATTTTTAAATGAAAATTTGTATAAAGCTGTTTATTTTTAGTCAGAAGGCCAAAAGGAAATTGGGGGAGTGGGTGGGAGTTCTTATTTTAACAAATAGAACCTTGCACTTAGTAGTCCCTTAAATGTTTGTAATTGAATTGAATTATTTTGATTCAGTTCAATACAACAAATGTTATTAAGTGCCTACAATGAGGAACTGGCAATATAAAGACAAAAATGAAATAGATCCCGCCTTCAAAGATCTTATATTTTATTGGTAGGAAATTCAGCATACACACAGATTGAAAAAATACCACAGTCAAGACTTAGTGTAAAGGAGCCAAGCATTTGCTAGAGTGCCATGTAGAGCGGCCAGAGCAAGATGCATTTCCTTCCCATCCACCCCAAGAATTTTGGTTACCTGCTTCCTCTCTCCCCTCTCTACTGCCCACTAAGACTGTCAAGCTCCACTTTCAGAGCTTGGGATTAGGGGGTGAAACATCAAGGACTGGCTTTGAAATACTGCCTGACCTGAGAATGTGTCATACATGGCATTAAGGATTGTTGGTAAAGGTACACACACAAGCTGCTGTGGCAACTTCCCAACCAATCCCTAACCTCCTTTGCTCTACCTTTCTATGGTATCCTTTAGAACCTTCCTCTACTGTTAAAAAAAAGTCATTTCTCACACATCCCCTCCATTTTCTGGTGCCTTCTGAAATCTAGTTTTTTTCCTGGAGACCTCATGTCTTGGCACCCCTTCCAAGACTTGATGTTCCTCTCTCACTGTTGACATACAAAGCTAGGAGAATTTGGCATATCACTTGCTTCCCACTGCTACTTTCACATCCTCCCTCTGCCATCAAACATCTCCTCAGTCTTTTAAAATTCTCCCCATCCTATCCAGATTCTTGATGCTGTCTTCCATACATCTCAAAGTCATATTCTTCTCTCTCTCTTTCTTTTTTCCTCTCCCTCTCCCTCCTTCTCTCTCCCTCTCTTTCATTCTTCCCCTCTTCCCTCCTTTTCTTTCTCTCTTCCTCTTTCCCCCTTTTTCTTCCTCCCTTCTCTTCCTTTCCTCATCTTTCTCCTTTTCTCTCTCTCTCCCTCTTTCTCCCTTTCTTTTTACCTCTCTCTCCTTCTCTCCCTCTTTCCCTCCCTCCCTGCCTCTGCCTCTGTTTCCTCTCTTCTCTTCTCTTCTCTTCTCTTCTCTTCTCTTCTCTTCTCTTC
>JAJPUD010003270.1:62037-123946 GCA_023553655.1 Myrmecobius fasciatus | reverse complement strand
CTTCTCTTCTCTTCTCTTCTCTTCTCTTCTCTTCTCTTCTCTTCTCTCTTTCCTTCCCCCCCTCCCTCCCTCCCCACTAAGCTCAAGGCCTTCATTTCATACACAGCAACATTAGCCAAAGACATCTGTGCTATATCTCCTCTACCCCAAACTTTTTATTTTGCCTTTGAAAATTTTGCCTTTTCAGTTTCTCTGATTTTTCAACTCTCCTAATCACTATTCTTCAGTCTGCTTTCTTCATATATGTATCTTAAACCAGTGGTGTCAAAATCAAATAGAAATGGAGCCCTACAGGCTGCATATTGAATTAGTTTTTAAATACATCATCCAGTGATAGGAATAGGCAAATCATCCATGATTTTTAGAGAGTTTTCTGTGTAACTGAAGATTTGCCTATGGATATCCTGCTTAATATGAGGCAAAAGTGGGATTTGTACCCGTCTTCTTGGCTCTAAGGCTCAGCTTCTAACTATAAACTATAAACTACAATGTTGCAAAACTTTGTTTGAAATAAGCCTTTTCAGTAGTCAGGTTTTATGATTTTATCTATGTGTATGATCTTTTCACTGATGTAAATACTTTAGTAGATGAGATGATAAGATTCTATGATTAAAAAAAATACTTACCTTCTGGTAATGAGCATCTCCAATGTGGGAGATATACAGTGGCTCCTAAGACTCAAAGTCAAAATATTTTTAATTTAATTTAACTTAAAAATATGTATTCTACTGTTACAGTTTTTAGAAAGCTAGAATCAATTCCAACTCATTCTCCTGTGCCACATAAGATAACAGAGTAAGATTTTGGTGCAGGGAGAGAGGAGGATAAGATATAAATACTTGAGAGAGTATACTTACTTAGTTTACTGAAGTATCTTAATTTTTAGCTTAGTGACATAGTTTTTTTTACCCTTTCATAAGCTTAGAAAAATGAGGTTTTATTGTTAAATTCTATTCTTTCCTTAGTTAAAAAAAATGAGCGAGTCTTAAACATGAAAAATACAAAGCATTCTTCTGGTGGGCAAAACATCTTTCTTCTTCTGAACATCTTTCAGTGGTATGTTGTTTTTCCCCTTCTCTAAGAGATTCAGTCTTATCACTGTTCTTAAAAAACAAAAGGAAATGTGTATTTGCTTCACTATCTCAACACTAGATGGCACCAACGGGAAGAAAAGTTACCTTAACAGATTTTCATCACTAAACTTCTGTTGATATTATCAACAAAACCTTTATTTATGAAAACCTTAATTGGTCACGGAGCTGTGCTAGGTGCCAGACAAAGACATTCATACACAGAAACATTAACCAAAGACATCTGTGCCATCCGTGTGTCTTTTATAACCTTCTGGTAAGAGGGTTATCGGAGATAGACTATATTCCTGCATCAAAGGTTGAATAAGGAGTGATTCATAGGATCATAAGATTGAGAATTAATTGTAGGATTGCAGGTTAAGACTTTGCTGTCGTTCAATCATTTTCAATTGTGTCTATCTCTTTATTACCCTATATGGATTTTCTTAGAAAAGATATCAGAGCGGTTTGCTATTTTCTTTGCCAGCTTATTTTATAGCACTCTTTTCATTGTACCACCTAGTTTTCCTTCTGTCAAGTTAACCAATCTGATAGGTGTGAAGTTGTTTTAATTTACATTTCTCTAATCAGCAGTTATTTAGCACATTTTTCATGTGGCTATTAATAGCTTTGATTTTTTTTCTTCTGAAAATTGTTTGTTCATATCCTTTGAGTATTTATCAATTGGGGAATATTTAAGCCAGGATTTGAATGAAGACTTCAAATTCTCCTAATACAGTGAGTGCTCCTGATCACAACACAGTAGCCACACTGAGCTTCTAATATAATATGTTCAATAGCTTTTCTTATATTAGAATTACTCTTTTCTGGTGTATTTGGGAATGAGAGGAAGAAGAAAAGGAAAGGCCATGTAAAGAATGCAAAATAAGATTATATATTTATAACTGCAAGGGAATTTAGCTAATCCAATCCCTTCATTTTACAGATGAAGAAACTGAGACCCAGAGCCATTTAAGTGATTATCTCAAAGCCATTCAGCTAATGAATGGTAATGGAGGATTCAAACCAGGTCTTCTGATTTTTGATCCAACCCTCTTTCCTCTATGTAGACAAGTACTTATGTGGATAAGTTTATTTTTTATGCAAGATTTTCACTTTTTACAAATCTAAAGATATTTTTTCTAAATACATCAATATCCATGGTAATAGTTTGCACCATAGGTGCTTCATTCTGCACACAGCTTCCAAAATGACTTTTCTAAAGTGCATGTCACTACCCTATAATGTCAGGTTACCCTGTGAACTTCAGTGGTCCTATTACATAGAAGATCCAAATATAAACTCCTTTATTTGACATTTAAAGCTATTTGCAATTTGGTCCCAACCCCATTTTCTGACCCATTACACATTTTCATCCACTCTACGATCCAAGCAACCTGGTTTTCTTTTACTTTCTTTTTCAATAGCAGTGTTTCTCCCATCACTGTACTAACTATCCATATCTAGAATGCATATCCTCTACTCCACATTCCAGAGTCACAAATTTCCTTCAAGATTCTGCTTAGTTACCATTTTCTACATGAAGCCATTTCTTATCCTTCAAATGTTAATGTTAATGCCTCCTTGTTTAGATTGTATATATACATATATATTTTTTTCTTGTATATATTGTATATATACTTAAATATGTAAGTGTTATTTCTTCTAATAGTGTATATACTTCTTGAGAATGATGTTTGTTTGTTTTTGTACCACCCAATACTTAGCATAATGCTTGGTAAATAGTAGGCACTTAATAAATGCTTGTTGATTGTTTTGTGGTAACCTTCAAAAATAGATAAATCCCAGCTTGTCTGATCTAAGATTAAAACCATTATCTTTATTTTTATAACTATTTTTATTTGAAAATAATTACAAGATACTTCTAAAGTTGAATTAAGTAGAAAGGAGCTGCTGTTATTACTAATGTTAGTCACTTCATTGAGGTTTGTGGTCAGGTCTGGGTTCCCTGTCTGTTGAGTCTTGGGCTGGCAATTGTGTCCAGTTTCCTAGCAGAGAATGACCAGTTAAGCATGGTGAAGTTGCCAGTAGTTCAGCCCATTTGGACCAAATCATCTGTTTTCTTTCCTTGCCTGGGAAACTTGAAAGCAGGCTGCTTTTTCATTTTTCAGGTTAGGTTTGTGGCTTGGTTTGATTTTTCTTTTTCTTTACATTGAAAGATGAGATTGCTTCCAGAAGTTGGCTTTTCCCCCCCTCTTTCCCTTTTCTCCATTTTTTTGTCAGTACAAGGTGACAGATTTTTCTTATTCTACCCTTCCTCTTTCAGTCTCTGGAGAGTTTCATTGAGGAATTTTAATGAAGTCTTTGCTCTGGGTCTTGGCAGATGTCTTGACTGGGGGAGTTATTCTCTAGAATAAACGATCCTGAAAGGAGCCCTTCTACACTTGAAGGGTGTTTTAGGAAAGAGTAGAGAGGGAAGAAGAGATTAAGAAGAAATAAAGAAAGGGTGGACTTGGGGAAATGGAACAAATTCCAGGATGGAGAAAATATGAGAGGATAGGGAAAATATTTTCTCTGTCTCTCTCTGTGTCTCTGTCTCTATCTCTCTGTGTCTCTGTCTCTTTCTACCTCTGTGTCTGTCTCTGTCTCTCTTTCTCTCTGTCTCTTTGTCTCTCTGTCTTCCTCTCTTTTCTCCTGATTACCATTTTAATTTGATCTCAGTCATTTCAGTGTTTTAGGAAACAGGTGAGGAAACTATCAACCCAGATCCGCACTTGTTTTGCATTTTATATTCCAGACAGCTTCCTAGGGAAGGTTGCTCAGAATCACAGAAAACATCTATCAATAGGAGACATGAACCTATATCTTCCTGACTTATGGTCCCACTCTCTATGCAATATACCATCTTTCCCCTTCTGATTGCCTTGGTTGAATAGACTATGAATTTGTTATTCTATACTTTAAGACTGTAAAGCAGACAGTGGTGACAGGTCACAATTCACTTATGAGTTTGAATATCTATGTTCCACATCCCCAAAACAACAAACTTTGCATGCTGGGTATGTGTTTCTCTTTGTTTGCCTCTTTTGCAGCAGGGAGTGACCAGGATGATGTCCCAGTGAAATCCCCTCCTTCCACAATGCTGAAGAATTATGTTGTTGTTGGTTCCTCCCAAATCTCAGGACAAGCTACCCTCTTCCAAGCCTCTGGCCAGAAAGTTTCTGAACCCCACCTTAGAGGACAGCATTCCACACCCACGGGGTCCCCTCATCTTGCTGCTGTCCATAGGCCCCTGCCTCCTAGCAGAGTCATCGAGGAACTCCACCGAGCTTTGGCAACTAAACATCGCCAGGATAGGTAATGAGGTTTTAATTCACCAAGATTTTTGTTGGTTGGGAGGGAGGTTGGACTTCCAAAAAGTCCCTTGTAAAAAGAGTAGGGTGCTCAAGGAGTTTTCTTAATGTGTTTGGTGGTGGACCAATGCCCCTTATGTGTTTTTCCTGAATACTAAGTGGGAAAAGTACTAAAAAGAATTCATATGCATATTAACCTATGTCTTCAAAGAAATAAAGGCCTGCTCTAGGAAAAAAAAAGTATGGATAAACTAATTTTAGGATGTGGTTCATGACTTATAATGGGAGAAATAATAAAAGAAACACAGGATGGTAAATATGTGTTGAGGAGTAAAGATGTTGGACAAGAGCAGGGATTACAAAGATGCATAGGTGATTTTCACAGTAAACTATATAAAAAATAAATGACTCGTGTCAAATAGTTGGCTGAGTACTGCATGCTTAAGAGGAAGCTTAATTCAAAAATCATATGAGGAAGAGTGAGTGTGTCCTCAGTGTGGCTATCAGACCACTTTAAGGATTTGATCTGTCCCTCCACCAGCTATGAAAAAGGGGATGTCAGAGAAATGGAAGGTGATTGCAAATAATTATCAAAAGCATTGGCCAGGGACCTAGGTAGGGAAGAGAAAACCAAAGACCATATATGTATATATGTTAATGTCTAGAGAACATAGAAATTAAATAACACAGTTGGACAAGTGGAACATAGGCAGAGGAATTGGGTTCAGGAAGTACTTCATGGGTTTAGAGAATATATCAAATCGTATATAACACCTCAATTGGAGCAATAAAACTAAAATAGTCTTAGGGTACTCTGACTCACTCCTATGAAGTCAGTTGTACAAATTGTACAAATAGGAACAGTGACGATATCAATAATGATATCAATAATGAAGGGATCTTCAGATGTTTACCAATCTAATGTTAGAGAATTGCTCAGATCCCTACCAGAGTAAATTATTTGCCAGAGTCACACAGCCAGTGTGGACTGGAGGCAGGATTTGAGGTTGGCTTTCAAACCACTGCACCAAAATGCCAAGTATTTATATCAGGAAGTGTCCTATGTTATCTGGCCTCTTCAGGAATGGAAGATCATATGGACTAACAAAGCAGATCTTACTTCTTGGTGTCCTAAGGACATTTTGTCAATTAAAGAAACCAAATAAAGTGTTCTTTTTAATCCTCCTTGAACTTTTCCTGTATTTGGATTTATTTGAATTTATATGCTAGGCATAAAAAATGCAAACTTGTGCTGAACTATTTAAAGTCAATATATAAGAGCATCAAATAAATAAGTTTCAAATATACTTAGATATATAAATGTCTGTTTGCTATTCATCAAAAAAATGCATTAATCATTGACCTCCAACCCTGCATTTTCATGGTCAAAATTGAGATGTGATCCAATTCCATCAAGGGATAAGAATACGAATGAAATGAATTTCTTTCCCTATTGCCCTTCCCACAACTGTGGCCAATTTTTAGATTGGGTACTGCTAATCCATAGTTTGATTTCTATTGTGAATTAAAAGCTTTTGGTTACTTATAACTGGAACTATCTTTCAACCTTAGCTTTCAAGGAAGAGAGAGTAAAGGGTCTCCAAAGAAGCGAGTGGATGTACGTCCATCCAGGACCTCCAGTATTGAACGAAGCAAAGAGAAGGAAAATGTACTAAGTTGTGATGGGGGTTCAGAGAACAAATGGAACTCAGTTAAAGAATCTGATGAAAACAAAGAAAACATGATCATGAATTCAGAACTCAAGGACGATACACTTTTATATCAGGATGAAGAAGCTTTGAACGATTCCATTATCTCTGGTAAGAAGACAATAGATACTTGTACTGATATGTCTGTCAAAGGACAGCTTATATTTTATGTAGGAGGATAGACAGGGGAAGAATAGGAGACAAAGAGAAAGCAGGGCCAAAATTAGAACTTCTTTCTATGAAAGGCAAGGAAGTTATGTTTAAAGACTATGAAGTCATGGAGGTTGAGGATATGATACTCCTTCACCAGATATAGGAAAGAACATTAGAAATAGGGCAGAGAAATAGAACTTTAAAAGTGGTTTTAGGAGGAAGTACAAAAATAAAAGCAGGTTATAAGTTTATGGAGCTCATTATTAAAAGGTCATATAGATTCTGGAAAAGAATTTAGATTAAATTGAGAATCCCTTCTTTAACATTCCTGACAGCAGCAAGATATATATGGTGAGGTAGGTGGGAAAGAAACTGGCATGGAGTCCAGAGGGATCCATTTTTTTTGTGAACTATGTGGGCCACCTGGGACAAAGCACTGAATCTTTCCAGGGTCCAGTTTTTGTATATTTACACCATTTCCTCATTACTAAGTGAGGGAACTGAATCTATGGGAAATTTGTTTCTGTTTTTCTTAAAGTGTAATACTTGCAATTTTGCCTACTACTTTATATTTTGACCAAAGGAATTTGACCAGATAATACACAGGTTGGTGTGTGCCTTGTTATACATGGAACATTCCTATTTATGCAGCCTAAGATCAAATTCACTTTTTGAACATTTCTTTCTTATTTATTTATTTGTTTGTTTTCTGTTTCCACCAGTTACATTTAAAACAATTAAGTTTTTTTTTCAAATTCACTTTTGTTGGAAATCATGTCATATTCAATCTTAGCTTGGGGTAAGATCCCTAGATTATTGGTGTTACATGTAAGTCACTATTAAAGCTGATGATCTACAAAAAAAATAAGTAAAGGATTTAGAACAATTAATGTATGATAGGTTCATAACTAGTAATTGAAAAAAGCTAAGAATGTTGGAGGATAAGCATATCGCTAATAATTTGAGGGTTAATCTTTGAGAAAACATTTCTTAGTACTCCTGTTGTTTAAAAAAAGCAAAAAACAAAAAGAATATTTTTCTAGTTATGTCCTGTGTTTGACAGGGGTGAGGGACATCATTTCTTATATGTTGGGTGGTTGGTACATTTAAAGGAGCAAGAAAGTATAAAATTGTTCATGAATGTCATTGACCCCTGTCATTGTGTGATGAAGGATTCTTGGGAAAGCTGCTATTCAAAGGAATAGACTGTTAATACTAACTAGGTCATCAAGACTTTAGCACATTACTCATGATCTAATGGAAATAGCACTGGGAGAGAAGAAAAGTGTTTTACTCCTGAATTTACCACTAGCTTGCTGTATGATATCATACAATTCATCTACTTTCTCTGGGCCTCAATTTCTCTTAACAGTAAAATGAGAACCATTTTTTTACTATTTACTAACATTTTCTTACTAACTTACTATCATTCTTCTTGTTGACTAGCTTACTTTCATTAGAGAAAAAAGTTACTCATAAATGTATAAAGTTTTCAGAAGTTTAAAAACTCTTAACTATATTTTTATTACATTTATAGACTTCTAGGTGGTAGAGTAGTCGGGTAGGTGGGCATAGTGGATAAAGCATTAGATTTAGAATTAACAAGAATATGAATCCTGAGACACTTACTAGATGTGTAACCCTGGACAAATCATTTAACTTCTCTGTCTCAGTTTCCTAATCTGTAAAATGGAAGTGATAATAATATTGGGTTGTTTTAAGAATCAAATAAATTAACACATATAATATCTGTGAACATTATGTAAGTAACATTGAAACATTATGAGCAGAATAATTCAAGATACAATGACATTCAATGTATAAAAAAAGGAAACAAATTACTCTTGATGTTATAAATATATATTACATATAAATTATATAGAAATACATTATGTATAATGTGTTATATAAAATAATATATTATAGATAATATGTATTATAAATATTATATATATTTATTATAAACATGATTCACTCTCTAGACTCTGCCCTGAACTCCAATGATATGTTACTTTTCTCAGCTGTCAGAGTGCTTCATTCAGAGCATGTGCCAGCATAAACAGTGAATAAATATTAGCTAATAACAATTTATAGGAATGAGACATCTTGTTTTGAAAGAATTGCCTTAAGGCTAGGACAAACCTAATACATTGTGGTGGACAGTAGCAAAATATCATCTTAGTTGTGTTTGAGGAGGTGAGTAGATTATTAAGATTATTAACTACTTCCTACTGAATATTGAAGGCTCTTGTTCAAGTCCTTACTTGGTTAATTTATATGATCTCTGTGATTTTGAGATGCAAAGCTACTTGTAGGTTCCAATCAGTGGCTTGATGCATTATCCAGGCACATTGTATTCTCCTGTGTACACGTACAAGTGTGCACATACACATACCGACGAGAAGCTTCTGATTATTTCACATTCTGTCGATCAGAATTTTCTATTCACCACAATTTTTCTACATTGTAGTTATTTAAATATGTGATGATGACTTTGAAGCATTGCATGGTTTTGAAGTGGCTTCTGAAACTGCAAAGAAAGATCAAATTACCTTCAATGTCATTTCAGTGTTAAGTGATTCTTATTTTATTCAAATTATTTTAAAATGGATTATCCATATATGTACATTAATTATGAAATAGGTAGGTAAGTAAATAAATAGATAGATCATTAGATCGAATATTTATTAATTACTTAATTATAGTCTCAGGAGAAGTAGTTAGATTACTCAATGGATTGAGCAGTGGACCTGGAGTCAGGGAGACCTGAATTCAAACCTAGCCTTACATACTTACTAGCTGTGTGATGCCGGGCAAATCACTTAACTTTATTTGCTTTCATCCACTAGAGAAGTAAATGATTAGATTTGAACTCAGGAATTCCAGACCCAGCACTCAATCCACTGTACCATCTAGCTGACTCTTATGTAATATACAGTGTTACACACACACACACACACACACACACACACACACACACATACGTAATACATTAAGTGCATGTAATGCAACATGTACAAACACACACATATAGTAACTATAACTGATACATTTAATTCATTTAAGATATCACTCCTTCCCAAGGGCAAACCTCACCAATTATTCCATATCAGTGAAGTTCTATTGTTAAGTAATAGGGCAGTTAGATGGTTGAGTTCAGTGACTGTCACGAAACAACTACCAATAAAACACAGTAGGATGGAGAGCAGAGCAGATATCCTTTTACTTATGATCAAGAGTCCAGCACAGCAAGCTTTTAAAGAATTCTGTCATTTGATTTTATCCAACCTTTTTTCACTGATCTGTACTGTTCCTGGTAAATGAGTAGGACATGAATTCTCATAACCTGAGTAATTAATGTAACAGGAGCTGCAGTGTCCCTGCAGCCTAAACAAAAGGGGGATTGTTCTGCTCATGAAAGAGAAATCAATATGTTTACATAATTAGATGTGGTTTTCCTTGCACATCCAATAGAGAACAAGAACAAGGCTGGTTAAACAATTGTACAGGGCAGTGTTCAACAAGACACACTGAAGAAGCCCTTTGTAATATAGAAAAGAAATACTAAGATGAGAATTTTTAGTAATTGCTCCTCCTGAAATCTTGGCTTCTGCTGGCAGCTAAACCTTCCAAGAATATAGATAAAATTAAGGGTAAATTTCATTTCATCAAGCAATTTAGTTACTTGTCAGCCAGCCTTTGAGATCTCAATATGTCGATTTTTTTCCTTTAGGAAACATGACTTATTTTCCTTCCTCAATTCATAACAGAATAAGAAAGAAGAAAGATGATAATAATATATTATGATGTGGTTTTCATTTGTTCTAACAAGCGATTTTATCTATGTAGGGAACTCCCTAATACAGAAATTCCCTCAGTAATATATATACACACAGTGATGCATAATATATAAGCTAATCACTCCCTTGGATCCCTCACTCTGTTGCATGGAGGAAACCTTCAGCTCTCAAAGCCTATGCCAGTGTGGCATAAGTCCTAATAGGTCTTACCAAGATATATGCATCTGTTATCCAAGAATCAGCCAAATTAAATTCAAAGTATCATCAAAGGTAGTTCAGTCACCAAGTAATAAGTTGTTTCAGTTTATTCAAATTCATGAAACCAAACTATCTTCTAAGGCAGGGAGGAGTTTGATCCCTGTTGGGGGTCATACCTACATGGATGAAATAAAATATTTTGGAGAATATGTCAATCATCAATCAGTCAATCAACCAATCAATAATACATATTTTTGTGCTCAGTGCTGGGGACATGAATACAAAAAAAGAGAATCTCTGACCTCAAGGGGCTTACATTGTACTCAGAGCATAGACATCACAACATGGTCACAGATAAAGGAAGAGAGGATATAGACAAATGATTACAAAGTGATATTAGGAGAAAATGATGGTTGTGGAATTAGTAAAAGTCTTTTGAAAGATGTAATCATTGAACTGAGCCTTTGAAATTCCAAAGGCAAGGGTGGGGAGGAATCACATTCTAGACATGAGGCATAGGAGTAGCATATAGAACATCTTGTACAAAGAATAACACTAGAGTTAGTCTGGCAGAGCAGTAAAGTGGGTCAGGGGATTGATGTAAACAGAATGAAGAGATAGGTCTGTGAAGTGTGAATGCCAAACAGAAGTTTGTCATTTATCCTTGAGGCAACAGGGACTACTGATTAGTTAATTAAATAGTTAATTAGGGTAGTTATGTAGTTGGGTCTTATTAAGCACATGAGTATATCAATACATGAGAGGCAGCATAGCACAGTGAGTAGAGGGGGGACTGGTTTTGGAGTTGGGAAGACCTGGATTCATATTCCCCTTCTGTTATAACCTTGGACAAGTGACTTAACTTCCCAGTACCTCGATTAAAGCTCTTGTTGTTACTATATGTTTCAGACAAGCTGCTGATTTATTTGTTTCCACATTGGGCGTTCCCTAGGCCCAGTGAAATCACAGCTCTAGAATTTCCCCATTCTCTAAAAAAAAGTAGGTGTGTATGTGGTTTTTTTTTTTTTTAAACTTTTTGTATGTCTAAAGTATTCGTTAATATAGGTAAAGTTTAAACTTTAAATTGTAACATAATTCTTTATTATAAAGGATGAATGAATGAATCAAGCATTTATTATGTGCAAAGCATTGTGTTGAGTGCTGGAGATAAGAAAAGTAAGATAATTCCTACTCTCAAGGAACTTATGTTTTCTAATGAGGGAGAGTGGAAGGTTTCAACTTCAAGTTAGACGGGCAGGTCCCATGATTCTTACAGTACAATGGTAAAGCAGATATTAGTGCCTTTTCTCCTGTTAATATGATATCAGTGTCTAATGTTGAACAATTTGACAGAACTTTCTGTTCTGGGACTTCAGCAGCTGTGGCTGTAACACCTGCAGGAGCCAACACCAGGCTGCACCACCAGAAGGGGGTTGCTTCCCAAGACTGGGCACTAGACTGAAAACACAGGTCTTCCCAACATTCTTGGAGTATGGGGCTGTCTCCATCAGGAACTGAGGGAAAGTGGTGGTATCCAGAATATGCTGTCTCCTGTCTCTCCTTCAGATACCTTATTGCTTCCCCTAGACATCTTGCCTGCCTTGTCAGTTGCAGTTGGTGCAGTTATTCGGGATGCATGACCCCTTCTCCACTGGAGGCCCTTCCTTTGATAGCTCTGATAGCTGGATTAGAAGTAGGACTAGTGACCTAATTCTGACCCTATTTCTAGGAAGAGAGATACGGGAGAAAAGTTAGGTAATGTAAAAAGAAAATATATCAATAGGGGCAGCTAGGTGGTGCAGTAGATAGAGCACCATTATGGTCACTCAAATGAAATTTAATCATGTATTAAACAGTTATTATATGATATGTGAATAGTTGATTGTGCTCTTTAAACTTCAAGAGAATAAACATCCCAATTCTCTTCATTATAGTTAGCTCTCACTTTACCTAGAAGATATATTCCCAAAAATGTAAATGATTAGATAAATCAATTCATCTTTAATGGTGAAAATTCCTCTTGGAAGCCAAACAATTACATGTAATGTATAATTTGTTTTTATTATTATTTATAAATTTGTTCCTGTTGTTGTCATTTATTATTTTCAGTTGTGTCTAATTCTTTCTGACTACATTTGGAGTTTTCTTTGCAAAGATATTGGAGTAGTTTTCCATTTCCTTCCTCATTTTACAGATGAGGAAACTAAGGCAAACAGATTAAGTGACTTGCCCAGAGTCACACAGCTAGCAAGTGTTTGAGACTGGTTTTAAATTCAGGAAGATGAGTCTCCCTAACTCCAGGCCTGGTACTCCCTAACTCCCCTCCTTTATTTGTCCTTCTGTTCCTATACATGAACTTTTTTTTCTTTGAAGGTCTTGGAATCATTGGGGGGGAGGGTGGGGGAGTTGCTTTTACTGTTGACACTAGGGGGCACTGGTAGCATTTTTCCAGAAGAACTAAGCTAGCCTTAAAAGCCTGAGGTTTCATTAGGATCATAAAATTTAGAGCTGGATGAGGTCTTAGACATCATGTAGTTCAATCTCTTACTTTTACAGATTAGGAAACTGAAAACCAATATTGCTAAATTACTTCCTCAAGTAATAGTAAGTAGCAGAACTATAATTTGAATTCAGATCATACTCTAGTTCCATTATACTTGTTTATTTAGATTCTTGCTCACCGTCTTCTCATGTTCATTCAAGTTTCCAAATAGATTTTTCTACTAGGAATAGTGAGCTGACCAAATGACACACATAATCTGGCCTACTTAATTATATTAAGGGCCAATTTGTAAATTGACTCCTGTCTTATCAGTAAGTTTTAGGTAACCTCTTCAATATTTATTTCTTTAAGAAATAAAATAAAATAATTCAAGAGGAGAATAGTTTAGGGAATCCTTATGATGAAATTCATGTAGGCACCAAATGATGAGGTTAAAATCCGGCACTAAATGTTGGGGTTAATTCATGTTATGAATTCACAATGGTCTTTCTCATTTGCCAAAAGGTATTTTTTATGACACGAGGTTACAGACAAAATGAAGAGGTAAAATGGGCACCAGGAATGGGAAAGCATAGTTAGCAAGGAAAGTGGTTTTAACAATGGACAAGAGAAAAGATGAGTTCTCCAGTGGAACTCACAATTAACCAGGAGAAAATGAAATGCAGCATGAGGTCAGAGTACGCCATTGACTTGACTGACAGTCTAAATCCATAGAGGAATTTAGCACCTAGAAGAGTTGGCTATAAGGGGGAGAAAGACCATAAGGTATGGCAGAGGGACAGGTAAAGATAAAGACAGCATGAAGCATGTGCAAGGGGGGAGTGCGGTGGGAAGAAAGTCACTAGCAAAATGCTGTGGCGAACTAACCCAAAAGGGATCCAGCAAAGATGGCACATACCATGGATAGATTTATAGGAGAAATTTAAGTTCAGGGGTTTGACATAACTTGGTTTTCTGATTGTATATTGTAAAGGGGGGTTATCCACATAGGATATGGAGACTGTAAGATTGAACTGATCCCCATTAGTCCTTCCCTGGTTGCCTCACAGACTAATCTTAACAGAACTTCAGGCTTTCTTTGCCAACCCCACCTAGTGACTCTTGACCGAATCACTTTAGACATCGTCTAATCCAAGAAGTTAACACTGTGATGCCTGAGCAAATGACTTTGCTTCTCAGATGATATCTGGGCAGTACAATGGTTAGAGCTCTGGGTTTTGCATCAAGAAAATGCCTGAATTTAAATCGAACTTCAGGTACTTCCTAGCTGTGTGACACTAAGCAAATCATTTAATCTTTGTCTCAGTTTCTTCCATAATAAAATGGCAATGATATTAACATTTATCTCACAGACTTTTTGTGAAGATCAGATTTTTTTTTCCTGAGGCAATTGAGGTTAAGTGACTTGCCTAGGGTTACACAGCTGGGAAGTGTCAAGCGTCTGAGACGAGATTTGAACTCAGGTCCTCCTGACTTCAGGGCTGGTACTCTACCGACTGCACCATCTAGCTGCCCCTTGATCGGACATTTGTAAAGTGCTTCATGGAGTGATTGACATATATAAGTTTTAAAATAAATGCTTTATTCCTGTCCTTCCTCTGGTTCTGAGGAGAATGAGAGATTAAGTTGGAAGGAACCTCATCATTTATCTAATATAATTCCAACTATTTTGCAGATAGGGAAACTGAGGCCCACATAAAGAAGTAACTTGCCCAAGATAACACAGGGAGAGGAAGAGGAAGAATCAGATCCTAGGTAGCCCAACTATCAACCTGATGCATTTTTCTCTGTCTCATGCAACTACCCTAATCGCAGTCACCTGTAATTTATTGCTTCCAATGATTGGTAACCAAAGCATGAATGCAAGAGATTTGATTAGAATAAAATAACTTATTAGGAAAATGATTAGTCAGATTAGTTTAGTGTTGTAACTTCATGCATTCTCAGAGAACTAGGCATCTGGATAGCATAATAGATAGAGTACTAAACCTGGAATGCAGGAGAACTGAGTTCAAATTTGGCTTGAGGTGCTTATGATTCTGGGAAAGTCATTTAACCCTGTCTGTTTCCTCATCTGTAAAATGGAGATAATTACACCTATCTCTGAGGATTATTATGAGGATAAAATGAAATAATACTTGTAAAGCACTTATCAATACTAGCTATTATTATTAACTGTCCCCTGCTTCACTGTAACAGAGGAGGTACCCTCTGCCACTACTGACACCAGCACCATCATCAGTCATTTATTTTGTTTCTAATGGGTATGAAGGACACTGAGTGAATAGGGACAGTAGGCAATGGGATTTGAACTGCTTTGGGTATCAAGGTATCAACTGAATCTGCTTTCTCCAAAGTAGTAATGATTTCTTAATTATGAAATCCAAAGGCTCCTTCCTCCCTTTCTCTCCTCCCTCCCTTTCTCCCCTCCCCCCTCCCCTCCTCTCCTCCCCCCTCCCCTCCTCTCCTCCCTCTCCTCCTCTCCTCCCTCTCCTCCTCTCCTCCCTCCCTTCCCCTCCCCTCCTCCCTCCCTTCCCCTCCCCTCCTCCCTCCCTTCCCTTCCCCTCCTCCCTCCCTTCCCTTTCTCTCCTTCCCCTCCCCTCCCCTCCCCTCTTTCTCCCCTCCCTTCTGCTTCCCTCTTTCTCCCCTCCCCTCTTTCTCCCCTCTTTCCCCTCTTTCTCCCCTCTTTCCCCTCCCCTCCTCCCTCTCTTCCTCTCCCCTCCTCTCTCCCTTCCCCTCCCCCCTCCTTCCTCTCCCCTCCCCTTCTCTCCTCTTCCTCCCCTCCTCTCCCTCCCCTCCCCTCCCTCCCCTCCCCTCCCATCTCTCTTTCCATAGTACTCTCATCTCCTAGGTCTTGTCCTAACTGTGAACCAGTCCCTGATCTCCTTCCCAGGGTCATTTTCCTTCTCAAATTTCTTAAGTGTTTAGGTCTTCTAAGGTTCTGTCTTTTGTTTCATTTTATGCTCTTCTCCTTGTTGATTTCATCTGCTATAGCATGTATTAGAAGAGTTTTTCATCATTGTGCAAGTTCATCTATATGCACAAATATATTCTTTATGCAATATATATATATATGTAATAAACATTTACTAAGTGCATAATACTGTAGATATAAGTGAAAAAAGGAACAGCAGTTCCTGCCTTCAACCAATTTACAACCTAATCGGTGAAGAAAACAGATTAGGAAGTAGTAGACGATGCCACCAAAGTTCCTGGAGTTGAAAAACAATCAGAACAACTGATATAAAATGAAAAGATGAGATACCTGGAAAATTCTGAACTCTCTATTAAGGAAGAGTTTGGGAGGAATTTATTATTCCACCACCAGATTTCCAATTAGAGAAAGAAGAATCTGAAAGTATTGAGAAGGTGCTAAAGGGGAAGCTATGGGGCACAGTGGATAGAGTGTTAGCTATAGAGTTAGGAGAACCTGAGTTCCAATACAAGTTCAGACACTTAACACTTACTAGCCATGTGACCTTGAGCAAGTCATTTAACCCCAATTGCTTCTCAAAATTATAAAAAAAAGAACAAAAATAAAGAAAAGGTATTGAGTATGAAAAGCTGAGTAAAACTATGATTTCAAGTGATCATTTTATCTGGGGAAAGCATGCTATTCTTGGAGTCTAAACTAAGCAACCAGCTGATAGAGATCTCCTAAATTATTTTTCCCCATTGCCAATTACCACCTAGACATCTCCATCTGGATGGCCTATCAATATCTCAAATTCAAAATATCTAAAATAATTCTTACTTCCCAAACCTGCTTCTGGAACAGCTAAGTGGCACAAGATAGAGTGATGGGTCAGAAAGTCTCATCTTCTTGAATTTAAATCTGGCTTCAGACACTTATTAGCTGTGTGTCCCTGGGCAGGTCACTTGCATGCCTCAGTTTCCCATCTGGAGAAGGAAATGGTAAACCTGCTTCTTCTAACTTTCGGGTTTTTTTTTTTTTATTACTGGCACTGCTACAAAAGTCCATTACCAATTATGTTTCTCTTTGCTATCTCTCAGCACACATCTAGTATCTGTGTGTATCACAATATACATGTACACATATACACACACATACACCACACAGAATAACCAATTCTAAAGGAATGGATTTCTTTGATATACATATTAACATTCAGATTTATTACAGTGGATTTCTTACATTTTTTCAGTGGATTTCTTAAATGGCAACTTTTTTTCATAGCAGAAAGCTCTAAGGTGGTGTTTTTTTCCCCCTAAAGAAGTTCAGTTGCTGCAAGGTCTATACTATTGCATGCTTTTGCAGATTATTTGGAATTTTTTATTATATATCTATTGCTACTACATGACCAGCTCATGTCCTTCTTGACGTAATTTATACTATTTCTCATAATCATAAATATCCATAGAGAAATAAGTTCATCAGCTGAGCATATACATTAGCAAAATTCAAATCTTTGAACTAGAAACTTTATTGCCAGTGTATGAGCAAGAACACCAGATCAGGTGTCAAATGACTTGGATTCAAATTCTGTCTAGCACAGAGTTAGGGAATCATTTTTCTGCCAATGGCTATTTGAATATTTATAACAACATTCACAGGCCATACAAAATTATCAACTTAAAAACTCTAGCAGTAGGAAGTTTTACCTAGCTTTCAGCTCATCATCATCATCTATCTGCAGGGCCAAAGCAAATGATTTTGTTCACCTTTTAAGAACTGTGGGCCAAACTTTCCCCACCCCAGGACTAGCTGCATGATCCTGGGCAAGTTACTTTAAATCTCTGAAACAGTTTATTCCTTTGTAAAGTTGGAGGATTCAGCTAAAAAAACTTCCCTTCCCACTCTGAATCTAATGATAAACGTTTTTTAAGCCTCAATTTGCTCATTTATACATTTTTAGTATTGATCTCTAAGCATTGATATTCTGTAATTCTTTTGTTTCTAGACTATCTTTGCTATTATTCACTACTGAACCAGCTCCCCTGTCCTCTCCCCTTCCCTCAGCTTAATTTTATAAACAGCTTTCATTCATAGCATGAACTTGAAAGCTCAAGGATCTAGGTGTAATAGTCATAGCAAAATTGCTGAGGAATTGGAGCTCTACCCACTTTCCAGTTTCTATTTATCTTTTTAAGCAGAGAGGGAAGAGAGAAAATGAAATGACTCATGGGGAAATCCCATCCTCGCCCCCTCTTTTCTGATTAAGTTCATCAACAAGGCACAGAAAATTCCTCATTCTCTAAACTCTCCTACCAGCTTTGCTATATTCCAACAAGCCTCCTCATAGAAAAGAGTAATTCTTTAAGGATCAACTAGATGGGACACTGGATAGAGTGGCAGACCTGGAGTCAGGGAAGAGTTATGTTGCTGAGTTCAAATACTTCACTTAACCTTAAACAAATCACTTAACCCTGTTTGCCTCAGTTTCCTCATCTATAAAATGAAGTGGAAAAGGAAATTTTAAGCAGACTACTCCAGTATCTTTGCCAAGAAAACCCCAAAGAAGGTCAGAAAGAGTTGGACACAACTAAAATAATTGAATAACAACAACTAAAATAATCAAATAACAATAAGGATCAGAATAGTTAAAACATTCATTGTATGGTATGTTACTATAACATCCATTCTTGGACCTATTAAGAATCATAAAACAACAACAAAGGAAGGGAATTCTAATTTCAAATCCAACTCTGTTACTTTACAGATGAGGACACAGATGAGAGCTAGGGAAGAAAATAACTTTGATCTTAATTTACATTAAGAATTAGTGTCGGAGCTCTGATTGAAAACTAGTTCTTCTAACTTCTAGTCCATCATTCCTTATTACTACACCAAACTTCTCTAATTTATAGCTTTATATAGATGTCAATTGTTATTACTGTCATTATTTACATATTGCTCTTGATTATCACAATCATTCCATATGGTAAGTGGATTAGATTTTGATATTTTCTCTTTTCTTAATCCCAAGTGTCTATACTGATATACTGACTTAGAGACAGGAAGATCTGGATTTAAATCCCATATCTGATACATTAGCTATATGGCTAATCAAGCCACTTAATCTCACCAAGCCTCAATTTCCTCATTTGTAAAATGAGAAGTTGTGAGTTCAAATGTGGCCTCAGTTACTTAACACTTCCTAGCTGTATGACTCTAGGCAAATCACTTTTTTTTCTCAGCAAAAAAACCTGTTAATCTTATTTTCCCTTTCCAGTTCCCCTTTATGTATTGTCTTCCTGCCATTTTAACGGAAGCTCCTTGAAGACAAAGGTGCTCTCATTTACTTATATTTATATCCTTACATCTTAGAATGGAGCTTAGTAAATATACTTATTTCTTATCCTCTTCCCTTTTTTTTTCTTCCTGTCCCTCACCTTTCCCCCATTCTGTTTCTTGTCCTTTTCCTTCTTCCCTTCCCTTTCCTTCCTTCTCTCTCAATCCATCCTCATTCTTCTCTCCCTGCTTCACTCTTTCTTTCTTCTCCTTCATCCTGTCTTACTCTATTTTTCCCTCTCTCCTCTTTCTCTTATCTTTTCTTCTGCCTCTCCCTCTCTCTCCTCTCTCTCACATATCTCCATTTGAAGATTTTACATTGAAGTAAGATGTTATTAAAACATAAGAATGCTGATAATAATAAATTATAGAATGCCATTCTAAATCAAATGTAAATGATTTTTCAAAATCTAAAACAAACAACCCCAAACCTTTTCACGTCAGCAAGGTAATAGGAAGACGGGAAGACTTAAAACTCTAAGTAATGCCTTTTCCCCGGCCCCTTTTTCTTTTGTTTTGTTTTTTTCCTTTTACCTGATGGCATAAAATCTCTTTGGGCTGTTAAACTCTTCACACCACTTAATTGAGATCTCCTACTCTATTTCTTCTGGAGTTATAGAGGATCATCAGGTGCCTCTTCACTTTGACATGATTTGCTAAATTTATCCATGTCTTCCTGCTTCAATGCTGCCATGCTTTCCACACCCCTGGCACTGACCTATTGATGCAACCTAAGGACTCTGGGCTTTGCCATCCCTCCAGCTCTTATCAATATATCCTTAGAATTTCTGAATCTTTCCATCTGCCTTTCAGTTGAACTTTCTTTCAGCCATTTTCTTCCCCAAATAAAGTTTAAGATCCTTGAGAACAGGGCTGCCTTCCCTCTTTCATTTGTATCTCTAACATTTAGCACAGTGTTTGGAATTTAGTAAACTCATTCATTCATTCATGTAAGTGACTTTTGCATTATCCAAGGCAGTATAGTATGATTGATATAAGGCTCTAGAAATCAGAGGCTCAGATTCAAAATTTCTAGTCTGTAATAAGCACACTGATGGATTGCTTCTGATATATACTAGCTATGTGACTGTGGTCAAGTCATTCAGCTTTTCTGTGCCCTTAGGCAGCTAACTTTCCATGGTTCTTTAACTCTTTGTCTGCCTTAGTTTCCTCATACATAGTTTCTTTATTAATAATACCAAGTTGTTGTGAAGATCAAATGAGATTATTTGACTTAACAGTACCTGGCACACAGTGGGCACTTGATAAATTCTGGTTCCTTTCCCTTTTCACTTAAACACTTAAATTTTTGTTATAGAGGAAAAACCAACACCACTAGGCTGGGAAACAGAAAACTTGTCTTTGTCTTTGGGATACTTTTTCAGGGCTTCTCCTTGATAACTATATGACCATGGACTAATCACTGTTTTTGGAAACCCTGTATCTTCATTTCTAAATTGGTATTTGAGCTACCAACTCTAAGGGGTTGTTTTGAGGAGACTGTTTTATAAAAAGCAGAACACTATATGAAAATGAATGATAATTATTATTAGTGTATCAATTTATTTAGACTTGATGTCTTATCTATTGCTGCTTTTTCAGTAAAGGCAAAGTGTATTATATGTCTCCTCCTTCAGTATTATAATATTGTACAGATCAAATATCAACCAAACATTTATACCAGACTTAATCAATAAAAAATTCATCAAACCTTTATTAAATATTTGCATGAAGGATCCTATGCCAGATTCCTTTGAAAAATCCAAATTTAGATAAGAAATGTTTGGGATGCTCAAAGAACTTAGAGTTTGGTAAGAAGCATGAGACATGAATATGTAACTTCAGCAAAAATGTGTTCTATAAGGGCATTAGAAAGGAACAAGTACTATGTAAAGACCAGACGTTAAATCCATACTCATGTGCATTGACAGGAAAACTGTCCCCCATGAACATGTGCTATGCCATGCTCAATATGAGTATTTCAGATCTTAAAACAACAGCTTATTCCATTTTTTGATGACTTGGGCATTCCTTAGTGCCAATAAAACAGCTCCATATGGTGGTTGTTATAATTAATTTTTTTTTCCTCAAAAAAGAAATCAGCCATCATATGGGAAGAGTTGTTGGCTTGGGAATAAATGCAGAAAGCTTGTAGAATACACTGAGAAGTCACAGCTGAAGAACCACAGATGGACTTAGAATGTGTCAACAATTAATTCAGTGCCTTTTACATTAAGCCAACATATATAGGAAAGCCTGGCTAGTCATATTCATCAAGAATCATTTGGTTTAGAGAAAAAGTCTAAATTAGGAGGTACTTCAATAGAGCCACAATCCTATCAATATGGATTTTCTCTCCATTTATGGAGGGAACAACCTACCCACAACTTCTCATCCTGAATTATTCTTAGACATGTTCCTACACACACACACACACATACACACACACACACACACGCAAACCCTAATGCAGCAAAAATTAGAAAGAAAGCAGGAAACTGAGGAAAATTTTACAGAAAGTTTCTCTGATAAAGGCCTTATTCCTCAAACATATAGGGAAATAAGCTAAATTAAACTAAACAGATGGAAAAACCCAGAAGTTCTCATTCCTCAGGTGATAGTCAAAGGAAATGAAGTTTTCAGTTTTCAGTATTCAGAAGAAGAAATTAAAGCAATCATTAGTCACATGAAAAAAAATGCTCTAAAACACTACTGATTAAAACAATTCTGAGATAACATTTTGCATATCTCAGATTGTCTAATGTAACAAAAAAGGAAAATATCAGATTCTGGAGGGGATGTGAAAAAATTAAGATACTAATACATTGTTGGTGGAGTTGTGAACTAGTCCAATTACTCTGGAGAACAATTTGGAACTATGCTGAAAAGTCTGGGAAACTGTGTGTAGACTTTGACCCAGAAAATATCACTGCTAGGTCTATATCCTAAAGAGAGAAAAAAAGGGAAAAGGACCTACTTGCACAAAAATATTTGAAGCTCTTTTTATGGCAGGAAAGAATTAAAAAGTAAGAAGATGCCTAGCAACTGAGGAATGCCTGAACGAGTTGTGGTATATGGTTGTGATGGAATACTATTGAGTGATGAGAAATGAGGAGAAGGATGGTTTCAGAGCAACCAGTAAAGAGATATATGGACTAATGCAAAGTGAAGTGAACAGAACCAGAAAATCAAAATATACATTGACAACAATATTATAAGGATGCTTAACTACTCTGATGAAGACAAGATAATTCCAAAGGACCCATGATGAAAAATGCTATGATGGACTTTAAATTTATATTGTATGTGTATTTTTAAACTTTATTTTTCTTATTTTATTTTGTTTGTGTTTTCTTTTGCAACATGGCTAATAGAGAAATGTTTTGCATGACTTCAAATGTATAATTAAAATCAAATAGCTTGTTTTCTCCAAAATAGGTAGGAGAGGGGAGGAGATGGGGGAGCAAGAGGCAGGAAGAATATTTGCAAGTCAAAATTTTAAAAAAAAATGATTGTTAAAACAAGGTGATTCAGACCATTTCCAATAGGTGTGATGGAGAGAATCATTTGTATCCCGAGAGAGGACTATGGGAACTAATGTAAAACACAACATAATATTTTCACCTTGGTGGTTATTGTTGTTTGAGTGCTTTTTTTTTTCTTTGTCATTTTTTCCCCTTTTTCTTATGTAGCATGATAAATGTGGAAATATATTTAGGAAAAAAATGAGTTTTTCACATGTAATTGGGAAATAATTAACTCAATAAAAATAAATTTAAAATTTATGATTATTACAGATAGAAACTTTCCATTATTCAGGAAGTTTAACATGCCATTCTTTGACACCATGCTGGATGAATAAGTGTGTGTCTGCATATATGTACTTATATATGTATATGTATCAGATGATGTTTGTTTATATTATTAATTTGCATACCAAACCCTTTACATACAAATGTCAAAATAGTAGGCCCTGAGTTAATGTTGTATTAAGAAAAGTTGCAGCTAAATGAGACTATTGGGTGAATTGATCTGGAGAATCAGACTTTCTTCACTGTGGAATTTTCCATTTAAAAATTTATGTTTGTGACAAATATGTCCTTGTTTGAAGGGAGGGCTTTAACCGCATAAGATTTTGGGGTTCCTTCAAAGGAAAGAAAACTAGATTCTTAAATCATAACCACTCTAAATTTTTTCTTTCTTTTTCCCTTTCAAACACATTTTCAGGTACATTACCAAGAAAATGTAAGAAAGAACTTTTGGCAGTGAAGCTAAGAAACAGGCCAAGTAAACAGGAATTAGAAGACAGGAATATTTTTCCAAGGAGGACTGATGAGGAAAGACAGGAAATCCGGCAGCAGATTGAAATGAAACTTTCTAAGTAAGTAGACCCCTCTCCACTAAGGGAAGTAACTTGCCTATGTTTAAAGTTTAATTCTACTGTTCTTTCTGTCTTGTCTATGTCTCGTGCCTAAATGTTGTCATATCTACCTGATGTTCATCCTGTTTGGGGTGTCTATAACTTTGGATGAGAAGTTCATAGGGTTAGAGGCAAAAGAAAAAGGAAGGATGAAGCATTCATGGAATCTTTTTTGAATCCGACAGGTATTATTCAAAGTTAAGCAGTTTCAGGAAAGAAGGAATGAAGGAACAAAGGAAGGAAGGAAAGAAAGGATGGAAGGAGAGATAGGGAAAAAGGAGGGAGGAAGGATGAAAGGAAGGAAAGGAGGGGGAGAGAGGAAGGAAGAAAAGGGAGGGAGGGAAGAAGGGAAGGAGGAAAGAAGAAACAAAAAGAAAAAAGATGATGTAAGTATCAAGGTCTCTCATATGGAGGCATTTCAAAAGGAAGAATAGGATTGATGGTCTTATTTCTTCCCCCTCTACCAAGAAAGAGAGATCAAATTGAAACACTTTGCTTCTAGGTGTTGTTTGACATACAAAGAAAGCACATATTTTTGGTTCTCAATATGTAGAGTGTCTTTGCCAGATAGTTTCATTGTTTATTTCATGAGCTGCCCACATTATCCCTTGAACAGTATTCTCTATATAAGAGAAGAACTTTTGGTAAGTTGCTTTGTGGGAAGCCATTTGAATGTAGTGACAACAAGCTAGATGCTGTATGCACCCATGAGATTTTTTGGGCCCCAGCTTGGTTGTAATGCAAATGTGAAATTTCCCCATCATCATTCAAATTGGCTGGCAAATTATAAAGCAAAAATTTTGAAGCATCTAAGAGTTGATGCATTATTTGATTATGGGTTGGGTCAATTCACTTAGGGGTGAGTGCTCCATGAATCTGTTCATAGCCTTTGTTCTGTGTTTTATGGGTGATTTGATAAATGTGTCTGACTTCTCTATCAGATGTCATGAACCTAGAAGGGTTAACAAATAGTGGAATGAAAGAATTGATATCCAAAAAGATAATAATAGGATGACCCTAATACAATGAAATTTAAAAGGCATATTAATATAGAAGCATGTCTTTGGTTCCAAAACATCAATTCAACAGAATGGGGAAGATGTTAAATAGAAAATGATTTATATGAAAAATAACTTGGGGGGGGATATTAAGCCAACTTTTATAAGATCAAATTGAGTAAACAGCATAGTTAATCTATGAACTAACAAAAGTTACCTACCACATAGTAGGCATTATAAGTATTACTGATAAAGAAAAAGTCAAATGTTCTCTGCCCTTAAGGGCAAAAACATGACAAGGGAAGAGTGAGACATGGAGAGTAAATGAGTATGTACACATTCAAAGATTTTCAAAACATAGACAAAAGAATTGTAAGGTAGTTTGGGGAGATAAGTTTGGGAGTCAAGAAGGGCTTCATGTGGAAGGAGGCACTTGAGCTGAATCTTGAAGGGCACCAAGAATTACAAGAGAAAGAGGTAAGGAAGAAACATGTTCTAGACACAGAAAACAGCTATTGCAAAAGGAGATAGAGAATCAGGTATGAGTAACAGTAATAAATCAGGGTGGCCATGTAAAATATATATAGGTGAGAAATGTGACATAAAACTGCAAGGATGAAAAGAGTCTAGATTGTAAAGAATTTTAAATTTCCAAAGGGAGGCATTTATATTTAATGTTAGAGGAAAAGCCCTTTCACCCCTGGGTAGAGAATGGATCAGAAAGCAGTGAAGCTTGAGGCAGAGAGAAAACATAGGAGCCTATTACAGAAGTCCAACCAAGTGGTGGTGAGGCCTTTGAACTAGGACAGCGGCTTTGTAAATGGAGAAACCATGTATCCAAGAGATGTGGAAATAGAAATGATAATATTTCACAACTAATATAGAGTAAGAGTGCAGGAATTGAGGCCTAGGGTTATAAACTTAGATGACTAGAAGGATAGTGGTACCTTTAAAAGTAATAGGGAAATTTGGAAATGGGGTAGGTTTTTTCGGGGAAGATAGAAATGCAATAGAAGTACCATACTCTGCCTAAGTAAAAACATGCCTCCAATTCTGTATTCTGCTTTAGTTGGCATGCTTTAGGGAGAACATTAATAATTTGGAGCATATTTAGAGAAGGGAAAGCCAGAATGGAGAAGGGAGTGAAAATTAACACAAGAGAATTGGTTCAAGGCATTCGGGGTGGAGTCTATAGAAAAAAGAAGACTTAGGGAGCCTGTTCTAAAATGAAACAAATATTTGTTAAGTACCTACTGTTTGCAGATCACTATGCCCAGTGTTGGGGGAGATCTAAAGTTTAAAGATATAATTTCTTCCTTCAAAGAGTTTGCACTACAACAGAAAAATAAGAAAATTGTACAGTGTTAATACAGCATTATATTGTAAATTAATTAGAAAATTGCCGGTTTTAATGCTATATGAGAGAGGAGGTCTCTACCAAAGTAGAAGCTTCCCTGAAGAGATTGCACTTATATGGGTTTTTAAGGATAACTATGAATTCAACAAAGTGAAGAGAATGAAAAAGGACATTCTAGGAAAAGAGAACAGATTAGCAAAGGGATAGAGGTATAAGAAAGCAGTGCCTGTTCTTGCAGTTAAAGTTTGGATGGAGCAGAGAGTATATATGAGAATTAAATGAGATTGACCTTGAGAGAATGTCAGCAAGGTCAATCAGCCTTGAATATCAGACAGGTGAGTTTGAGTTTTACTCAGGTAGCAATGGGTAGTCATGGAGGTTTTTAGCATAGAAGTGACATAAAATGTATGAATAAAAGACTATTCTGGTGGTAGTATGAAGAATGACAACTAGAGTGTAAAGAGCAAAGAGAGATGATGTTTGGAGTCTATGGCAGTAATCAAGGTGAGAGGGGTTGAGCCCCTGAATTGATGATCATAGTGCTAATAGAAAAGAAAAAGATGTATTAAGAGAAATTGCAAAGATGGGATTAAGAGAGATCACAGAATCAGAGATGTAAAGGCTGGTTCATCCAACCCCTTTATTTTCTAGGTGATGAACCTGAGGATCAAAAGTGCTTAAGAGACTTATCCATGGTTACATAGCTGGTATCAGAGGCAGGATTTTAACTCAAATCTTCCTAACTACAAGTTCAGTGCTGTACATGCTGTACAAGTGAACTGGTAAATGATAAAATATGAGTAGAACCAAATACAACCACATGATTTTGTTTTTATTATGAAAGGCAAATGTTATTGCCACATATAGAAATGATAAAAGTATACAGAATCATATATCTGAAAAGACAAGGGATTTCCGAAACTATCCAGTTTGACCCCCTCATTTTACAGATGAGGAAACTGAGGTCTCTGAAAGCTGTGATTTGCTGAGGGATTAATAGGTTAAAAATCAGAAGCAGAATTGGAGCCCAGGCCCTGTGAATCCAAAGCCAATGCATATTTCACTATTCTAGATTATCTCCTTTTTGTCCAGATTCCACAAATAACCAAAATGCACAGGAAAAAGTGTAAGGAGAAAAATAATAAGCTTGGATTTGAGCATGAGTTTGAGGTGCCAGGGAAACACTGAAGAAAGGAAGTCTCAAAGTCAGTAAGAACTGCTGGTCTGTAGCTCAGAAGAGGTTAGACTTGAAAATAAGGATTTGTAGGTAACTTGCAAAGAGGTATGTGCCAGTTAAAATCTTGAAAGCTCAGATGATTGCCAAGGGAAAAATTGTAGAAAGAGATGAGGAAGGTTCCAGAGCAGATTATTGAAGAACATGGTCACCAAGTGATAGTAATTTTTCAAATATTTTGAAGACTGACATGGAAAAGGGATTAGGTGTGTCCTGTTTGGTCCACAGGACAGAGCCAGGACCTGTTTTTCCCCCACAGAGAATAAACTTGTGCTAATAATTTGAGTATTTATTGGGGAAATGAAAGATGGATTTTCTATTCTTTTCTGAGGGAAAAAAGAGAGAGCTGTCCAATTCAGAACCCAGAACTGTATAAGCCAGGGATTAGTTTAAAATGATAATCAGGCTATATCAGAAGTCCTGGGATATAAAGGGCTGAGATGGAAATGAGAAGCTGAATGTAGTCATGGGGATTTTTCAGACTTGAAAGTCAGTATAAGGAGGAAGCTATAGGAAGTGATGACATTTCTTGTTCCGATAGAACTTTTTCCTCAAAACTTTTTTTAAAATTTTTTTTTATGGTTGTAACATACATATGCCCCCTTAGTGGCTCAACTGCACTGGTTAGGCTGCAGGCTTGGAATATATCAGTGAATGAAAGTTGCAGTCATATTTCAGCTTGAACACAATAAAAGGTTTTCTAAAAATTAGGACAGTTAAAATGTTCAATTGGGCAGGAGGCAATTCATTCTGTATTCCTGGAAATTTCAATTACATGCTGTACGATTGCTGGCCAGAGATGTTTTAGAGATAATTCTTGTTTCAGATATGAAGCAAATTTGGATTCTTAAGAGTCTATGAATCAATTCCAAACTCATGTGTCTATTGTACCTAACTGTACCTGTGTTTTTTCTTTACTTGACTTTAGTTCTATATGTATCATATTTCCAAGGTCCATCTTAGTTAGAATTTCTGTTAGCCTGGAATAGCTGGATTCTAATCAATTTACAGAGGTCAAGGTCCATGATATTCCTTAGTCTTCCTCATTTCCTTGCTTATCAATTTTTTTGAGTACAGAGCAACAGAGTAAGATTCTTCCTGAACATAATATGCTGTGAGAGATGAGATACTTTACCACCTTGACCACCTTCCTTTTTTCCCCCAGAAGTCAACCAATAAAGCCTCATGTTTATAAGAACCCAGGTGGGGTACCTTGTTAAACCTTAAGAATCTGATGTAAACTTCCTCATTTCCCTCTCCATCCCTATAATGGAGCACAGTTTGAGGGTAAGGGTCTCCATTCGTTTCTTTTGGAGGAGTACTAAGCTAGGAGGAAAAAAGCTAGGTAAGATACAAATCAACTTATTTAAACCACGTCCATGAGGAAGGATATTCACATAATAAGAAATCTTCATATTATGTGAAATAATAGTAACAATAATAATAATAATAGCTAACATTCATGTAGCATTTACTATGAGTGAAGCATTGTCTTAGGTGCTTTACAGTTATTATCTTCATAACAACCATGCATGGTAGGTACTATTATTACTCCCATTTTAAATTTGAGAAAACCAAGAAAAATAGAGATCAAGTGACTAGCCTATACTTACATAGCTGGTAAGTGTCTGAGGCCAGATCTGAATCTAAGCTTTTCAGAATCTCAGCATGGTACTCTGTGTACTACGCCACCTAGGATAATCACTTTGTTAATGACTTGGCTAAAAATGAAGAATTAGGAGCAGAGGTGTAAATGCCAAAAGAGCAGATTTATTAGCAAAATAAGAAACACCTTTCAAATAGTCACTTCAAGTAAAAACTGGATAATATATTCATCTATAGGTTAGATTGTATTGGTATTCTTGAAGTCCCTCCTAACTTTGAAATTTGATAATTAGTTGTTCCAAAGGGGAATAGACTGTATCAGGAGATTGTCAATTTCTAATCAAAGAAATTCAGGAGGGTGACTGGACTAGTTGACCTCTGTAGTCCTTTCTCATTCAGGAATCCTGTGATCTCTTGATGACCTCTTATTAGAGAGTAATTGTATTGCCCACATTTTGTTTCTATGTGGTGATATTTCCTTTTCAAGTAAGCTTTAGGGAGAATGACAGCTGACATCAGTCAGTTGTATAAGATAATAAAATGGTATGATATCAGAACTACTAAGAAGTTGCAGTCTACCTCTCCTACCAACTTGCTGATGATTGAAATTCAACCATTCGTTGCTTTGGCTTGTTAAATTTTGTTAAAATGCAATGACTTTTTGAGACTCATAAATGGAATCCTACATATGTAGATCTTCAGCAAATGCTTGACTAAGGTGGCAATGCACTAAACCTTATTAGTCATTTATATTTCAGGGTAAATAAGTTTCTCCTATTCTTAACTGAGAAGAGGTGCTTTTGTTTTAGTATTTTCCTCATGATTGACAGGTGGAACAGAATGGAGAAAGGATGTTGAACATGCAAGATGTACCAGACAAGGTATCACCTTATAGAGAATTACTATACTTAGTCTCTACTATTGAGAGAGGGGGAAGTAATTCTTTGTCATCACAAATCAGTTATAGAAAGATGCTTTGGATTTTGAATTAAGTTCAATTAAATTCTCTCATTGATTATATAGTAAAATACTTGGCATATAATAGACACTTAATAAATGTTTATTGATTAATTGATTTTCTGCACTATGCAGTATACTGCACTGGATATCAAAAACACAAACATTATTTGAGACACAGATCTTCCTCCTATGGAATTTGTAGTCCAATAGGGGCATGTAAAGCATGGGGGAGGGAGGGGAAATATAGCCTATGTCCAAATAAGTACAATGGAAAAGATAATGGGATATGGAAAAGAGAAATCTGGACAAGTAAAATTAAAATAAACTTGAGAAGAGAATAATAATTTCTATCTGGAGAGGAGAAGGTGGCACTTGAACTGGATCTTGAGGGAAAGGGAAAGGAGTGGATATAATTTCTCTTTTCCTTTCTATGATCTTTTTTTTTCCTTATTTGTTGTGTTCTTGATTCACTCCTTTCTACCTTTTCTCCTTAATGTTCCACTTTGTCACCCACTCTGTATCTGATTCTTTTGAAAACTCCACATAGCTCTTATGCTCAAATTGGAATTATAGTTTGTATGCATATCTTCTTTACAAGTCTATAGGCTCTGTAAGGAGACATCCCTTCTATTATTCATTTTTGTCATTCATTCATCAGCATAAAGAATCTGGTATATAGTAGGATTTAGCAAATATTTGAATGCTTGGATGAAATGACTGAATTAAATGTTTTGGAGATGGTCCCAGGCAAGTGCTTTAAAAAAAACACTCACTTTTGGTTGGTTTGTAACATTATATCACAGGATCACAAAATATTAGGGCTAGATAGACTTGTAAATCACAGTTCACAAAATACTTTCCTTGTATATTTCCTATCTGATCTTCACAACAACTCTTTCAGGTGAAAGGCACTGCAAAAATTATAACAGTAATTTTAAAGTTTAGGAAAATGAGATTGTGGGCATCAAAAACTAGAAGGTAGCAGAATAAGGATTTGAACCTATTGCCTCTTGACCATTTGCATTGTGTTATATTTGAAAAAATGGTCTTGTTATTGATCTGCTGTTAGATCTAATGTGTGTTTTTAATCTCTCTCTAAAATAATTTAATTAAATTCATTTTCCTGAATATTATCTTCTTTTTATTAAAGCTTTTTATTTTTGAAACATATGCATAGATAATTTTCAACATTCACCCTTGCAAAATCTTGTGTTCCAAATTTTCCCCCTCCATTCCCCCTACCCTCTCTCCTGGATGGCAAGAAATCTGATATATGTTAAATATGTGCAAATTTTTATACATATTCCCTCAATTATGCTGCATTAGAAAAATCTGATCAAAACTGATGCTAAGAGAAATGAGCAGAACCAGGAGATCATCATACACGACAAGACTATATGATTTTCAGTTCGGATAGACATGGTTCTCTTCAACAATGAAATGTTTCAAACCAGTTTCACTTGTTCAGTGATGAAGAAATCTATATATACCCAGGGAGAGGCCTGTGGGATCTGAGTGTGGACCACAACACAGAATTTTCATTTTCTCTATTGATGTTTGCTTACATTATGTTTTCCTTCTCAGGTTTTTTTTTTCTTGTAGTTACATTTTTTTTTGTACAGCAAGATAACTGAATAAATATATATACACATATTTATTTGCCAAGTATTTTAACATAATTAATATGTATTAGACTTCCTGCCATGTAGGGCAGGGGGTGGAAGGAAGGAGGGAAAATTTGTAACAGAAAGTTTTGCAAGGGCCAGTGTTGAAAAATTACCTATGCATATGTTTTGCAAATAAAAAGGTTTAATAAAAAAAAGAAAAATCTTATCAGAAAGGAAACAAGTGAGATAGAAAACAAAATGCAAGCAAAAAACACTGAAAAAAGTGAAAATACTGTGTTGTGATCCATACTCAGTCCCTGTAGCCCTCTCTCTAAGGGCAGATGGTTCTCCTCTCTTCATCACAAAAACATTAAAACTGGCCTGAATCACCTTGGTTAAAAAGAGCAATGACCATCAGAACTGACCATCTTATAATCTTGCTGTTGCTGTGTACAATGTTCTCTTGGTTCTGCTCACTTCATTTAAGTCTCTCCAGGCTTCTCTGAAATCATCCTAATGATCATTTCATATAGAACAATAATATCCCATAATATTCATATACCATGACTTCAGATATTGTCTCCTTTAAGAGAGGTTTAATTTGATTTGGTTTGTGTGAGGCTTTTTTGGCCATTTTTCTCTAAATAATTTATCTCTTAGTAAGCATGGCAATGTGTCATCCTTTCCTGAATAAATTGCTATTGTTGTTGTTCTTGCTTCAAGCATCCTTCACCAATTATTAATCTTCCATTGGTGCCTAGGGGTTTGGAATGCAATGTTTTCTGCTTTCAAAAACCTTGTAAAGTGATATTAATCCTCTGAATATGTCTCTTCTTTACTTCTCCTCTGCCAACTTTAATAAAGTTTTGATATAAGAGAGGGGTGTGTGTGTATGTGAGTGTGTGTGTTTTTATGTGTGTATGTATATGTGTATGTGTGCATTTATGCTTTTGAACCTTTGTGTAGAAAAACTTAACAAACACCAAAAATCATTAATATTAGTGATAGATAAACTTCATTTTGTTTGCTTGAACTCAATGCTTAACTCCCCCAAACATTTAAGAACTTCAAAAGAAATGTATATGCATGTAGGAGTATATGAACAAGGATACAATAAAAACAAATAAGTTGCCCATGTGGTATTGTGAAGCTAGAAATACTACATAGGGGATGGGTATAGTTATTTCAGATCTGACTCAAGAGCCAAAATGGTGGAGTAGAGAAATATTCAGCTGAGCTTCCCCAAATTCCTCTCCAAACAACTCTAGAATAGTGTCTCAGCTAACAAAAGTTCAAGTGAAATAGTTTTTAGGCTGCAACAACTTAGGTCAGCAGAAAAGGTCTCTCTCACCAAGTGGTGGCTGAGGCTTGAATGCAGTACAGACTGAACAGTGCAGGGTAATGAAGATGCTAACATGCCTTGGAGTTTGCTACCTTGGCAGCAGCAACAGTTTTGGGAGCTCTCAGCCCATGGACAGTGGAGGAATTGGACAATTGATTAGAAGAAAATTGCCAGGGACCCTTTGCTGGTGGTAGGGGTGAGGACTCTGTTGCATTGTCCATATGCAGTTCCAAAGTAGTCAGTCCTAGGGCATAAAGAAGAAGTAGTACTGGCAGCTAGAGCAGGGACCCAGGGCATGATTCCAAGGCAGAAAGTGGTGATTGTGGTTGCTTATAGGAGAGCAGGGATCATGGTCTCAATTCCAAGACAGAGAAGAGAAGAGTACCAGTTTGTGGCTGGTCGCAGTCCCAGAGCCAAGACTAGTGCTAACTCTGATGGCTACAGGGAGGAAAGGTTCCTTCCTGGGTAAAGACTAGGGAACACTCTGCTATACCTCTTCTTAGATCACATCCTCTTAGAGGGACCAAAATTCTACAGATCCCACTCCCTGCTATGAGAGCCAGCTCTGAAAACAGAAGCACAAAAGACTGAAAGTTTGGGACAGTGCCCCCTCCACCATGAAGGTATATCCCAAGTTTAACATAGAGCTAAAAATCAAGAAATAGGGTGGGACCATTAGCAAACAACAAAAAAGGAACATGACTATAACAAATTATTATGGGGATAGGGAAGATCAAGACATAAACCTGGAAGAAAACAATTATGTCAAAGCAACTATAACAAAGCGTCAAATACTATATAGGAAGCAACAATTTTTTTAAATGCACAGCATTCCTGATATTGAAAAACCATTATAGAATTATATATTCATGAATTTAGGGCTAGAAGGATCCTGAGAGGACTTCTATCTCATCTTACAAACTCCCTTAATCTCCCTTAATGCTGCTCCCTTCCCTTTGCTAATGTTTTTTTTTTTTTTACCCAATATATCATGTATATAACTTTTGGTACATAGTTATTTATATGTTGCTTCCTCCATTAGATTGTAAACTCATTTAGAACAGGGACTAGCTTTTGCTTTTCTTTGTATTTAGTGCATAGCACAGAACCTGGCACTTTAAGTTATATTTGTTTGTCACTTAAAAATGTTTGTTGAGTGACTTACAAGTCAATAGAAAAATTTTACATCCTCCCAGAATAGGGGAGGATGCCAGAGGGCTGTCACAAAATAGGAGCCAAGACCAAGAAAGATTACTATCCAATATATAGATCATGAATGAATGAGCCAAATTTCAAACCCAACTCCTCTGATTTCCAAATCCAGTACTTCTTTCTACTGTTTAAAATTCTACTATTTAAAATTACAATTATAGTTTAGTAATACAAATGTATGAATTCTATCTAATATTAAAAGGATATCTAAATTGGAAGCTATCATATCTGGGCTGAAAAGGTCTCTGTCTTCTACCTCTGGAATTTCTGCATAGTTGTCATGGGCTCCAGTTTGCCTTTCTCTTCAAATGCATTTAGCTTTGGACCAATTGTTCCTCAAGGCCAGGCACTGTATAACTCTGTATGGAGCTAAGATTTTTAGGCTATGGTAGCACTCAATCTTTTTAAGGATGGTTTATGCATTGCTTCAACTTTGTAGAATAATCCTATTAGGGAGACATTGAACATCCAGCTAACTGAATTTCCTATAATAAACCCAAAAAATGAGGATAGAGCAGGAGTAGCAAAATGGTTCATATGTCATTGAAGATTTAAAGGATTCAATAAGTCATAAGAGTTAACAAAGGATTCAAAAGGAAGCTTACTCAATAAGCATATTCAACAAAAACATGTTATAGGAGTCAAAACCAAAGGATTCTACCCTAAATGTCACAGCAGCAAAGTGGGCCAGGGCAGGAGAAAGCATCTTATCTCTTTACATCTGGGATATTGCCATAATTCCTTCCATTCCCACCTTGAAGAGTCTTTCCTATTATGTTTAGCCACTCCAAGTGTGAAAAAAGCACTGGGTTCTCTGCATGTACCACAAGGTCATTCTCTCCTCGCCCACCCTTTCCCCATACATGGATGATAGGAGTGAGACCAGTTGCACATGCTTCCTTTGGCACAGCTCCTTCACACGTCAATGAAGAGACCTTGTTCATTGTCAGTCCTTCCCTAGGACTGGGCCTTATCCAGCATCAGGCCCAAGGGAGAAAGTGAAATATGAGTAACAAAAAATGTTAGATCTTGCACAGGTCTAACACTACATCCAGCCAGCCTCAGACCGTATATCATGTATTATCCCAGCACCTACCGGGGTTCTTGCTACTTGCTCTGCTTTCTTTGTGCTTTCTTCTGAAAATGGATATATCTCACTCTGCACATTCAGTCTACCACCTCTGTGCCAAGAAACATGATTCTTCATCAGCTTTCTGAAGTCATGACTGGTGGTTGCTTTGGTCATTCATAGTTTTTAAGTCCTTCAGGACTATTTTTCTTTACAATGTTGTTGTCACTGTATAAATTGTTCTATTCTGCTCATTTCATCCTGTTTCAATTCATACAAATCTTCCCAGTTTTCTCTGAATTCATCCTTTTTACTATTTTTGGGGGTTCAACAATATTCAGTTCTATTCAGACACTCTTAATTTGTTCAATCATTCTCCAATTGATGGGCACCTATTTTGCTTCCAATTCTTTGTTACAACAAAAAGTGCTTGCTATATATCTATTTTGCACCTAGGTCTTGTAGTTGTACCTGGTTGGTTACCAGTTGTTCATTCTCAAAGAGAATCAAAATAACATCTCTGTGTTAAAGTTGAGTTGCAGTGTTTTTGTCTTTGGCTGATCAGTAGTAGCTGTAATAACCTTAGTAATTATAGTAGTAGTTGTAACAGTTGTAGTAATGTTTGTAGTAGTAGTTGTCATCTTAGTGGTAGTAGAAGGCAGGAGTAGTAGTAACTAGCAGTTATACATTGTTTTAAGATTTGTTTAAAGAACTTAAAGTAATAACAATAATTATAGATAGCATTTATATAACATTTACTATGTTCCAGGCAAAATTTACAATTATAGCATCATCTCATTTTATCCTCACAGCAATCTGGGAGATAATTGCCATTATTGTCTCCATTTTACAATTGAAGAAAATACAAATAGAGGTTAAGTGTTTTGCCCAGGATTGGTTAGAATGGATTTTATCTCAGGTCTTTCTGACTCCATGTTAGGTACAAACCTAGTAATGCTATTAGGTCAAAAAGTGTCCAGAGTTTAGTGATTTCTATTCCCTTCTTTCCCCCCAATTTTCATCACTTTGATCTCTTTACTCTTGCTCTGGGAATAGTCATCAAATAAATAAAGGCATTGCTCCTGGAAATGGTATGACCTTTTCCTGCTTTATGACTCTACTTATGGCTGTTGAGTTTTCCTAAACCATTCTCATATATGTGCTACATCACCCTGTTAAAATCTCAGTTCCGTGAGGGCAAATAATTGTCTGACTTTTGTATTTACATCCCCAATGACTATCACATAATAACAGCTAAAATATTTTTTCATTCATTTAAGAAACTCAAGCAGATAAATATTTAGACAGAAGATTGGACTAGGTAAATTTTTAAGTCTTTTGAACCTCCAAGATTTGTTGATTCTGTGCTTACAGTTTACAAAATATTTTTGCAATACATTAAATCATAATCAATTGATCAATAAGCACTTATTAAATGTCTACTAAATGCCAGGAAGTGTGCTAACCACTGAAGTTATAAAGACAAAAATGATAGTCCTGGCATTCCAAAGAATCAACATAATGCACATAAATAGATGCAGATATATACAACATTCTGTGAGATGGGTAGGGCAGCTATTATACAGATATGGCAGAGGAGGAAATTGAGGGCCAGTGAGACTAAAAGCCAGAATAACCTCCCAAAGCAAGTAAACAAAAGAACCTAGATTCAAACCTAGCATTTCCATTTTCATTCTCAATTTCACTAGGCAGGCTTAAAAATCTTTTCCTAGAGACTTCCATCTCTCCCCAGACTTAAGGCTGATATGCAAAAAACCTGATTAATTCTAATTGGAACATTTAAAAATTGGGTACTTAGCATGTTAACATAATATATTAGTGGAACCATGTGACTGTTACTTGGTACATCTTGTGCTATCATAACTAGGACAGTATAATGCTTCTTAATGCTGCTGCAAAAACATGAGTTCCAGGAAAAGAATTATCCTGTGCCTTTCATTCCAGCCTCATGTTCTATTACACTTCCTCGGGTATTTTAAGAAGGAAATGTGAGATGTTTAATAGTAGCCAATGGAGATTGACAATAATGTGGTCATCTGAGGTTGTGTCCAAAACTGACATCAATATGTTCCTTTTGCAGATGCTATCAGGTTCACACCATGTGGTATAGTTTTTTCCTCTTTCAGGTAGAGAAGTACATGTTGAAATCTTGAATTTTTTTTCACTTATTAAAAAGAAAACTCTTCGCTTTTTAATTTGCAATGTGTTTTACACTATTTTGTTATTTAATCTTCATGTTTCCTACCAATGGAAGGTCCAAACCAATGTCTCATCTAATGGTAGGAGTTCTTAGTATGCCAATAAGGCCATGTTCTGGTAGAGATTTGAAACTAGAAGAGCTTCAGAGCATGACAGTCTATAGCTTTTCTCTAGCACCAGCTTGGCTAAGACTGAGGGTCAGGGGGTTCTTAACCTTTTTTTTTTAATTTTGTACCTCTGGTCCAGTGGGGCCTATTGAGCCCTTCTCAAAATAGTGTTTTAAAGTATATAAAATAAAATACATTACATTTTATTTAATTGCATTAAAAAGAATTTAACAAAACAAATTTTTAAACCAAATTTATGGACTCCAGGTAAGATCCCCTGCATGTATTCAGAAAAATCTGGGAAGACTTATATGAACTGATACAAAGGGAAGTGAGAAAAGTCAGGAGATCGTTGTATATAGTAATAGCAATATTATCTGATCATCAGTGGTGAATAACTTAGCTATTTTCAACAATACAAATGATACAAAATAATTCTAAGAACATATGAAGAAAAATCTCTGACTCCAGAACCAGAACTGATAGAGGCTGCCTGCACTTCAAAGCATATTAAAAAAATTTTTTTGCATGGGGGGGTTTTGGGATGTGTTCCCTTTTACAAAATGGAAATATATTTTGCATCACTGCACATGTATAATCTATATCAAAGTGTTTGCCTTCTCAAGGAGGGGGAAGAGGAAAGAAGGAGAGAGGGAAATTTGAAACAAAATTCATGAAAAACAATTATTTAAAATTGTTTGTTTTTACATATAATTGAGAAAAAAATCAAAACAATTATTAAAAGAGTCCCTGCATGTAAAGATATTTATCATTCAGTTGGCCAAAGGATACTGATTTTTTTAAGGCTATAATAACTGTTTCCTAAATTACAAATGGGTTGTTGTCAATTTTGATGTGTACCCCCGCACTAACCAAATAATGATTCCCCATGTCATTTATTCTCTCAATTGCTTTATGAAATCGTGTAATTATTAACTCCTTCCTGTGATTGAGGAAACTGAGATTCAAAAAGGCCACAATATTTACCCAAGATTAAAAAGGTAAATGGCAGAAGGGAACTCTCAACTCTACTATTTCAAATATTTCCTTTTCCTAATGAAAGAAATTGTAATGCAATGCAAAGAATAGTAGAGGCAGGAAGATCGTGTCCTAGTCACAGCTCTGCCACTGTGTGACTTTGGGAAAGTCAACTTGCCTCAGTGAATCTCTTTTTCATTTTCTATGTAAAATGAAGTTTCTTTTAGCCATTTCCATTCCGGCAATTCTCAGAGCCTGTAGCTTGTATGTGTATTCTACAAGTACAAAAATAACCAATAATATAAGGGAAAAAAAGGAGAAAAAAACATGTAAGTTAAAGAAGCATAGGTTAAAATGCACCTGAGAAAAGACTGGAGTTATGCTGCAATCCAATATTAATGGACAAATTGTGCTGTCTCAGAGCAGTAAAAGAACAGATTAGTGTTTCTTACTAGAAAAAAGTAGCCCATGATTTCTGATTGTCTCTTTAAAACAGTGTGTTCTGTCTCCATGTCTTAAAATAAATCAATCTTTTATCTAAAGCACATCTGGAATATAAGAATTCTTTGACCCTGTCATATTACCTTTGGCTTTTTGCTGGTGCTTACATCCAACACCCACTGATAGCAAGGATACATATATTCCATAAGAAAAACAAATAACTTGACATGATTTAGCACTATTATATGATGTCCTATCTCTTGGCCTTTTGGAATCCAAGGATTTGAAGAAGCCACATTATTCATCCCCTTCTCTTTAGCTGAAACAGAGCTCATGACAATTCTTTTTATAGATTGAGGGCAAGTACCATCATTTTTTCCATCTTTGTATGTCTCCCATTGTAAAAAAAACAGCAATATTACAATGTATCTGTGCTCTCAACAGTATGGGTATTCTTCCATTAATCATAAGCTATATTTGTACTTTTTCATCCCTTTGTGTTTCCTATCCATGACTTTCCATAAAAAATATTCACCCCCATATAGAGCATAAGATGCTAGATTTATAAGAAGAATAGAATTTAGAGATTATCTAGTCCAAACCTTCTAGTTTTGATGAGAAAATTAAGGATCTAAGAGTTTAAGTGACTTGTCAGAAATCAACACAGTGAGGTGGTGTTGCAGGGTTGCTACCAAATACTGCGGGGTTTTTTTGAACCAAAGATTTCTTGCTCCAAATTCAGTGCTCTTTTTAAAATCACATTGTGTCCTGGAGACCTCTGTCTACTCTTATAAAATTTTGTTGGCACCAATTCAGCACCAAAAACTACCCATCCATCATAATTCCTCTTGTTCCATGATTGATCTACTCTATTTTCCAGGCATTGATGCTGTTGATGATTTTTATATCATTTTTCATATGGTAAGCACTGTTAGTAACATATTTTACATAATTACATGTGCCTAATAAATGCTTGTTGAATTAAATGGAATCTCATGGAAATAAGTTTCTACTAGAATCATAAATCGCAAATGTGTCTTGGGAGAAATTGTTTGGATTATATATGAGTTGAACCAAATAATGAAACTCTACCTTTTGCTAAAAACAAAACAAAACAAAACAAAACCAAGCCACCTATTCTATTCTTTTAATGGATAACCGTCCCTTCTTTATCTTCAACCCAGTTGTACCTTTAACCTCAACCCAGTTATAAAAGAAATGAAAACTCTGGTATTTCTTTCAATTCAATAAATATTTTAAGGCCTATCTGTTGTATGGCCAGGACTATGTTACAAACTTCAACTCCCATCTCCAGACATTTGTTCTGGCTAAAGGTCATATTTAGAATTTTTTTTTCTCTTTTCTCCCTCAAAAATCTCTGCTTTACTTGAAGATGCAAATTTGACATTAAGACTTTTCTGAACAGCCCCCTTACTGTTTGTACTCCCTCCATCTTAAATTTATAGCATTGTTTTATATTATTCTGTGTTGTTTATAATACCTTATTTATGTGTATTTCTTTTTTACATTTATTCTATTTATACTTATATGTCTACTTGTCTTCTTTTTTGAATATTCCTTGAGAGTATTTATGTATCTTCAGTTCCTAGCACAATACTTGGCACACAGGAGGCACTTAATAAACGCTTGTTGGTTGATAGAGGGAATCAGTTGATTAGGAAATATTGATGATCTTCTCATTGTGGAATTGAATATTGGAGTCAGAAAGTACATAAGAGATCATCTAATTTAACATCTTTTCATAACAAAATCTGAGGTGAAGAAAAGGGAAGTGACTTAGGTGTACTATCTTTCACATACGTAATAGACAGCATAACTGACACTAGAGTCAGTTTTCTGAATCCTAATCTTTTGATGTATCTCTAGTCATAATTCTTGCTTCTACTGTATTGAAAAAGTAACCCTAAGCCACTGGTATTCTATGGCCAAGTAGACTAAAATGAGAACCTTAATCTGATATTTAAAAGATATTTTAGGTGCATCTTCAAGCAACAAAATAGAAATATAGCTATTGTTGGTAAAATCTATGTCTTGGGGCATTTTGATGCTGCTTTTCTTATATGGTGATTCAATCATATAACCTCCCCATGTCTTAGTCTCTTTATCCCTAAATTTGTTAGACTTTAATAGATGTTCCTTGAGATCCTTTACATCCATGGTATTCTGAATTGTAAATTAGGCTTTAATAGATGGTCCTTGAGATCCTTTACATCTATGGTATTCTGAATTGTAAAGTCTACTCCAGCTTATATTTCTTGGAGCTTATAATTCTATGGTTAGCAACTGACCTTTGGAGGAGGTTAAAGCCTCTGAAATATGACTTCATAGACATCAGTGGCATTCATATAATGATAATTATGCTACAATTTTAATGTTTTCTCTCAAAATATTTCACATTAGACAGTTTGAATTTCAGACATCATAAAGGTAAATAGACTTTGTTGTTGTTATTCAGTCATGTCTGACTCTTCATATTTCCATTTGGAGTGTATTAGCAAAGATACTGGAGTGGTTTGCCATTCTCCTTTTCATTTTACAGATGAGAAAACTGAGACAAACAGAATTAAATGATATGTCCAGGACCACACAACTAGTAAGTGTCTGAAATCAGATTTGAATTCAGGAAGATGAGTTTCCCTGACTCCAGGTTGCACTCTATCCACCTAGTTGAATTAAATTTTGTAGAACATAGGTATTATCTCATGATTATTCTAGTGTAGTAGTAAAGACTATTCTTAACTAGTAGAAGCTTAGCTTATAGATTGATATTTTATTTTTAGTCATATTTTTTCTCTTGTGACAACCTTTAGCTTTTTGCAAAATAATTTTCTGTTTTAATTTCAAGGTTTTTTTTTTTATGAAAGAGATTTCCATTTGTCCCAAGGCATTAGAGAAAGCTAAAATGTGTTCATAGTTAATCTAGTTTAGTCCCTGGAAATGAAACTAGAGTACAGTTGCCTCAAGATTTCCTTTGGAGACAGTCCAGTGAATTTCATTCCTCTTGGTGGAATTTTCAAAGAGGAGGTCAACTAATTTCATATCTTGTGGGAAAGGCAAAATTGCAAATCTTAGTACTTCTAGGAAATAGACTCTTATATTTTGAAAGCCTCCTCTTAAAACCTGGCCCTTGGTCCTTTGTTATTAAGATCTGAAGTATAAGCAAAATCAAAAGAAACTCTTTAATTTAAGAAGCAATTTCATGATAAACAAGCTGCCTGAGTACAGAGTGTTCCAGACTCAGTTAAAACTGCTGTGGTAATCAGGGAAGCCTGAATGGGTTGATCTGTTCTTCTGAATAAGGAAAGCACATCTGATTAGCTGATCTCTGGTGTTACCAATATTACAGTGTACAGAGAGAATTTGATTAAAGACAAAACTGAAAAATGATGTATTTGGTTAACAACTCATTATGCCCAAGGTAATCCATAAATAAAACAGGTTCAATGGGTGTTTGGGTTTAACAGATACGTAGTTGTAATGAAGAGTGGGGGAAATAGTATGAAATTGATCTTGCTTTAAGAAAAAATGAAAAATGGAAATATAAAATAATCAAAGCAAATTAGAAGATGATGATTATTATTAGAGAAAGAGGCTATAGGCTTAAAAGGGGGAAACACCAGTGGTTTCCTTTAAATAGGAAGCTTTCTTGACACATTGAACATGTGATTTAGTTTGCCAAAATAATTTTATTTAATATTTTGGGATGTAGACCAGGAAGAGAGAGGAGAAGAAAGAAAACCTTAGGGAACATTTCATCTAAACTTAAAGTCAAAACTAAGATTTCAACCCAGTCCTCTGATTCAAGTTGTGGTACTCTTTCTCCTATACCATAATGACTTAAACAAGATATTTTAAGAAAATGGCAGTGGCATAAAGATCTAGATCTGCATTTGTTGATGAGTTCGTGTTGTTTTACACTGCTAACATAGGTTTGTGCTTTACTTAAGAGTGACCAAGCTTCTTTGAATGGATCCATATTTGAACAAGCATCCAGGACATTGGGTCTTCTTTTAAATATACTATTATATTGTTGCCACTTAGCCATCCTGACCCTGTTGTGAATATAAATGGAACCCAGGTTTCAGTTTGGAACTCTGTGACCTCAGGTCAATAACTATTCCAATTACTCTATTAATTTCCATCAATAACACCACAGACAGTATTTACATCACTTCTTGTCATCTACTGCCCCTATTTCAGCTTTCTTACTTGAAAACTAGATCATTCTGAAAATATCTGACATCTCTCAGGGCTACTGAAGGAAGAAAAAAAAATGAAGAAAATATTAACGAACATTTCTGAAGGAAAAACACCAAGATTTGTTGGTAGAGATTTTGGATAACTTGATTTTGACAATAACTACCCCTTCAATTATTTGAGGAGCGCATGTCAGTGCAGGGCAATTATCTAAAGGGTGTGTGTGTGTGTGGGTGGGTGGGTGCATGTATGTGTGTGCATCTGTGTTTTGTGGGAGTTTTAATGTGGAAAAAACTATCTAATCATTGCCAAAAGGGAATTCAAAACTTCTTTTCCTGTTAACATTTCTTGTCCTCTATCAAGGACATAGCCTATGTTGAAAGTTTGACAATTGAATTTCCTCTATCCTTGTGACAGAGGGTTACTATGGAAAAAAAAAAAAGCCTCACAATAATTTGGAATCAGAGAACCCAGTTCAAATTCTGATTCTGGTACTAACTGCTGGTGTGAAAAAGGCATCCCTGCTCACAAGCAACTGGCTGTGACACTCAGGCTCAACCCATTCCCATGCCATGCACCAGTGCTCCTTGCTCAACAAGGGCGTTTCTACAACATGGCAGAAAACTTATTGTGCACCACAGCTCTCAGCAGGGTCCCATACCCTAGCACAGCTCTACATTTGGAGTAAAAATAAATCAAAACAGATATACATAGAGGGTGAGGTAAGGAGAAAGAAAAACCATTACTGAACATTGCTTATACTGACTAATGCAGGTACAGTAGCATTTTTCACTTAATTATTTTCCTTTTTAACAAGAAAGGTTTTATAGGGAAGCATAGGAGTAGGAAAGACAGGTCAGGAAGTGATTATGAGGTTTAAAAAATGAAAGGAATTAAGATATAGTTTTTAAAATTAGTTGAATTAATACATGATGAGGTAGGCTTGGCTAGATAACAATTCAGGTTAAAAAGATCTGGAGATCTTATTGGATTGTAAGCTCAGTGAGATAGCAGTATTGAATGCAAATCAAAAAACTTATTGTCATCTTACTTCAATTCTTGAATCGTATGTGATTTTGTCAGTGTGGGAAAAACTTCCACCAAAAGAGATCACAACCCCTCCATGCTTTATTGCACAATCCTTTTGAATTGTTGTAACAGAAAAAAATGTTGTCCTCTTGTGTTAAGACTTTCTAAAATTAGCTAGGCTGATCCTTAGATGACAGAATACAGTTCACCTTGAGACCTATTCTCAAAACCTTTCCAGCTCTAGGACCTGTCAAACTTTATGTTCAAGAAGCATTGCATTTTTCATTTTTAAATATTAACTTAACAATTATCAACATACATTACAGTTTGTGACAGACAGCAAAAAGGATTGTTATATGCATATTTTTAAAACATATATTGAATTTCTGTTCCATATTTTTAAGATATATATTGAATTTTTGTTTCATATTTTTTAAATATATAGAGTTTTTTGAGTAGTAAAACAAATATCCAGTGCATGTCCCTTTCTGAATCTTCTTTGTTCCTCAAAGTTTCATCAACATTCATTTATTTCTTTATAAAAATATTTTACATCTTTGATCTTACACACTACCATACATCGTCCCTTGAAATGTAAGCGTAATCAAGCAAAACAAATCAACATGTTGGCTTTTCTTAAAAAGATCTTCTATGCCTTTGTCAGAAATCTACCAACACAGTATTTTAGAATCCATGGCTGCCTCCATACCATGCTGAGGTATAGGTGAACAAATTAGATGAACAAATATGTCACAATACTGTATTAATAAAGCTATAACATCCAGAGCTACAACGTTGATCACCCTTCTATATCTATACAGAGATATATCTAGGCTATATCTATTGTGTTAAATTCTGAATGCTTTCATTTTAAGGACACTGACAAAATGGAATATATTCAAGGTACTGTGACTATAATGTAGATAGGACCACGATAATTAGTGGAAGAAGAAAAGATCTGGGAAAGGAGGTGCCTGAAAGCAATCTTTAATAAACTTATCATCACTTAAGAATTGGCACATAGTAAGAGCTTAATAAATGTTTATTGATTAAGTATTTAAAAGACTGATATGGAATTAAAATTAGACATTCTACCCAACAGGATAGAACTATATATAATAGGTAGAAAGTAGAGGGAGAGACAGATTTCTCCTTGAAGTAAAGAACAAAATCCTAGCATTTGGGTCTATCAAAAAGTAAAAAAAAGTTCTTCCTCAAGTATTCCCTATTATTGAAGGTTTTTACTGTAGAGAGACTTCTGTCCAGGAATAGCTTAAACTAGATGATCTCTGAAACCTTTACTAACTCTGGGACTCTTGTGAACTGTAAGGTCTCATCCATTACTGATACCCCATGATCCTTTCTAGTCACCAAGCTAGCCACAAAATTCATCTCTGGGTGTTAAACTCAGTGGGATAGATTCATTAGAACTTGGTCCTTGTGCCCAACATAGCATGTGTTCTCTTAGTCTAATAGTATAAGGAAGAACTAAAGAGCAATGGGTGAATTGGAAAGGAAAGAACGGGGTCAAATGTAATTTCACTTTTTTTTTTTTTTTTTGCTGAGGCAATTGGGGTTAAGTGACTTGCCCAAGGTCACACAGCTAGGAGATGTTAAGTGTCTGAGACCAGATTTGAACTCAGGTCCTCCTGACTTCAGGGCTGGTGCTCTATCCACTGCGCCACCTAGCTGCCCCTAAAGCTTATTTATTTTTTTTTTTTTGCTTTTTTTTTTGCTGAGGCTATTGGGGTTAAGTGACTTGCCCCAGGGTCACACAGCTAGGAAGTGTCTGAGACCAGATTTGAACTCAGGTCGTCCTGACTTCAGGGCTGGTGCTCTATCCACTGTGCCACCTAGCTGCCCCTCAAATGTAATTTCAACTGAAAAATAATTTTGTAAAACTTTAAGGGATATTCCTACTTCCTTGAGTGGCTGACTTTGGTAGAACTATGGTAACTGAGTGTGACTTTATGAACAAAGAGCCATTTTACTTAGCAATTCTCTCTTTTCCTCTCTCTCTCCTCCCCCTCTCCCTTTCTCCCTGTCCCTCTTCTTCCTCTCCCTTTCCTTTTCTCCCTCTCTCTTTTACCCCATCTCTCTTTTTTCTTTCTCTTTCACTCTCTTTTTCTCTCTTCCTCTCTCTTTCTCTCTCTCTTCTCTCTTTTTCTCTTTCTCCTCTCTCTTCTTCTCTCTCCTCTCTGTCTCCTCCCTCTGTCTTGTGTGTGTGTGTGTGTGTGTGTGTGTGTATGTGTGTGTGTGTGTGTGTGTGTGTTTTAAGATGAAACAGATTTATCTGTTTTACTTTCCTGGCACTCTGGGGAATCTCTGCCCTGTAATTGAAGGTCTTACATTTTCTTTTGTTTAAAAATCTTAGGGCAAATAGAGGGCAGAAACATTCTATATTGATTGCCTTCTTTTCTATTAAATCACCTATCCTCAGAGTGGTCTCCTTATTGACCTTCATGGACTTAGTAGAACTTTGCTTCCCCAGAGGCAGGAGTGGTGAGTTTGCCAATGAATGATATGTATCAAGAGGTCAAGAAGAATGCCAAGATTTATTAATGCCTTTAAAGGATTTATTAGAGAAATGAAAGAGAATTGTCATGTTGAATCTATAAGGGAAATCTTAATCTTGGTGCAGGGAAAAGCAGGATAATGGAATCTGATTATTATTCCATGAGAGGATTCTGGGTTGTAAAGAGTTGAAAGGTAAGCAGGTCAAGTCAACACAAAGTCATTCTTATATCTATAGACTGAATCTTAAATGCATCCAAAAAGGAAAAAAAAGAGGAGAAAAAAAGAGAAGAAAGAGGAAGAGGGAAGAGGAGGAGAAAGAATAAAAGTAACAACAACAAACAAAAAAAAACCCCAGCAACAACCCAAACATCCCGTTTTTAGAGAGTAGTAAATAGACAACAGAAAACAGCCTTCAAATTGGGAAAATATAACTAGCAAAACCCAAGCCTTTAAATACTTGAAAATGAGGCTCATCGATTCCAGGGGAATTGATGTTGTACAAAGGAGGTGAGGTTTGATCTATGTTCAATATTCTTGTTAAATAAAAATGGAAAGAACTTTTTTTTTACTAATTATAGAACAAACCTAAGGAAAATGGATTTTTAGACGCATGTCTTTTTTTTAACCATCAATATTAAATACATTCTTTTCAAGATTTTGTGACCTAATACAGCCATAGTCCCTAGGTTTAAAAACTGAAAGTCTAATAAAAGATTCTTTAATGCTTTTTAAGAAAACATAAAAGTAAAAATCGATTTGCTTATAATCCCTGTCAATCTTAATTACTCATAGAAGTCTATTGATGCCCAATCCCCAGCCTTGGAATTGAATGTCCTTTGGTGTATCAGAAAGAAAATGTTATATTTGGCTTGACAAGTCAGGGGTGAAGAATGGAATAATGACTAGAAGTAAATAAGAAAGTACAGAGTAATCCAAAAATTTTATTGCAAATAGTTTAATCTTAATCAAGCATTTTGCTATAACCGCAGGTTGGTTTGTTTAGCTTGGAGAAACATGACTTGTAGAGAGAGGAAAGCTTTCTTCAAGTATTCAAAGGATGATCATGTAGAAAAGAGTTTTTACACTAATAAGGCTTGGCCTCAAAGGGTAGATCCAGGAACACTAAGGGAGAGCTGCAGAGAGAAGACAGGCTTTAGTTCAATATAAGAAATAGCTGGAGTTATCCAAAAGTGGAATGGGATCCCTTGAGTAGAAGTGACTATCACTTGTTAGGGACATTATTCTACATAAATTGCCTTGGCGATAGGGGAGACGTAATGTGAACCTATCATAAACTTCCTCTACCAATGCAAAAAAGTCAATAACCTCTTTCATTTTACCTGTATTCTAAATAGCAAATGGTAACAGGACTAGAAGGTGAGCAAGTCAGAGACAGAAGCAAGGGCCTTCTATCACCCTAATTGCTCATTCTATTCTACATAGATGAAGCATTCATTAAAGACTAATTTTGCACTAATTTAACTCAGGGACTGAGTTAAATTCTTGGGATATATAGAAAAACAAGCAAAAGTCTCTACCATTAAGAAATTTTTCTATTCCAGTAGTATGGAAATATTTGTAGGAAGAATTAGACTATATTCTCCCAATATGAGAAGTGTCAAGGGGACTTTGCTTCTGTCCCAGAAAGGCAGGGATGTAACAGATTGTGAAGAGAACCTTGAATGATATTTGGAGAAGTTTTAACTTTATATGCAAAAGGAAAGATTATTTTTTCTAAAATAAAATTTTAAATTTTATTTTATTTTTTTATTTTTTTAATTTTATTTTAAATTATTTTTTACTAGAGAGATGATATGGCTGCATCTCTACCCAAGATAGACTTTTAGCAGCAAGGAAAGAATTGGAGTGTCAAGCAAATAGAATTGAGATGTGTTAGAAGAACATTAAAACTGTCCAAGCAGATAATGTTGATAGGTTTTGCAGCAGGGTGCTGGCAATGAAAGCAAAGAGGAGAATGGATCCTCCATAGCAAAGCTTCTTAAAGCTTATAGACCCAATTGGGGTCACATAACTGAATTTGGAGAGCGGTAAAAAAAAAATTTGATAGTAGTAAAAGGTATCAAATATTCTCCCAAGATTTAATTCTTTAAGTACAAATAAGCACATTCATCTCATTAACATGCAAATTTACTTTCATCTTTAATAAATGATCAAATAATATGTATACCAAGGAATTGTTTTAAAGTTAAATTTCTTTATGATTTGTTATCAGTAAATATTTGATTTATATACCTGTTTTACATATCTTTATACTGCAGTCTTGTAAAAGTTTCTCAGGCAAAAAGGAATTGTGAATGGAAAAAGTTTAAGCAGCCTTGCTATATAAGAAATGAGAGGCTGTAGAAATGGAATCAATAGAATTTGGTAGCTTGATTGGGCTGACAGTTTAAGGTTACAAAGCACTTTATCCCAGTGCTTTATACAACATCTCTACAACAACCCTGGAAGGAAGATACTTCCTGTTATTTCTTCTTCCCCCTCCAATTTATAGATAAGGAAACTGAGGCTCAGAGAAGAAAAGAAACTTGACTTGTACTTTTTTATATACTTTATAGATGTAAGAGATGAGATTCAAAGCCAGCTCTCTCCTCAGTCCAAGTCTGACCTTCTTTCTAAAAAACTATTGAGAAAGAAAGAGTTACTAAAGATAATGGGGAGGTTACCAAGAGTAAGGGTGAATGGTACTGCTACAAGTAGAAATAGTAAAGGTCAAAGTAGGAATGGATATGGCAACAGAAGAGGATTTTCTGGATTGACTTTTTTTTTTTTTTTGCTGAGGCAATTGGGATTAAGTGACTTCCCCAGGGTCACACAGCTATAAAGTGATGTCTGAGGCCAGATTTGAACTCAGGTTCTTCTGACTTCAGGGCTGGTGTTCTATCCACTGCATCACCTAGCTGCCCTGGATTGACATTTGCCTTATGTGTTTGACTTTTTTTTTTCAAATGGATGCTAACTATGCTAAGTGATATCTTTAAAATGCAATGGTGCCAAACTGTGAGTTTGTCTCCTCTGAAACAAATTCCTTATTTTAAAAATACAAGTCTGAATATCTTCACTCTTATGTCCTTTCTCATTCTCTCTGATTCTTCTTTTTAAAATTCTTTTTTCATAATTTCTCTCTTTGATTTTGGTTACTGGAGCCTCTGATGAGACTGTCTACCAGGATGGGCAGTGCCAGTCTCTGGCCTCCATACTTTGGTTATCCTTGGAACAGAACCTATTTTCCTCTTAGTTTGTTCTGATAGAGAGCAAATACATTTAGGGAAAATGAGGCAAGCCAAGTGTTCTTTCCCTGTTGAGAGCAGCTTCTGCTGATCGGAAGTTATTTCACGAGGCTCAGCCCTGTGAGTAGGTGTTCCTCTGGGGAGGCCAGGTTAGCCATGGCAATGAAAAGCATGACTAATAGCAATCTGACCCTCATGACCTGCGAGGGAGTAAGGACCATTGGTCAGCCAGCAGCCCCCATTTCAATGGGATTGCATTAAATGAAAAGTATGAATAGGTAGCCTTTATTGTACCATTAAAATAGCCAAGGTTAAATGAGATGTGGGCTACACTGTCATCTCTGTAACAGAAATGTTCATGAAAATTTGAGCATAATTGGATGTTTTCAAAATCAAGACCTATTTTCCCCACAACTTCCTCTTTACTTTCTGAGATCATCAGAACCCTAATTTATGTAGGGTCCTCTGCAGATGGTAGCTCACTTTAGTTCTCTTACTATTTTGAGAGGCAAAGCAATGAACTGGAAAGAGTATTGGGCTTGGGAGTCAGAAAGTTGGGAATCAAATTTTGGATCAAGTCACTGTGAGACACAGAAGTCATACGACCTTTCTGAGCCTCAGTTTCTTTATCTACTAAGTGGATTAATTGTGCTTTTACTACCTAACTCACAAGAATTAGGAGAAAAGGCTAGAAAATGTCATGTAAATATAAGCAATTAGTTGTTCTTTAGACTCCCTCCCCAAATAGTGTTCAGCAAATAAATGTTTAATTACATCGATTACCACTATTTTCAGAACTTCATGAATCTTTTTTTACAAGAAGGATTTCCTTTGTAATCTGAAAAAGTTCATATTTTCATATTTAAACGGGGCTGGCAATAATCTATAGGGTGAGGAAGTCGCATGACCTCTCTGAGCCTCAATTTCCTCACCTACAAAATGGGATTAATTGTGCTTTCACTACCTAACTCACAAGAGATAGGAGAAAAAGCAAGAAAATTTGATGTAAATGTATCGGACTACCTGCCATCTAGAGGAAGGGAGTTGAGGGAAGGAGGAAAAAATTTGGAACAGAAAATTTTGCAAGGGTCAATGTTGAAAAATAACCCATGCAATTGTTTTGCAAATAAAAAGCTTTAATAAAAAAAGAAAATGCCATGTAAATATCAGCAATTATTTATTCTTTAGAATTCCTCCCCAAATAGTGTTCAGCAAATAAATATTTAATTACATTGGTTACCACTATTTTCATTTTTTTAATTAAAGCTTTTTAACGTTGCTATGTATGATGATCTCCTGGTTCTGCTCATTTTGCTCAGCATCAGTTCATGCAAGTCTCTCCAGGCGTCTCTGAAATCGTCCTGTTGGTTGTTTCTTACAGAACAATAATATTCCATGACATTCATACCATAATTTATTCAGCCATTCTCCAATTGATGGGCATCCATTCAGTTTACAATTTCTAGCCACTACAAAAAAGGCTGCCACAAACATTCTTGCACATGTGGGGCCCTTTCCTTCCTTTATGATTGATTTCTTTGGGATATAAGTCCAAAAGAAACACTGCTGGGTCAGAGTCTGCACAGTTTGATAGCTTTTTGAGCATAGTTCCAAATTACTCTCCAGAATGGTTGGATTCATTCATAGTTCCACCAACAATGTATCAGTGTCCCAGTTTTCCCATATCCCCTCCAACATTAGTCATTATCTTTTCCTGTCATTTTAGCCAATCTGACAGGTATGTAGGTTACCACTATTTTAAAAACTGTATAGTGAATCTTTTTTTTTTACAAGTGATCTCCTTTGCAACCTGAAAAAGTTCATTTTTTTATATTTAAATAGGTGCTTGCAATAATCTATAGGATGAGGAAAGGTGATAGGCTTTTCCTCTGATAATACTTATATTGTGACAGGTCATTGACTTCATACTAAGTTCAGTTAACTTAGTCTTTAGGCCACATAAATATTTAGTTTCCTACATTATTTACCTTCACTTCTGTCTTTGTAAAAAGTAGACCCTGGAAGTATTTATACATATGGAAGAAGCTACCTATGAAAGGAGAAAATTAATAGATACGACTATAATTTCATATATGCATATATATATAATATTCAGTTATACACTAGGATATATAATATTATTTCATTGTTACAGTAATTCATATTAGTTTTCCCTCAGTGTCATAGCTTTTGTTTATATTATACTTTAATAGTGCATGGTATATTTTTCATGTTATCTCATTATTTCTTTTCACAACTTGTAAGTGGCCAGGGCAGATATAATTGTCCTCATTCTACAGATGGGAAAAATTAGAATGAGAGAAGTTAAATGACCAGTTAGTGGTAGAATTGGGTTTACAACTTGAGTCTTCTGACTTATTGCCATGTAATGTCTCTCCATTAGACTATCCAACTTCCCAGTAACACTAGAGACTTCTGATGATTAGGGGCAAGACCAGGCTATAGGAATGGTCTCTTTTTCTCCTGATTGACAGTCTGTTATATCTAAGCATTAAAATATAATACCCACATTAAGAAAGCAAGAAAATTAATCTGAAACTCCCACTTCCCACCTTTTTGTTCTTCCAAGTTAGACATTATTCCCCATAAAGAGATACAGTGGTGTAATGGGAAAAGCCTTGGATTTGGCAGCAATAGATCTGGATTTGAGTCTCAGTGGACATTTAACAATTGACATTATTTTTGTCAGTATCAAAATATTTGAATTACCTACTTCAGAGAATTGTTATCAGGAAACCATTTCAGGTGTGGAGACATGTAACTGTGGCCTACTATTCAGTCATTAGCAGGGAAATGGATGTAAGTGAGTTTGACATGATGAAAGATGTTATCTTTCATCTATAGTGAGTGAAAGTGGGGTACAATAAAATGAAAAAAAAGATTCCAGAGCCTTGGGTTCTATTTCAGTGGGACCTCTGTTGGACCACTGTTACACTAAACAAGTTACTTCCCCTCACTTTCCTCTTAAGGTGTTGAGGTGGTATGGTGGAAATCTGTATCCGATGTCAGAAGATCTGGCAGCATGGTGTATTGGATAGAAGGCTGAATTTGTGCCAGTAAGAACTGGGTTCAAATTTTCTCTCTCACTTTTTAGTTACATAACTTGTCACAAGTTATTTAACTTACTTCATCTCTATAATGAAATGATTAGACTAGGTGTTCTTTAAAATCCCTTTCAGTTGTAAATCTATAACACTAGTACTAGATAAGTGTTTGGTAAGGCTCCTTCCTGCTATTTATAGTCTTGGGTTCCTTCTAGCTATAACATAATGTTCTGAAGCTCTTTCTGGCTTTGATAGTCAGTGTTCTAAGGTCCTTTTTGAGCCATAACATTTCATGATTCTTGTTAGTTACACAAATGGCACAGAATGTAAATAAAGTGATTCTTCTATCTCTCCCTTTCAAGTATTTTCTGCCTAGTCATATCAAGGTATTCATTAGGTTATAGGGATAAATATTTAGAGGTCAGTTGAACAGAAATTCCTAGTTCAGAATACATCTGTGAGGTTGACCTGTAGTCCTATATAGTTATAATGAAAATCTTGAAGACTGTAAGGGAGGGGACAAAATACTTTTTATGTAAATTTATGTCAAATTCAGTGTAGGAAAAATATGATTATTTAGATGGGCTACAAACTAGTTAAAGGGCAAGCAAATTTTTTTGATGAAATAGATGGAAAGTACATGTGGTGACTATCTTGAGAGAATGTAGGATGTCTGGTACAGTTGGGAGAAATATCTCAAAAGATACATGTTGCTAAGAGAAAAGGTTAGGAAGCTAGTAATAAAAATACACAGGTTTTATATGGCATTTTATGGATTTAAAGTGCTTTATGTCCATCTCATTTGTTCCTCACTACATTGTAGAGGTGGAGTGGTAGCCTTGGAAAGTGTTATTTCTCTTTTTTAAACAGATTAGAATACTGAGAGTCAGAAAAATCAAGCAACATTCAAGGTCATGCAGTGGGTTAATGGTGAAGTTAAGAGTTCAACATCAATTTTGGGTCTCAAGACAATGACCATTTTGTATAAGTGGGGGGAGCATAAATCTTGCTCTAGACACAGGACCTTTTTACAAACAGAAATCCCAGGATGAATAAAGCTACTTCTGGAGAGGAATATTGTAGTGGAGGAGGGACAATTATAGGGTAGGACCAGGCCAGGGGGTCACTTCCCCTCAAATGTAGCTTGTGGAGAGGAATCTGAGAAATAGGCTAATTAGTAAGTTTCTTTTTTAAACTAATTCCTACTAAATTTTTAGTCTCTTACAAGATTTTTAGCTCTCATAATTTATTTGACTAAGAACAATAATTTCATTGCCAACTTGGGAAAAAGTCTTTACTTGATCACCCTTCACTAGTTAGAGTTCTGCTCATAAATCCAATTAGGTTTGGTTGTTCCCTGGCCCTAAATACACCCCAGTAGTTGACTTCCCTGATATATATAGATATAGATATAGATATAGATATAGATAGGTATCTATATCTATATCTATATCTATATATATTCAGCAGTGTGCCATAGGCAACTCATACCTGTTCCCAAGAATTGATTACTAAATTTTCATTTTGAGCATTAGTGCCTAAGAACTCGGCAAATGTCCCAAATCACGGATTCATTTAGTGTTTTGTTGATTGTCCAGACTTAAAGTGATGGAGAAAATGTTAATAATGAAATTAAACTTGGGTGTGTCATGTGTTCTTTTTTTGGAGAATTAGTTGTTAAACATTTACCAGTACATTCCTATATAAGATCCATTACAAATTGAAGTCTTCTCACACTAATATACTCTAAGTCCCATATAGGGAGGGAAACATCTTATTCATCTATATCTGTCTGGAAGTCTCCTCCATGGATCACTATTAAAAAAAAAAAGTTGCCCAAGTTGGTAAAGAGTTCACAACCCTTTGTCTATCATTGTCCCATAGCTAGTGAGTTTCAGAAGTGAAATTTAAACACTTTAGAGAATATTTGTGGAATGCATAAATTAATGAATTGATCTAGTACTCTAGCCTGAAACTTAAAAACAGTGAATGGCCAACAAGGGTCAGGTATTACAGTTTGGAAAATCAAGTCCACTTGATCCAGTATTCCTGGATGTTGAAACCTGACCTAGAAGGGATTGAAAAGTTGGAGTACAAATCTTAAGTCTGACCTATGGTCCATGGTGGCTGAGTCAGAAGTCCAAATGTGTCCTAGTTTATATTATTCTTCTAGGATCTGACACATAAATGGTAGACTTCTGTTTTAGAACTTTAATATAAAACTTATTCATATGACCATAATTTCTGTTTTCCAATTGAGTTCTCTTTTCTAGAGCTTGTGAATTTTGTTTGTAGCTAATGTACTGAGCTCCCACAATTTGAAATGTATTTACTATAATTTAGAGCAATTTTCTCAGAAACACTCAGTAAATAGAGACTTAGAAAACTCCAAATGTCAGAAGTGGAAGAGAATTGAGAAATCATACTAACTAGATGTGTGACTTCAATTTTCTCATCTGTAAAATAGAAGGGTCAGATTATATGATAAAACAGAAGTGTGCTTAGAATCAGAAGACCTGAATTCTAATCCTGACATGGTCATTTGCTTATCTGTGTGACTTCTCCCTGGATCTCAGTTTTCTTATCTGTAAAAGGAGGGAATTGGACTAGTTGATTTCTAAATTTCCTTTTCAGATGACCTGAGTTCTAACCCCCATCTGCTGCTTAACACCTGTTAACTAGCACCCCCTATTAAGCCTCAGTTTTCTCGGTTGTAAAATTATGTTGGATTTCGATGACTTCTGAATTCCTTTTCACTTCTAGATCATGATGCCGCAGTCCTTTCAACTCTAAAATTATTTGTAAAGTAAAATGTACCTTTACTAATTGATAGAGATGAATAGCTTAAGTCTCTGAAGTATGGACAGCCCAATCTGAGGATGCTTCCTGAATGATTCATGGGCAGGGGATCCTTGCAAAGTTTCTATTACCAAGAAGGATTCCCCCAGAAATAGCTCAGTCAGCTTGCCGTGGGTGTCACATCTCTGTATTTCCCAGATGAAGCATTTTTCTCCAGGAAGGGTTTTTACCTTGTTAGGAAGCAGCTCTCATTTCTTGCTCAGCTTGGGGATGATTTTAGACATGTATTTAAAATCAAGCTGCACTCAGTTGTCAGAGCCCCTTGGGTGATATGTACTTTGCAAGGAAAAGAGAGCCAACCTTCTCTTTTTTTCATGGAATAGTCCATATCACCACCCCCCTTCCAGTCCCCAAAGCTACCTCTGCTTTTGGATGTAAATAAAGGATTGTTGGTGTGATGCCTGCTCTTATCCCATCTCTCATCCTCCCCTTCTTCAAATTCTCTTCTCTGCTTTACTCTTTGGGAAATATTATGAAACATGCAATTCATGGAGTTTTGTCTTTTGGCCCTTGCCTCATCTTAAGGATCAAAACCCATTTCTTCTTTAGCAAGCATTCCTAAATTCACCTACCCACTACCACCACCACCACTTTCCATCCCCCACCACCCTTACCACTATCTCCATTTGCCACACTTGATAATATACATATATCTTCTCTGTGATAGATTATTTTACGTTGGCCAGCATCAGTTGTGTCTTTGTTCTGTATGTTCTTTTTCTGCTTGTGTTTGGGTTCCTCTGATTAGATCAAAGGCAGAGTCTGTGTTTTCTTGTTTTTTTGGGGTTTTTTTGTTTAGTTTTTGGTTGTTTGCTGCCCTTTCCTTTTTTCTCACTCCTGTCTACACAGAATTTCGAAGAGCTAAGGCACTCACTAATGAAAATGGGTCTTTTGTGATTGTGTCTGATGAGTAAATGAACCATTAAGGAACTGTCTGTGATATAAGACCTCATGAAAGTCTCAGTTCAATATAGCAAAAATGTATCAAATGCTGATAGTTTACAGTTTTACTGTACCTATTCTTGACATCAAGAAAAAGCTAAAAACAAATATGGTACCATTCTTGCCTTTGTGGTGATGACAATCAAATATCTCCTGCAAAAGATGCTGGGTTTCATAGAAACAAAGGCTCTTTGAAACAGAAGAGATCTTCAGAGATTATGTCATCCAACCTAGAGTTGAAGAGACATCTCTCTGAAACATATAAGTAGTCTTCTAGCTTCTGATTAAATACTTCAGTGATAAAGAATTCACTGATTATCATGACATTTTTGTTATGCTTTTGCACAGCTCTAATAAAGGGAGTATTTCCTTACTTGTAGCTAAAATCTCCCTCTCTAAAATATCTATCCATGGTTTCTAATGATAACAACATTTACATAATGCCTTAATGTTTGCAAGGCATTTTACATACATCTCATTTGGAATTCACAAAAAAAATAAAACCTCTTAGGTAAGTACTATGCCTATTTGAGACAAGTCCTGGCCCCAGATGTCACTCTGATTAGCAGCTTTCCCTATTAAAATGTAAGGTGGTTGTTGTTGTTTTTTAGTCTTTTATTTCAGAGTAGTCTATCAGTGGAATAAGTTAGGATCACAGGACAAAATAGAGGCAATAACTATAGCAGTCTAGTGTTTGACAAACCAAAGACCCCAGCTTTTGGAATAAGGACTCACTATTTGACAAAAACTTCTGGGAAAATTGGAAATTAGTATGGAAAAAATTAGGGCTCGATCCACACCTTACACCACATACCAAGATAAGATCTAAGTAGGCTCATGATTTAGACATAAAGAATGATATTATAAACAAATTAGAGGATCATAGGATAGTTTCCTCTCAGATCTGTGGAAAAGGAAGGAATTTGTGTCCACTACACACATCTCAGATTGGCTAAGATGACAGGAAAAGACAAGGACGAATGTTGTAGGAGATGTGGGAAAACTGGGACACTAATACATTGTGGTGGAATTATGAATGGATGCAGTCATTCTGGAGAGCATTTTGGAACTATATTAAAAAGTTATCAAACTGTGCATACCCTTTGACCCAGCAGTGTTTCTACTAAGCTTATATCCCAAAGAGATATTAAAGGAGGGAAAGGGCCCCATATGTGCAAAACTGTCTGTAGCAGCCCTTTTTGTAGTGTTGGAAACTGAGTGGATGCCCATCAGTTGGAGAATGGCTGAATAAGTTATGGCATATGAATGTTATGGAATATATTTTTCTATAAAAATGATCAGGAGGATGATTTTAGAAAGGCCTAGAGAGACTTAGATGAATTGATGCTAAGTGAAATGAGCAGAATTGATGCTAAGTGAAATGAGCAGAATCAGGAGATCATTGTACATAGCAACAACAATATTATATGATGATCAATTCTGATGAACGTGACTCTATCCAACAATAAGATAACTGATGTGAGTTCCAATGATCTTGTGAAGAGAGCCATATACACCAGAGAGAGGATTGTAGGAACTGAATGTGGATCACAATATAACATCCTCACTCTTTGTGTTAGTTAGCTTGCATTTTGTTTTCTTAGTCATTTATTTTCTCTTTTTGATCTGATTTCTCTTGTGCAGCAAGAGAATTGTATAAATATGTTTATATATATTGGATTTAACATGTATTTTAACATGTTTAGCATATATTGAATTGCTTGCCATCTGGGGAGGGGGTGGGGGGAAGGAGGAGAAAATCTGAAACACAAGGCTATATGCAAGTCTCAATGTTGTCAAATTATCCATGCATATGTTTTGAAAATAAAAAGCTTTATTAAAAATAGTATTTTATTTTTCTAAATATGTGATAGTTTTCAACTTTTACCTTTGAAAATCTTGTGTTCCAAATTTTTCTTTATTTCCTCCATTTCCTTTCCATAAGACAGCAAGCAATCCCAAATAGGTTCAATTCATCTAAATATTTTTTCCATATTCTCCATGCTGCACAAAAAAATCAGATCAAAAGGAGAAAAATGAGGAAGGAAAAAACAAGCAAACAAACAATAACAACAACAAAAAGGTGAAAATCCTGTTTTAATCCACATTCGATCTCCATAGCTCTTTCTCTGTGTGCATATGTTACTTGCAAAGGCTGCTACAAACATTTTTGCAATATAGGTCCTTTTCCTTTTTTATGATCTCTTTGGAAAGGAGACCTAATAGAAACACTGCTGAATCAAAAGATATATGTAGTTTTATAACCCTTTGGCATGTTTTAAATTGTTCTCCAAAATGATTGGATTATTTCACAATTCCATCAGTAATGTAGTAGTGTCCCAGTTTTCTCACATCCCCTCCAACATTTATTATTACCTTTTCCTGTCATCTTAGTCAGTCTTAGAGGTGTGAGGTAGTACCTTAGAGTTGTTTGTCTAATCAATTATGATTTAGAGAATTTTTTCATGTGACTAGAAATGGCTTTCATTTCTTCATCTGAAAATTATCTGTTCATTCACTTTGATATTTCTCGATTGTGGAAATACTTGTGTTCTTATAAATTTGAGTAAATTCTTTATTTTAGAAATAAGGCCTTTATCAAAAACAGTTTGCAAAAAAATTTTTCCCAGCTTTTTGCTTCTCTTCTAATCTTAGCTGCTTTGGTTTTGTTTGTACAAAAACTTTAAAAGATAGGATTTTTGATTAATGGAGTTTCCTAATGATGAGTTTGTATGGAAGTAAGTCTTCATTTGAGACTTAATATCTTCCAATGAGAGAGGCAGGCTGGCCAAGTGGCAAGCAGAAGGCAAACAGCATACCAAGATGAAAAATCTTCTTCTGAGGAAGAAATTCTTGAAGACAACCTGCACAAAGGATCCATCCCCTTTCTTGGTATTTTCTTTTGAAACTGGTCTTTCATATCCTCAGTGAGCAGAAAAGTAGAGACAGTGATTAAAGGAGAATCAGGATTTGGTTCTATCTAAAAGATGAGTTTGAGAAAGACCTTGACTTGTGCATACAATTCCAAAGGATGTCAATATGAATGATCATTTATTTGAAGAAAATGTAAAAATACAGCCCACCAAAGAACTTCCTATTCCTATCTATCTTCCAACCTCCAGAGGCTCAAAAACTTAAAGAATCCCTAATCTAGTCTAGCTCTCTCAGTTTACAGATGAAGAAAGACCACCTTCATGCAAAGATCAACACTTTGGAATTAAATGACAGCCTGATTTCTATAGTTGCTTCCTTATCTATTTGTGCTGCAGAAATTCAGCTAAAACTGTTTGAAGATGCTCTTTATCTTTGGTCCATTTTCTGTCCATGTGGTCATTTTGCTGGAATATATTACTGACTAAGGTACATGTATCATATAGTTCCCTTACTTTCCAAGCCATCTGTATGTAATCTGTATCTTGTGTGCTGTGTTAATTTTTTATTCACTTTATCCCATTAAATGATATTTATTAAGCTTGAAAATGAGAAATGCGTAATAAATGCCAAAAATAAGAGTTTGATTCGTTGTTTTGTTGCTTGCCTAGACTCTAGAAAGTGATGGCAAAAAAAATTAATGCCAGTTAAACTTAAAAGTGAAGCTTATACTAGTTGTTTTAACTAGTTGTTGCAGCTAGTTGTTTAACATTTATCTGTCCATCCCTAAATCCCCACAGCAGGTTTAAAACTAATCCATTATGCTGAGACAGTTAGATAACACAGTAAAAAGTGTTTTGAGCCCGAAGTCAGGAAGACTTATCTTTCTGAATTCAAATCTGGCCTCATATACTAGCATGTGACCCTGGACAAGTCACTTAACCCTATTTGCCTCAGTTTCCTCATCTGTAAAATGAGTTAGAGAAGGAATTGCAAAACACCCCATTGTCTTTGCCAAGAAAACCCCAATGAGTCAAGTTCAGATACAACTGAAAAATTTACTGAATCCTAGATATAAAGCTCAGAGAGGCTCATCTCTTCTATCTACTATTGTCTTAATGATCCTGGACAAATCCTTTAGCTTTTCTGGAATTAATGATTCAATTCCACATTGCACTAATTAGTAATCATGGTTTAAAACTTGAGAAACTTATGTTTTATGTTCTCTTGGGAACTAGGGTTTGAATCATACGTGATATAGCTCACTGTCTTCAGGGTCAGTCAAGAGAACATGGTATTTGATGAATTAAAAATAAAAGGCTAAAACCCAAAGAATACTCAAATGACTTGTCCAGGGTCACCCAGCAAGGCAGCAAGGTAACAGAGTGAATAGAGTGTTGGGCCATGGCTTTAAGAGGGAGTCCAGTTATATTATTTCTCTTAGATCTATTTTCTAGGTCAGTTGTTTTTCCAATGATAAATTTCAAATTTTCTTAATTTTTTTGTTTATATCATTTTGTTTGTAAATGCTCTAGTACCATGGGGTAGTAAGTAGATAGAGTGATGGAAGTGATACAAGAAAAACTTATAGAGTTTTAGTTTCCACTTGCTCAATTCTAATTTTTTTTTTTTGATTTGTTAAATGTGTTCTGCACAAATCAAAAATTTTGACTTTTTTATTATTAAAGCTTTTTATTTGTATAACATGTATGGGTAGTTCCCCAGCATTGATCTTTACAAAGCTTTCCATTACAAATTTTACCCCTAGTCCCCTCCCATCCCCTAGATGGCAGGAAGTCCACTACATGTTAATAATGTTGAAATACTTGAGAAGTTATGCAAGAAAAATCCTATCTACAAGAAAAAAAAAAGAATCAGAGAAAGGCAACACAATGCAAGCAAATGTCAATAGAGATCATGAAAATGTTACGTTGTGGTCCATATTTCATTTCCCTCTCTCTGGGTGTATATGGTTTTCTTCAGTGAACAATTGGAACTGGTTTGAGACAATTCTTTGTTGCAGAGAGCCATGTCCATCAGAATTGATCATCATGTAATACTGTTGTTGCTGTGTATGATGATCTCCTGGTTCGGCTCGTTTCACTCAGCATCAGTTCATGCAAGTCCCTCTAGGCCTCTCTGAAATCGTCCTGCTGGTCGTTTCTTACAGAGCAATAATATTCCATAACATTCATATACCATAATTTATTCAGCCACTCTCCAATTGATGGGCATCCCTTCAGTTTCCAGTTTCTAGCCACTACAAAAAGGGCTGCCAGAAACATTCTTGCACAGGTGGGTCCCTTTCCCTCCTCTAAGATCTCTTTGGGATATAGGCCCAATAGAAACACTGCTGGGTCAAAGGGTATGCACAGTTTGATAACTTTTTGAGCATAGTTCCAAATTGCTCTCCAGAATGGTTGGATCCGTTCACAGTTCAACCAACAATGTATTAGTATCCCAGTTTTCCCACATCCCCTCCAACATTCATCGTTATCTTTTCCTGTCATTTTAGCCAATCTGACAGGTGTGTAGGGGTACCTCAGAGTTGTCTTAATTTGCGTTTCTCTGATCAATAGTGATTTGGAGCAACTTTTCATATGACTAGAG
>JAJPUD010003270.1:0-57037 GCA_023553655.1 Myrmecobius fasciatus | reverse complement strand
TTCTTATCAAATTAACTAAAGGCTTATCTATTTTGTTGGTTTTTTTGTAGAACCAACTTTTAGTTTTATTTATTAATTCAATAGTTTTCTTATTTTCAATTTTATTAATTTCTCCTTTTATTTTTAGAATTTCCAATTTGGTATTTAATTAAGGGTTTTTAATTTGTTCTTTTTCTAGTTTTTTTTAATAATAAGCCCAATTTGTTGATGTTTTCTTTCTCTATTTTATGCAAGCAAGCATCTAGAGATATAAAATTGCCCCTTATAACTGCTTTGGCCGTATCCCACAAATTTTGGTATGTTGTCTCCTTATTGTCATTCTCCTGGATGAAATTATTGATTGTGTCTATGATTTGCTCTTTCACCCATTCATTTCTTCAGCATTAGATTATTTAATTTCCAATTACCTTTTGGTTTATTTTCTCCTGGCCTTATATTGCATGTGATTTTTATTGCATCATGATCTGAAAAAGATGCATTTACTATTTCTGACTTTCTGCATTTGATTTTGAGGTTTTTATGCGCTAACACATGGTCAATTTTTGTATAGGTTCCATGGACTGCTGAGAAAAAAGTAAACTCCCTACTGTCTCCATTCAACTTCCTCCATAGATCTATCATACTTAACTTTTCTAACAATTGGTTTATCTCCCTAGTTTCTTTCTTCTTTATTTTGTGGTTTGATTTATCTAATTCTGAAAGAGCAAGGTTGAGATTCCCCACTAGTATAGTTTGGCTGTCTATTTCTTCTTGAATCTCTCTTAATTTCTCCCCTAGGAATTTGGATGCTATTGCACTTGGTGCGTATATATTTAGTATAGATATTGCTACATTATCTATGGTACCCTTTAATAAAATATAGTTTCGTTCCTTATCTCTTTTGATTAGATCTATCTTGGCTTTTATTTGATCTGAGATAAGGATTGCTACCCCTGCTTGTTTTGTTCACCTGAAGCATAATATTTTCTGCTCCAGCCGTTTACCTTCATCCTATATGTGTCACTATGTTTTAAATGTGTTTCTTGTAGACAATATATTGTGGGATTCTGGTTTTTAATCCAGTCTGATATCCGCTTCCACTTTATGGGAGAGTTCATCCCATTCACATTCACAATTAGAATAACTAATTCTTTATTTCCTGCCATCTTATTTACCCAAGTTATGTTTTCCCCTTTCCTTTCCCCTTTCTCCCTTCCCCCCTCCTCAGTACTTTGCTTTTGATGACCCCCTCCCCCAAACAATCCACCACCCTTTAGATCCCCTCCCCCTGTTTTTACTCCTTTCCCCTGATTCTTTTATTTTCCCTTCTATTAGTTTATCCCTTACTTTTCCTCCTTTCCCTCCCACTTCCCTCTAGCAACAGACAAGTTTCTATGTGAAATCAAGTGTCTGATATACCTGATGAGAGTAAGATTTACACAATGCTCATCTCCCTCCCCTCTTTCTTTCAATTATATTAGGTTTTCTTTGCCTCTTCAAGAGATTTTACCTTGTTTTTACCTCCTTTTTTTATATCTTATTTTACCACTTTTTCCCTCTTTTCCCCAGTATGACAACCTTTCCCCCTCTAGTTCTCTTTTTCATATTATCAAAGTAATATCTAGTTAATTATACCCCCAAACTTTATGTATCCTAGTAGAAATAAAGTTCTCAAGTGTCCTTTCCTTTTTACCTTTTTATGCATCTCTTGAGTTCTGTGTTTGGGTGTCGAATTTTTTGTTCAGATCTTGTCTTTTCATTAGAAATAGGTGAAATTCACCTATATCATTGAATGATCATCTTCTTCCCTAGAGGATAATTCTCATTCTAGCTGGATAGGTTATTCTTGGCTGTAATCCAAGTTCCTTTGCCTTTAAGAATATCTGGTTCCAGGCCCTTCAATCCTTCAATGTGGAGGTTGACAGATCATGTGTGATTCTAATTATTGATCCTGGGTATTTGAATTGTTTCTTTCTAGCTGCTAGCAGAATCTTTTCCTTGGTGCGATAGTCCTGAAATTTAGCCACGATATTCCTTGGGTTTTAATTTTGGGATCTCTTTCAGGAGGTGATTGGTGAATTCTTTCAATGGTGATTTTGCCTTCTGATTCTACAATCTCAGGGCAGTTTTCTTTCAGGATTTCCTGGAAGATAGTGCTTAGATTCTTTTTTTCATCATGGCTTTCAGGAAGTCCAATAATCCTTAGATTGTCTCTCCTACATCTATTTTCCAAGTCAGTTGTTTTTCTTAGGAGATATTTCATATTTTCTTCTAATTTTTCATTTTTTGTTTTTGTTTGACTGATTCTTCAAGTCTTATTGAGTCATTCACTTGCATTTGTTCAATTCTTATTTTTAAAATGTTGTTTTCTTCAGTTACCTTTTTAAGCTCCTTTTGTAACTGGCAAATTGAATTTTTTTGTTCATTGTACTCTTTTTCCACTTCACTAATTTTATTTTTCAATAAATTGGTGTCTTTTTCATATCTCTTTTGCAGGACATCATATCCTTCTTGCAAGATATTTTATCCTTCTTGCACTCATTTAAGTTTATTTTCCCATTTATCCTCCAGCTCTCTTTTGAGATTCTTTATGCAATCTTCCAGAAAGGCCTTTTGAAAAAAGTGACCAGTGATGGTCGTTAATAACTTCTTCTGGAATTTTGTCTAAAGGAACTTCAGGATCTGGGATCATCCCTTCTTTTCTCGATAAAAGCTGTCTATGGTAAGAGCTCTCTTTTGCTTCTTCATTTTTTTTTTAGACAGCGTGGATATCCCTTCAAGGTAGGGGGAAAAAACGGTGGCTGAAAAGGTGGCTGAACATCTTTGCGCTGGGGCACTTACTCGAATTAACTTAAGGTGCTGGGCCAGTGGGGGCTAGGACTAAGTCTGAATTACTCCTTAAACAAGGCAAGTCTGCCAGAACACCTGTCCCCAATCAGGGCAGAGTGTCCCGAGTGCCTCAGATAAACTCCAGGTGTTTGGAATTTGGAGATTGGAGTTTGGAATTTCAGCCACGATGAGCTGAGCTGAGTCCCACTATCACTTCCGGCCTACACTGGAGTCCTCTGTTTATCTCTCTGTAGGAGTTAGACAAACTTGATGTGAAGTTTTTCAGAGATATCAGCAAGCAGTGTCCAAATATTTCTGAGTTCATTGACTTGAAGATCAGTTCAGAGGCTTATTTACTGTTGATTTGAGAGAAGATCGGAGGAGGACACAGAGAGTCACCTTTTCACTCCGCCATCTTGGCTCTGCCCTCCTCAATTCTAATTTTAAAGGAATTATTTTTCTTCATTGAGTTTTTGTACTTCCTTTTCCATTTGACCAATTCTATTTTTAGAGAGTTGTTTTCCTTGGAATTAAATATATATATATCTTTTCCCATACTATTTTCTCCCTTTTTCACGATTCTCTTGCATTACTCTCACCTATTTTTCCAATTTTTCTTCTACTTCTCCTATTTACTTTTAAAAATCCTTTTTTATATTCTTCCAGAAATTTTTTGGGGCCTGAGACCAAATTATATTCTTTTTTGAAGCTTCATCTATAGCCATTTTGACACTTTGTCCTCTTCTGAGTTTGTCTTGATCCCCCTTATTATGAGTAATTTTCTGTAGTCAAGTTCTTTTCTTCCTTTTTGCTCATTTTTTTTCTTCCTTTTTTGCGACAGTATTTTTATAGGAGAATTGGATTCCCAAGCTTTTTGTGCTGAGACTCAGAATCTTACTGCTGATTTTCACTGGCCTTCAGGATTTAGCTATTTACTATTCCTGAAGGATAGGCTTTCCTTCTGGCTTATGCCAGTGGATTGGGGTCTCCCTGTAGGCCTCTCCTGGGTGTAGAGTTTAGCTGCTGGCCTGCCCCAGGGATGGGGACATTTTTCTGGATTCCTATTGTAAGTCTTTCTGGTGACAGACACTGGAGGATGGGTTTTATTATTGATCTGCCCCAGGGATGGAGCTGAGATGTTGGATTGCTATGGAAATGAGATCTTTCTGGTGGCAGACCTCAGGGGCAGGGTCTTGGCCAGCTTAGAATGGAGCTTCATTATTGGTCAGGAAGGAATAAAAGTTTTACTAGTGATTTGTGCTAGAGTTGGGGGTCACTGGAGTTGCTACCTTGCTGGGGATGCTACCTTGCCTAGAGGGCTGCTAGTTTGCAAGAGGGTAAGGCCTCCATGGTAGATTGCTCTAGGCTCAGAACTTTGCTGCAAGCTTCCTACAGTGAGACTGGCTGAGTTGCTGCTCTTGAACTCATTGCCTTCCCACCCCAGTAAGACAGACATTTCTTGTCAGGATTATAAGCAGCTTCCCTACTCCTAGATCAATTAAGGCGGCTTTCTAGTTGTTTGGAGGGAAATTTGAAAGGGCTTCAGAGAGTCCTTCCTCACTCCACTATCTTTGCACTGAAAGTCCAGAACCCATTATCTTTATGAAGCAACATGGTTCAGGGGAAAGAACTCTGGAAAGGACTTGGGTTCAGTTCTATGTTCCACCACTTCCTGCCTATATGACCCTAAGCAAGCTTCCCATCTATTCTAGAACCAATTTTAATGCATCTGTAAAATGAAAGAGACGCTGAAATGATCACTTAGATCCCTTCCAGCTTTGAGCCTGTGATCCCATGATCTTTTAGCCTTTCCTGCAGAGAATAGTTCTGTAGATTAGAAAGCACCCCCCAAATGCTTGAGGCTCATGTTCAAATTCTCAATCATAGATAGAATCTGTGAGACAGACAGATAAGAGCTCCTATTCTTTTAACCAGCTCTTCCACCCACCAGTGTCATGTGATCCCAGGCAAATCCCTCTGCTTTCCGTGACTTAGCGACTCCATTCCTCACTGCACTAGTTAGTAGTAATGGTTAAAAACTTGTCAGACTTATGTTCTATGTTGCCCTGGGAAACATGGTTTTTGAGTCATGCTTGGTGTGCATAGCTCACTGTCTTCAGAGTCAGCCAAGAGTATGGTATTGGAAGAGTTAGGGAGAAAAGACTAAAGCCAAAACAAACAGCTGGGACAATAGGGGATAATCTCCTGGGATGTACTTTAAAAGCTTCAGAGGTTTTAGTTAAGACTATTTGTTTTCAAATATTTTGACATAGATTTTTAAAAAAATTTGTAAATGTTTTAGTACCATACAGTGGTAAATAGAGTGATGGAAATGTGGTACAAGGAAGATCTTAATGCTTAAAGACTACATTTGACATTCATAAGCTGTGCAATCATTGACAAAATGACTCAACTTTTCTCAGTGTCAGTGTCCTCATCTATAAAATAGGGATAATACTTGTAGTTCTAGTTTTGGGTGAGATCATGTAAGTAGAGTGAGTACTTTATAAACCTTAAAGTACTTTGTTAATGTCAGTTGCCATCAATGTAAGTGGTTTTGTGTCTTTGGGACAATCAAGGGTCTGAAGAAAAGGCACTCTTGAGTTTCTGGGGCATTGTTCCATTGATAACAATCTCTATTTCCAAGTTCATTTGTCCATAGATAAGCCATTTCCAATTGGAACCTTTGCTTTCTTCCCTATCATATAACAAACTTTCAAGGTAAAATGTAGCACAATGGAAAGATCATTGACTTTGGAGACCAAAGAACTGGGATGAAGTCCAAATCAAGCAAATGCCAAATCCCTTCTGTGAGCCTCATCTGTAAAATGGAGAGAATATTTGCAACTACATCCATATTTTTTTTCAGAAATATCATGATAAAAGCCTTTTGTGTGAAGCACAATGCACTATAAATAGCTGAGCTACTATTATTAATTTATGACAACAATAAATGCATTTACCCAAGGAAGAATATGATGGAAAAAATAAGGAATATTTTGGAATATATCCCTTAACCTTGTGATACCATGGAAGACATAATTGTCTTCTCCCCACTTGTGATACTCGTGGAGGACATAGTTATCTTCCCCCCCAAAAAAATCACTCCATACTAATGTCAGAGACTGAATATTAGTCTGGGATCTGAACACAGATCCTATGGAATCCTGATTTTTTTTATAACTATTTCTAAGTACTGAAAACTGATGATAGTTTGTTTCAGCCTTAATGTGCCCACCCTGTCTCAGCCATTGGTATTATTATTATTATTATTATTATTATTATACAATTATGTACCAATTATGATACAGAAGACCATTTGAAGACTTTAGCTTAAAAATGCCAAAGCCTCCCATTGCATCTAAGGCTATCCATGCTACCTTATGGGGGTGATACTTATATCCTCTATGATGAATTTAAGAAGAAAAAAATGATGAAAAGTTTTTATTTTGCTTGGTTTTGTTTTTGTTTTCATAAAACATGTGTTTTTCTGCAAAGCAAAAAGTACCTCATGGATTGAGGAGGATACATAAGTTCAGTCTCAGTAAACTCCTAAACAATGTTCTCCATTCTGAAGTATCCTGCTCTCTGGTTAATAAAGCTCAGTCAGAAGGGACAAAAGCTATATCCGAATAAAGCTCAGATGTTACCTGCAATTAATCATCTGTGGCCATGCTATTGGGGAACCTTTAGTCTTAGCATCTCCATCTGGGAGAAGACCAAGGTTTTGTGCTAGAATAAGTGTAGGCAGCAGCTACTACAGGCCAGAATGCTTTAAAAAAAAGATTTTCTGTGTCATGTCAATTTAACAGAATAATGTTTTGGAAATATACAAAATAAAATACATAAAATTATGAAAGAAAGCATTTATATTGAAATAAAGTTATTAAAATATTTTAAAACTAGGCCACAGACTCCACATTAAAAACCCTTACCATAAACCATCAGTCCTTTTCTCTTCCAACAGTGAAAATTCTTTTTAGAATTCAAAGAGCAGTTTTATGTGTATGTATGTGTGTGTGCACACACATGCAGAATCACTATAAGAGCTATACACACAAAAATACTTTGGGGTTTCACAGAAGTATTCACTGTGATTCAAAACTCTCAGTAAATCCAGGGTTCTTGTTTGTTGGTTTAGATGCAGATTCAAGATAGGCTATGAGATTCCATTTCTTGAGATCTCTACAACTGAATTAGGAAACTGAATTCTTCAGGTATTATCATTTTATATACTGATAAATTGAGACTCAGGTGGAGTAGAATGAGGGAGAGTCAGGGTAAGAGGAAGGGATTAAAAATGGAGAGAGGGAAAAAGTGGGAGGGGAGAAAAACAAAGAGAGGTGGGAGAGAGAGGGAAAGAAAAGAAGGGGTGAATAAAATCATTGGGGAAAAAGTTTTCTCTGATTTTTTTTTATAAATTGGAGTGGAAGCTCAGAGCTAATGTCCCCTTCAGAATCACTCAACTTATTTGTGTCCTTCCTAATATATGCTACCCAGACCCGAATATAATATTTGAAATATAGTCTGACAGGATGTTATTAGGAACTTGAGAGGCTTATGCCATAACTGGGGAGAAGACTGGTAAAGGCAATGAAGAATCCTGGGAAGGAATCTGGCCCAGAAGATTCAAGAGAGACAATCTTGGCAAATGATGTCCAATCAGACTTTGCTATCAGAAATGTTCAAGACCTTTTTGGAAGACACCAAAATTACTCAGTACAAACAGACTTTTGACTTCAGTGTCTGTCTTGGAACTATTCAGAAACTGTGGATTTCATTATTAGGGAAAGCAAAGCCTATTTCAGGATTCCTTCCTATGACTGTGGATTGGAAACAGTTTTCTGGCATCCTCACTACGAAACACAGAAAATATTCTAATAACCCAAGCCTCTTTACCATGTATGAAATGATGGCTATGGGACATCTGAAATTGCAAGGGATTCTGATACCTACATATTAAAACACTTAAGTGATCTCAAGATACTGATAAAAAGCTATTCTTAGCTAATGTAAATCCATGCCATTGTGGTCATTTTTTCTCAGTTTTCTCAGTGCCTTTAAATAAATTAATAAATAGATAAAAATAAATATGGGGGATGGGAGGAGGAGAGGAGGAAGCAAAAGAGGAAAAGAGAGACTGAGAGATACAGAGAGAGAGATCAAGACAAAAACACAAAGAGAAAGAGAATGTTTCTTTTCTTGGTGCTTCTTCCACCTCCACATAACTGTAATTGACTACAACACATATACAGGCTTTTTCAGATAGCTTGAATCAAAAATGAGCTAAGATTTCCCAAACTATATCTATTGTGGCTAACATGTCAGAAATAGAGAGGAGGTGCCTATGGCCTCAATCATTCTGATTGATGAAAAGATTTTTTAGTGAGCCACAAAGGTTTTCTGTGTAAAGGAAGTTACAAGAGAATTTTGAGTGATATTCCTCTTGCTAGGATCTCATGAATTTAATGAATTTTATCTTCTTAGAACTAAATTCATTGGCAATTTCTTTAAGAGTCTCTAAATCTTAAAAAACAGAAATAAAGAGCTGTAAGCTCTGGGCCTAAACCAATCTCCAAACACTTATTAAATGACTACTGCATGCCAGGAAATATGGTGGGATGAATGGAGAACCTAATTAGGCATTGAATGGATCTACATTGAGGGTCCTGCCTTTGGTGCAAAAAAGTTGTGTAACCCTGAGCAAGCCTTTCTGTGCTTCCAAAAATTCTCTAAGAGTGCAAATTGAAGAACACTTGCTAATTGGCAATTGATAAAAGGAAGTTTCCCCACCTAGAATTAGTTATCTTAACTAATAAAATATAAAGAGAGTGCAAAATAGCCACTGCCCTCTAGGAGCTTCCATTCTCCTGGAACAAACCATACTATTTCTAAGAATTACTTCTAAGTTCGTAGCAATACCCAAGAAAGCATTTTCTGTACATTCTTTACTATGCAGGCTGACAATCTGCTATTATATTAGAGTTAGCTGTGAGTCATTAAGAGATATTTCCAAGAGCCTTCTCCAGTATGGAATTAAATATTAATTCATTTGGGCATCATATAGCTCAAAAATTTCTTTTGGATGGTAGGAAGAGAATCAAAGCAACTCTAAAGCAAATGCTAAGTACCCAGGAGTTTTGATTGGGATCTGTGTCTGTCCCCAATGTTGTTTTCAAAGCACACAAAGTATATTTTTACAAACATTTTTATAAGATAGGAAATTCCCCCAGTTTTTTTTAACAATATAGGAAAAGTCCAGAAACTATATAAAAGGCATAAACTGAGTGTTGGAGATAGGGAGAGCCATAGCTTAAAATTGTAAGAATGAAGGATTAGCAGTCAATTTCATTGCAGAACATGACTACATATGAGCGTCCTTAGACTTTGGAGCTTAAACTTACAGCTCAATTGATCCAATCCCCTCGTTTTGCAAATTAGAAAACTGAGGCCAGCCAGGGGATAATATGCTCATAGTAATTAAGGAAGTTCCGAGCAGCTCTGGGATTGAATTCCAGAATTTATAACTCTAAATTCAGTTATCTTAGCTCAGATGAATAGAATAGGAATGAACTGTATATTCTGATTTGGAGAGTTAGTGTGAAAAAAAGAGATTGGGGCGGAATGTCATAAAATTTTAGAGCTGAAAGAGACCCTAGAGACCACTTCGTTTTGTATCAAAGATATCAAAAGTCACACAACAATCTAGCTGAGTCAGGAATGAATCCAGAGTCTACTAAAACCGAGGCCAGTCCACTTTTTAAAATGCCCACCTCTCTCCAGAGATCCCAAATCTATCAGGTAGAAGCTCCAAGTTGGGGAAATTTGCAGAGAACCCAGAGGGAAATAGTGGTTCCTGGAATCTGAAACATTCATTTCCCACCTGGTCTCTTTATTGGTTTACTTGGTTTGATTTGTCTTTTTGACACAGATTTTCCCTCCTGGGGAAAGAAGAAGATTTCAGGAAATAACATTGTGTCCAAATAAAGAAATCCCTGCCCCTCCAGCTTCCTTTTGACTAGGGTTAGGCTAAAATGTTCTCTTTTATTGTTCCCATAAAGCATCTACTCACGGATGTCCAGTATATTCTCAATTTGTAACTATTCTCAGCTCTTTAATGACTTGGAGAAGTCAGCTGTTGGTGCTTTGAAGCCAGTATTTCTCCTGTGGCTACCTCTCCAGTCAGATGCATTTTCTCCTTTTCTACACACTTTGCTTAATTGTGTGGTGTTTATTGTTTTTGCTTTAGATCTTCCCTGCTGGGTGGGTGTAGTGAGCTCTCAGGTTGTAAATTTGGCATTTCTTTTGGTTTCCCACCCATCCACCCCATGCTATGACCTGAAGAACAGCTGTTGACCAAAGAGACTCTTTTACTTATGGCAACAATGAACTAACCATCTTTGGAATAGATATCCTTTTGCCCCAGCCTCTGGGTCTGAGCCTCATTCTGACTTCATCATCCCTCTCTGGAAAGTTCTCCCAGGTTGCCAAAACTTTTCTCTATATAGATTGGGTTATGAATACAAAGACACCTTCCATTCTATCCACCTCTAGTCCCCAATATACACATACACATATATTAGAATAAGGTAAGAATGGCAGAAGGTGAGGAAGAAGAGGAAGAAAAACCAGTGCAGAGACAGAGAAAGATTGAGACAGACAGACAGGGAATACAAACCCAAGGAACTTGGTTCAATTAAGAGGGAACAGAGGAAGCAGATCAGGATTTGAATGAATTTGTTAACTAATCTATACTGCAGATATTAATATCTATTAGCTGTTAGCTGACACTGGGGAAAGAACATAGGATCTGAAATGAGAAGACCTGGGTTCTGACACCAACTTTAACCCTTAGTTGTATGAGCTTGAACAAGCTTGTGTGTGTGTGATTGTGTGTGTGTGTGCTTGTCTATATTTGTGATCCTTAAGTTTACCATTTATGAAATGAGGATAGTATTACCTACATTAATCTGTCCCAAAGGGTCATTATGAGTAAAAAAAAGAGTTATAATCTCTGAAGGAACTATTTCACATAACAGTTATTGTTGTCAGGTAGAGAGATTAACTTACTTTACTGAGCAGATGCAATGGGTAGATTCTTATGTGAGCACACACAAGGATTTCAGTTAACCAATTCTTATCTGTTCCCCCTAAAACCATGGCTCCCATCTTCTTTGCAGCACCTAAACCCCTTCTTAGTCTGTTTCAAATAGCCATAATAACTATTAATGAAAAAGCTTGCAATATTTCAAACTTTCATGCCACATGTGAGCATTCTAAGTTATCAATATCTTTTTATTTAAAAAATTTTAATTATTATATCTCTTGTTTCCTATTTCTGCTAACTGTTCTACCTTAAGGATCCCTACTTTATCTTCTCCCCTTACCCTTTCCTTCCCTCTTTATCCCTTTTTTATTAACCTATACAGCTTATAGCTTTGAATCATTTACTGGATCTCCAGAGTATGGGTATAATCTTTTTTTTTTTTTTTTGCTTTTGCTTTTTTGCTGAGGCAATTAGGGTTAAGTGACTTACCCAAGGTCACACAGCTAGGATGCATTAAGTGTCAGAGGCCAGATTTGAACTCAGGTCTTCCTGACTTCAGGGCTGGTGCTCTATCCACTGTACCACCTAGCTGCCCCGGTTTGGGTATATCCTTTTTTTTTAATTTTATTTTATTTGCATAACATATGTGTGGGTAATTCTTCAACAATAACCCTTACATAGCTTTCTGTTACAAATTTTTCCCCCCAACTCCCCACCCCTCCCCTAGATGGCAGGATATCTATTACATGTTAATTATGTTAAAATATTGGCAAATCGAATATATGTATGCATATTTCCAAACTTATCATTGTTGTGCAAGAAAAATCTTATCTACACAAACGATATATCAGATAAAGGAAACACAATGTAAGCAAACATCAATCAAGGAGTATGAGAATGTTATGTTGTGGTCCACATTTCGCATCCCTCTCTCTGGGTGTATATGGCTTTCTTCAGTGAACAACTGGAACTGGTTTGAGACATTTCATTGTTGAAGAGAGCCATGTCCATCAGAATTAATCGTCATATAGTACTGTTGTTGCCGTGTATAATGATCTCCTGGTTCTGCTCATTTCACTCAGCATCAGTTCATGTAAGTCTTTCCAGGCCTCTCTGAAATCATCTTGCTGGTCATTTCTTACAGAACAATAATATTCCATAATATTCATATACCATAATTTGTTCAGCCATTCTCCAATTGAAGGGCATCTATTCAGTTTCCAGTTTCTAGCCACTACAAAAAGGGCTGCCACAAACATTCTTGCACATGTGGGGTCTTTTCCTTCCTTGATGATTTCTTTGGGATATAAACCCAATAGAAATGCTGCTGGGTCAAAGGGTATGCACAGTTTGATAACTTTTTGAGCATAGCTCCAAATTGTTCTCCAGAATGGCTGTATCCGTTCACAGCTCCACCAACAATGCATCAGTGTCCCAGCCCTCCCACAACCCCTCCAACATTCATCATTAACTTTCCCTGTCATTTTAGCCACAGTTTGGGTATATTCTTAAAGAAAATTATAGAATTTAGAATTGAAACAGATATTAGAGACTAGTCCAGCCCTGTAATTTTCCAGATAAGAAAAATAAAATTGACCTAGAGATTCAAGTGATTTGTTCAAAGTTACACAAATTATAAGCACAGATCCAGGATTTGAATCCAGAACTCCTGATTCCAAATTTATGGCTCTTTCCCCTATACTATGATGCTTTTTTCTCCCTTAAAACTCCCTTGAATAAACTCCCTTAAAATAAAAAAAATATATATATATAATGCATCTGGAAAGGGAGATTTGGGATTTGGACTGTTCTGACCACACAGAAGAGAATGCAGGTGTAAGAAATCTTGGATTCTTTGGAGACAAGCCCTCACTGAGCCATGGTTCTTCCTGTTCAGCTTGTGAATTAAGTATGGCCTTTCCCACCAAATTATAGCCAGTGAATTGTTGGAGGCGGGGAGGGGCATCTAGGGTTCAATGATTATCATATAGGGAAGTGGGGGAATTATAGAAGCCTCCCACAGTGTTGACATGAAATAAATGCAGGGGGCAAAGAAGAGGTAGGAGGGAAAAGGAGAGAAGAAAAAAAGAAGAGGGAAGAAGAAGGGAGAGGAAGGAGGGAGAAATATCCCCAGTACATCTGAATGTTCCAGCATGCAGGGAGGTACTGCAAAATTCTAGGGATCATTCTTTGCTTTGTTCTGTGATGGGGATTCTATAGAAACTAAATATTTCTGGAGGCAGCAGCAGCAGCATCTGTGCAAGATCTGGTGGGAACCCAGATTCTACCACCCATTTATTGTATCCATAATGTTGAGCTGATAGCGGAAATGGGCTGCTTTGCTGTTCTGACCCTGTGCCAGCTTTATTTTAGTGACAATAAGAGGATCTTCAGCTTAGCATTAATTTTGACTAATTATTCCCCTCCTGACAAGTCTTTTATTTTCTGCTGCTCCCTCTGACTCCAGCAATGAAAAATGAGTTATAAAGACAACAATAATGTGTCTTAATATTGCCAGTCTTCCTGCAATCGACATAAACATTCCATCTCTGGGTCTTAGATGATTTTCCTAAAACAGCCAGTGAATATGTGTGGGGGTGGTTGAACGTTATATGCTTGGCTCCTATTAGCAATATTATCTGGGGGGAAGTCTCATTTGTTATTCAGGATGAAAGCATTCTGGCCCTGATTGTCTGATTTCGAGACTCAGTCTCCAGGCTACACAAGGGAAGGCTGGCAAGTAGATGTGAGGCTACATTAGACACTCCCCTCTGCATGAGGTTGTAAGCAGTACAGGGTTTTTCACTAGCAGGCAGTAGTACAGTAGAAGGATTGAGCTGTCAGTCAGCAGCAGGGAGATCTCTTACAGGTTTTCCTCCTAACCAGATTATCTTTTGTTGGAATATATCTGTGGTGACTGAGGGGAAAAAAGCAAGCAAGCCAAGACTAAGTCTTGCTGCTATTGTGGAGTTAATTGTTACTCAACAAGGAAGAATTCTTGAATGTATATACTATTTATTGTAATATTTTGTTACTGAATGAGGTGGGTGTTGACTGGGTCTGCTTTGGGCCTGTAGAATCTGAAGATGAAGATGAAGATGAAGATTATTTATAAATTTATTGAAAGGACTAAAATGTTAGCCTTCTAAACCACCAAACTTTGCTGAGGTACAGAGAGAAGTTTGTCTAGATTTAGCCAAGGAAGAACCACCAAGGATATAGCTTATTTGTATTTTTTATCCTCTTCCTGCTTTCTGGAAGGCAAGAGATTCACTTTCCTACCACAAATCCTGTGTGGATAACTGAGGCTCAGGCACTATGGTACAAAACGTAATTTTGGTGTTTTTCCGCAGACGACTGAGCCAAAGACCTGCTGTGGAGGAACTAGAAAGAAGAAATATCCTGAAACGTGAGTAGCTGTTGATTCCTCCAGAGATATCTTGTGTGTGTGTGTGTGTGTGTGTGTGTGTGTGTGTGTGTGTGTGTGTGTGTGTGTTTTAAGACTACTGAATGAATCTGTCTTACTCAACTTCCCTTTGCAGAGGTTCTAGTTTCCTTCCTTTCATAGATAAATATTCTACCAGTATATATGGTACTAGTATTTCCAGTATGATTTGAGTAGCTTAGGTGTTAGTATGAAGTCATTTGGGAAGAAAATGTGGAAAGATCTTTTAAATTCCATTGAAGGAAAGGTAAATAATTTTTTTTTACTATTCTTAGATTTTTTTAAATTGTAGCTGTACTTTGGAAGAGTTAGCTAATAAATCTTTCCAAAAGAGTGAAAGGACCAACATCAGATTGGTTTACAGGCCAATAATTTTAAAAGCAATTTTCTAGGCAGGTATTCAGGATTTTCTGAGTTTCCTAATGTCCATAGAAATTTCAGATGGCAGTAAGGGAAGTGTTAACAAGTATTGCAAATTAGAAAAGGAGAGTAACACTTGCACTCACTAAGGCTTTTGTAGTTCAAGGAATAGGAAAATTAATTATAAATGTTGATGGTTTCCCAGGGCTTTATGTTTTTTCAAAAACTATTCTACTGTTAGCCAAACACCTGATTATACCATATTGTTATGTAGAATGTGAATGAATAAAGGATATATGAGTGGGGATATTTTTTGTCCCTCAAATTCATAGCTCAAAATCAGGTCAAATCCCTATAGAGTCCACTGATTATGTCTGATAATAAAAATCTTCCCAACTGCTTATTTTAATCGGACAATTCTCAATGCATAATCTAGGCAATGGAGTTTATTTTTCTCTCACAGAAGCACCAAAAAATCCATTTGCCACAAAGAGAGAGGTCCTCAGAGCCTGAATTTTACAAGTATATCATTTCCTTTTTTGTGTACATGTGAGGACATTCTCCAAAGTTTGTATTTTGTTGTCGGTATGGTCTTTCCTGGAATAGACTTTGACGTTGAACACTTTCATTAACAAGCTGACCAAGAAGAATCTTAGTAACCTATTCATGATTGATTCATCAAAACTTGTATCCTTTGATATTTTTGTATCCCTTGACGATTCCTTTTCTTACTATTCATGTGTAGCATTTAAGAACTGAACATTTTGGTGTTTATATAGTTAACTTAAAAATTTTAGAGCTACAGAATGTTTGAGCTTAAAAAAAAAAGTTGTCAGAGTAGTGTAAAGAAAGCCCAAAGGAATAATGCCTTCCCTTTTGTCAACTCAAGTAGCTGTCAAGATGAAAAAATTCTACTTTCGTGCCATTGATTAAGCAGAACAGGAAGAGAGTGGAAAATGTCAGTTATATCATTTGTTTAAAGATTTGATTTAGTTCTCTAATTAAGCACTCATCCTTAAAACTCATAAATACAGGTCGAAGAGGTTCATGACTTACATGGGAAATGCAGGTGAAATGCAGGAAATCCAAGGTCCATAGCTCAAGAAGCATATTTCCATTGTAAGGTTCTAACATCTTCCTCACTTATGTGAGTAGTGAAGTTAGTACTTTTTAAAAAGCACAGTGCTTATAATTGTGTTCTTGTAAATGCTAGTCTTAAATATAGCCACAGAGCCAGATCGCCTGAATACACAGGATTCATAGGAACTGCATGCTTCCTCTCTCTGTTCAAAGAAATAGTAAAATAATAGATTTCCTCTTCTGTGACCATGGAAATCTAGCTACAGATAGTAATTTCTCTCCATTGTCTTCACATAGATTAGCCCTTAGTTCTGAAGCATTCTGAAGAACCAAGAGTAGGAGTAGCTGAGAATTCCACTACTAGAGATTTTTCTTCTTTTTCCTCCTTTTGTATGGGTGTGAGATGAGATACCATATATGGTATTATCCCTGTTGAGAAGCACTTTCTTCACTGATGCATCAGGTAGCCAGCTCCAGAGGATTTTCCTTGCCACATTTTATTTTCTGACATGTCGATAATTTTCTAGGATCATCTATGCGTTTGATCCCTTCCATTTATAGGGGACACATGCTGATAATACCTCCCATTTCTGTAGTACTCTAAAGTTTACAAAGAGATTTCCTTGCAACAACACTATGAAGTAGCACAAGGATCATCCTCTTTTTACAGAAAAGGAAACAGTGTTAAAAAGGAGGACTTGTCATAAAGGAAATAAATGCTAGAACTGAAATTTAAACCCAGATTCCCATAATGCAAAACTGCTAATGTTTCTATTATACCAGCTCATCATGTAGACTTATGTCCCAAATCTTATTTGTATGTGAGATAAATAAAAACATAATCACTGATAAAGGACCCTTCCTTTGATAGTTTAGTATACTCTGTTGGAACCAATAATGTATTAATAAAATATCAAAGGAGATAATAGGGCAAGGAAAAATTAATTCTGCCAAAGCTTCCTTTTTTAAAAAGTCCTAGCAGGGAGAAGCTCCACTGTAGAGTTCCTTCAAAAGAATTCATAATTGTAAGCTTGTGTTCGTGTGATATGAGCAATGACCTGGTCTGTGAAGATCAAATGAATCTGATTTTGTTTGATTTACTCTCAGGTACTGCTAGACATGTCCATGAAGGACCCTTAAGTGTTCCTCATTAGCAAAAGCAAAAGACTCATTTTGTTACTGTAACTAAAATCTCTGTAGGTTTCAGAATGAAGTTTTACAAAGTCCCAGTTTTAGTATCACTTTTTCAAGCAGACTGAAAAATTTATGACTGCTTTCCATCCATCACACAAAATCATTTTAAGCTCATCAAAGATTATACAGTTTATCTGATCAATACAATGATTCACAACAATTCTAGAGGACTTGTGATGAAAAATGCTATCCATCTCCAGAGAGAGAGAGAAATCTGATGAACTTGAGTACAAATTGAAGCATTTTTTTTCTCTCTCTCCCCTAACCCCCATATGGTTAATCTGGAAATGTGTTTTGAATCACTTCTTGTATATGCATTGCATTTCTTTACCTTTCTGTGGGTTGGGGAAGACTGAAGGAGTAAGAGAATTTGGAACTAAAAATTAAAATACTCCCCAAAAAGAGATTGTTTCTTAAGAACTAATGGCATTGCAAATTCTTATTTTCATTTGAAAGCAATTCTAAAACACTTAGCATTCAGAGATAGAAGAGGATTACACCAATGCATGTAAACCACATAGCTCATTTTGGAAAACAATTTCTGTGTGCTGCCAAAGGAAATCCTGCTGATTTATAGAATTGCTAGTGGCTCCATATCTCTTTTTCTAGGTCCCAAACTATATTCATGTCGTGAGCATGGATCTTTATTTAGTAACTAATAGTATCAGAAATAGAAAATCCATTATCTCATATCCCAGGGCAAGGCATACATTTTATACATATTATAGCTCTGTGGTCTATTTTTAGCTTCTGTGTACAGGAGTGATCATGATTTGAATGTTAACTAGTCACAACTCTCAAAGCAAAGCCAGTTTAGGTCTAGGATTTCAATTTTGTTTTGTTTTGGTTTGTTTTAAGACAACTGTAACAAAAATGCCAAGATTTCAGTAGTGGAGGCAATTTTGTCTGTGTCTATATTTAAAATGTAACTTGAAAATAAAAATTCTAAGAAAGCCCCATTCCCTCTGAAATTCTATTAGCTTCAAGTTGCAGTTTAAGAATAAATTTTTTAAAGCATATGGGTATTGATCAAATTATTGTAAAATATTATATTGTACCTGATTTTCTTGAGAATAATAGTTTCTGTAGCTCTTTTAGATTTGGATGAGGGGGCGGATCATAGATTTTGAACTTGATCTTCGAGTCATCCAGTCTAAATTCTCACTTATAAATAAGGAAAGTGAATCCTAGCAAGGTCATAAAAATAGTAAGTAGCAGAGTTGAACATTGAATCCAAATTCTTTGATAACAGATCCCTCACTATTCCTAATCTGGACTGGGACTCAGGACACCTGGGTCTTAGGATAGACCAATCTTTTTATAGATAAGGAAACTAAAAGTCACAAAAGAGAAGTTACTTGCTTAAGACCACACAAGTATTAAGTAGTGGGCCTAAAAGTGAAATCATTCTCTGTCAGTCAGTAAATTAAGCACCTAATATGTTCCACGTCCTTTTTCAGTCATAATCTGACTCTTCATGACCTCATTTGAGGTTTTCTTGGCAAAGATACTAGAGTGGTTTGCTATTACCTTCTCCAGTTCCTTTTAGAGATAGGGAAACTGAGGCAAACAGGATTAAATGACTTTCTTTGGATCACACAGCTCAAAGGCAGATTTGAATTCTGGAAAATAAATCTTCCTGACCTGAGGCTATTTACTGAGTTGTTCTGTGTACTTAGCTCAATACTTTTGCTACCACTGCACATTCCCTCCTCTTTGTAACTCTATAGCTTGCTAAATATTGAAGTCTTGGACAAGTTTCCTTCTCTCTGAGACTCAGTTTCCTCATCTGAATTAGTATTGAACTAGATGATTTCTCAGATCCCTTCCAGCTTTAAAAAGCTATGATTCTATAAAGTGTTGAGGATGAAGGTGGTTCAACTGACAGCACCAATGAGCATTCTGTGGAGAGAGATTGTTGGAGGTTCTGGTACTGTTCTGAATACAGAGCAAAAATCCCTTTAGAAAGACCCAAGAATGGCAGCATACACACATCTCATGCTATTCCAACTTGTAGTGATGTTCAGCAGAAAGTTTGACTGTCCTGGAAGCAACTGTTTTTTGAAATGAAAAAAAAATTATCTTTCTTTGAATCTTCCACAGAAAGGAATGATCAGACAGAACAGGAGGAAAGACGGGAAATCAAACAGCGATTAACCAGAAAGGTAATCAAAACCTATCCTACTTTATTTCTTTAGGAAAATACGGCACCAAGTTAATTGAAGTAGGACAAAAGTTTTTAACCCTGTTAACAAGATATATATAAGGGTCTGTGACCTTGATGGGGAAACAAAGTATAAAGTATGGTATCAGCTATATTGAAAGAATTTGCCTGTCTATGAAAATCCATTCCTTAGAGCACTACAGAAGTAATACCTACTGGCCACATCTAGATGACATTACTTTGCTCCTGGGTCCAGAGCTCCCCTGGGCCACAGCTGTTTCATGCATTAACTCCTCAAAGAGGGCCAAATTGAAGTCTAATGTTTTCAAGACCCATCTATAAAAACTTCAGAAACCATACACAGCTAAGTTAGAAAACAAAACATTATTTTGAATATAGACAGGCATAACTGTAGGGACATTTTAATTGGTCTAAAAACTTTTGTGTTTATGCAATGTATAAATTGTATAAAATTGTCTATTTGAAATTAATGGATCAAGCACAACTAGATGGCACAGTAGATAGAGTATGAATTCTGGAGTCAAGAGGACCTTGAATTCAAATCCAGTGTCACACATTTAATACTTCCTACCTGTGTGACTTAACCATAATTGAGCAATCATCCCTGATTGCCTGCAAAAAAAGAAAAAAAGAATGAAATTAATATGTTTTGGACTTAAAACTATATGTTTTGGACTTAAAATATTAAATATACAATGCATTTATGATCATGGAAAAATTTTTCCCAAAGTGGTACTTATTCTTTGGGAAGTAACCTTTTCTACCACATATTCAAAATGTCTGTGAGTTAAATGTGTGTGGCATTTAGTATTTGGCAACTATTTCATGGGTTGCCAAAACCCAGAAACCTCTGGTAATGCAGTTACACAGATTCTAGTGCCAACTTCATGCTCAAAACTGCTCCCATTGGTAGAACTAGGCAAGACTCACGTTCCCCTTACTGGGTTTTGGAAATCTCCTTGAGGGCTTCATTCGGCCATGGAAGTGATCCTACATTCTTTTTTAAAAGATATTTTCATCCCTTAAATCTTCTAAATGGGAAATCATTTAGTTCTTATTTTCATTTTCCATGAAATTTAGGCATATTGCTGGTAACAAAAACTTGCTCAGAATATTTTTGAAAAATAAATTAACTGGTCTTTTCTTATTTATTGATTTTTGATTCATTTTTTTTATTTTAGCTGAATCAGAGACCCACAGTTGATGAACTGCGAGACAGAAAAATTTTGATCCGATTCAGTGATTATGTGGAAGTAGCAAAAGCACAGGACTATGACAGACGAGCAGACAAGCCTTGGACAAGATTATCAGCTGCAGATAAGGTACAGGAAAACCTTTCAGAATTGATCATAAGTGGGAAAATATCTTGCAATCTATAAGTCAGAACTGAACATGGGATTCTGCCATTTATATCTGGAAAGCAGTTTTAGAATTCATGAGATCATAGAGTGAGAGTTAAAAACAAAGCCTAAGAGGCCATTCTAATTCAGCCTCTCTCATTTTACAGACTAGAATAGCAATGTCAGTTTAGATTAAGGGACTTGCTCAAAGTCACCTAGTTAGTAAAGATCAGTTAGGATTTTAACACAGCAAGGCCCAAGGTCACCTGGAAAGTAAATGATTTAGTGTAGTCCCATTTTACAGATGAGGAAACTGAGGCTCAGAGAAGTTAAATAACTTTTCCAGAGTTACTCAGGTAGTAAGGAGCAGTCAGTATTTTAACCCAAGACCTTTCACTCCAAACCTAATTCTTTTCCCCACACTGTAACATTAATATAAAGTCTCTCTGTGGCTTCATCGTTTTGACTGCCTTCCAAGCATGACATATGCTATGTCATTTTACCCTTACTCCAGTATTATCTATATTTCCTTATGGTTAAAGATTCTGTAATTTTTTTACTTTAACACTTCCAAAAAATCCCTGATTTCTTCAATATTGTTTGTTTTCTAGTACATATCAGTGCCTTTGTGATATAGTGGATCATCTCATGAATTGCTCTCACAAAATACACATAAGATTTATCATCATCTGCTAACCAAATTTCGGAGAGGAGCCATTTCCACACTTAGATAGTTGAGTTCTTTGGTTCTTTGGTGATATATACATATAATTTATATCACTGAATTGGAGACTCCACATTTCTTCTAGTGTAGAAGGCTAAGTGAAGTTTTGTGCTCTACTGGCATAATCTTTGGGAATCCAAGGCTATCTCTATTCCACTGTGAAACTTGGAAAGAGGACTTGGTTAGAAGAAATCTGCTTCATACACACACACACACACACACACACACACACACACATGCAGCAGCCTTTCATTTGGAAGGGAGAGTAGGAGAGCAAATAGCTTGATAACTTTCTTTCTGCTATCATCAGATGAAATATATTCTTTTGAAGACTGCAAGGGAGAAAGCCCTCCCTCTTCCATTCCTTTTGAAGTAGAAACTACTTTCCCATAGTTGGGGTATAGGGCAGAAATATGCTGGAAATTGTTTAATAACCAACTCTTTAAAATCCCAGGACAGATTTTAAAGTTTAATATGCATTATTAACATTTTCTCTATCACTTCCTTAAGTCTATTCAATCAACTAAACAGTAAATCAGTCTCTGATTTGTAGTGCTTACTGATTTCTAAGGTCAAATGTTCACAATGAAATTTTAATAACTGATTCTCTTAAATCTGTATAAGTTGGCTCCTGTGTAGGGCTTCCTTGATATTAAACAATGAACAGAAATAAAAATACATATTCTATAGGAGTGTATAGCAAAGATAAAAGTTATACCATCAGGGAAGAAAATCAGAGAAGAAAAACCTTGTCTGATACCATGAGAGTGAAAAATAATGAACAAATTAATGGACTGTGTTTCCATGAATATTACATTTGCCATGTCACTGCAATTTAGAGATTGAAAACATTCTTTTTTAATTTTAAATTTTATTTTGAAATTAAACACTACAAAAATGTAGTTTCTATATATACACAATAGAACACAAAAAGGGTAAGACTGTATGAAACCATGAATTTCAATTTCAAACTGCTTGCCTTCTTAAACTATATAATTTTACATATTACTTTCAAAACTGCCTTGTGTTTCCTTATGAACTTCCTTTTATTCTCTTTTGTACATTTAAAAAAACATTTGACCTCTTTTGTGGGAAGGAGTATCATTATTTCTAGGCCACATTCTCCACCTCTCCTACTGTTCCATCATCCAAGAAAAAGAAAGAAAAAACCTTGTAAAAACAAGATAAAGCAAAAGGAATTCACATAGCAGTCCTGTTCAACAAAGTTTCTATCTGTACCTTCTGTCCATAACTTCTCTGTCAGATGATATATAACATGCTTCATCATGGGTCCTTTGAAGACATGATTGATCTTTGCTTTGATCAGAGATCAATCTCTCAAAGTTGTTTCCTTAGCATGTTAGCCTTATATAAATAGTTTTCCTAGTTCTATTCATTTCACTCTGTATCAATTCTTATTACTCAGAATTCTCTGCAATGGTCACTTTCATGGTTACATGGAGCACAGTGATATTCCAGTATACCTGTATGCTACAATTCATGCAAAGCATTCTCTGAATGTCTAAGAGGCTATTTAAGGTGCCACCTTAAATTCTAGTTCTTTTCTCCTCTTTTTGTTTCTCTATTGAGTATGACATATTTTAATAATTTCATTCATTAATGACTATGAATTGCAGTAATACTAATTAAAATAGGAACTAAAAAGTAGAAATAATCTTTTTTAAATAAATAAACTAATTGTTCTATCCTACTCTGGGCTAGATCTTATTTATTTGCACATAGCCTTTGAGCACATCATTGTTGAATTGATAAATATATGCAGATATACAGACATCTTCTGTTTTAATTATAGAACATTAACTGAATTACTGTTAGAAACTTGAGTCATTATCCATCACAAATGAGTTCTTCAGGGTCATGCAGAGTAATAAGATAGGATGATTTTCACAGCAGCCCTGAATAAGACCTCTTAAATGTGAGAAAATAATTGGACTCTCCTGCAGATTCCTTAGGTTTTTTTCTTTCCACTAGAGCTACTGGCTATTTTGAGTTTCTGGGGACTTCTCTCATGTTCTTTCCTTAGGATAAGGGTTTTGGGACTGCTGGAGGCAACCTCTTGAACTGAGCAGTAAAAGAAATGAATGAAATAATGAACAAGGAACAATGGAGTCAAAAAGTAACAAGGATTTAAGAGCACTGAGTCAGGAAGCAGAAGGCCTGTGACCTAGTCCTGATACTGCCACCAAGTAGTTAATGTAACATTGGACAAATCCTTCCCAACATTTAACTTCAGTTTCCTTCTCTGTAAAATGAGAGTTGGGTTTAGGTAACTTTGTAAAATCCTTTCCTGCTGTAGAAACACTTATTCTGGAAGAAAATATCTCTGGATTCTCAAATAATATTTTGTATTTTGTATGTCTGTTAACTCATCTTTTTGATGTGCTTCAACCTGTAAGTTTATTTAATAAAAAATAATGTCCTCTTTTGAATTTCTAGGCAGCAATTCGTAAAGAACTAAATGAATACAAAAGCAATGAAATGGAGGTACATGCATCAAGCAAGCATTTGACAAGGTCAGAGTTGTTGGTTTGTATTGTTATCAACATAGTTCAATATGGCATTCAAAAAAAATCCTGAATCTTCAAATTGAAGAGCCATTAGGGAGTAAAATATTCTGCCAAGGCAGCTTTAGTTGGGACAAAATTAGCATCTTTGTAGAGAACTAGGTTTAGATAAACATTGAATAGTCTGGACTTCAGTCATCCTAAATTTAAAATAGTTTTCATTTGAAAAGACTTTAAGGTCAAATGTTTCTAGGAAAATAAGAAAATATTGGTCACTAGTTTGATATTAATACAATTGTATATCATTGTCTTTCAATAACAAATAACATTTCAATTATTATTATAAACAATTTACAATTTGCTTGAAGTCAATCTAAGAAAGTTCATTATTTCAAAAAATGATATCTAAAAATTTTAATTTAAAATATTACTGACATATAGAAAATATCACTTCCTAACAGGTCTTTCTACATCTTCCCTACTCTCCTCCCCTGCTATTGTTCTCATCATGTCATTCTTTTGCTCAGAAATCTCCATAACTCAAATTCTTTTGGCTGGCATTCCAGACCCACCATCGTTTTGTGCTTCTGTATCTCTACAGTTTTATCTTAGCCTATTTCACATTCAGTGTTCTAGCTAAACTAAACACTGTACACACAGCATTTGCTATGCTTGGCATTCCCTTTCCTCTCTCTGGTTCCCTCTTTTAAATTTAAATCCTCTTTCTTTCTTGTGATGCTTCCCAACTCTTGGTTAGCAACATGTCTCTTTAGATAGATTTCATCTACTTTGTAGAATAAAGTATGTTGTAATTATTTGTGTTTAAAACTTATTCCCAAGAAGGGCAGTGGTGATGGCTTATCTCAATTTTGTGTTTCCCATGTGCTTTACATTGTTAATATCTTAGTATTTCTTGGATGAGTAAATATTGCAAAATCCTGATGATGTTATATTTTCTTTTTCTTCTAGATTCCACAGGCCATAGAGATTTTCTTCTGAGAAGAATTTGTCAATTTTTGATACCACCACTGATCTTTCATCAGGGAACTTCTCCGAAGTTCAGCTCACGATAACCTGATGTTTATGTGAGCCACGCAGGACTGCACAGGTGAACTCTGCCACACTTACCTACCTACAAGAGGAGTCACTGGAGGGTGTTTCACTCTTTGATGTCCAAAGAGTGGTGACCTATGGGGGTGGGAAGATCGGCTGAGAAAAAAGACTGGAATTAGAAATCCCAGAAGAAAACTGCTGTTCTCCTTTAATACTTGTTCAAACTTTACTGCAACGTAGCAGGGAAGAGGAGATGCCGTGCATGCACAGGCTTTACCATCCCAAGGCCTCTGACATCAAGAACGTATGATGCACTGTCATTCAGTATTACATTGACAAGACATTTTTATTCTTATCATGATTAGTTTGTAAACACTTAAGTTCATGTTATACAAGATGATTTAATGTATTATAATTTTCTTTTTTATATAACGTCTAACAAGAACACAGCTGCAACATTTTGATTCCTGTTAATTTGTTCTTTAATTAAATGACTACTTACTGCAGGAAATGAACACAGATTTTACATTTTCTTGGGGTTGGACCAGAGAAAAGAGCAGTGAAATTAGTCAGACTCTGCTATTCAGTCATCAAAATTTAAGAGTCTAAAATTATGAAAGAGGAGAACCATAAGATGTATTTGTGTCCAGGTGTTTGGGATTGTTTGAGGATTTTTTTTGCTTTCTTATAATTAAGCACTTGAACTAAAAACTGGATTCTGTATAGCTCTATCTCATTAATTCATTAGGTGAACAAATGCATTGAAAATTTCAATTAAACAGTCAATAAGTAATGACATTAGAAAATCCCAATAAGAAGAAACTTTACACTTTTATTTGGAGACTATTTGCAGAGGTAGGCAAAACTTTAACCACATTTTAATACCAGCCAATTGTCACACACATAAGCAAAAACCTGATTTGAACGAAAAATAAAAAGGGTAGAAACTATACTTGCAATTTTGCTGTTTATCAAATCTTAAAGAGAAGGGTCAAAATGAATAATAAATTATGTATTTGAAATGTGAAAAGCATTATTTTTAGGTGTGTCAAAGAATACAAAACCTTGCTTCATTGATGATAACTTAAAAAAAACAGTATAAAGGTATAGTATAATGTAGCAGAAAAAGTGTTGAGTTTGGAGTCAGGGGCTCTGGATTCAGATTTCTGCTCTCCCACTTACCTGTGTGATTTTGAGCTATATTAACTCTCAAAATTCCTTCCATCTCTATATCAATGACCCATTGATTTTATAACTTCTTGCCACTAGCATGTTAATCTTTTTTTTCCCTTTTCCTTCTATTTTCTTTCCCTCTTACTAATTGCCTTAAACCTGTCAATGATACTTATGGTCATTTGCAGACTTTGGTAGTGACATTCAAGTCAAAAAGTTGCTAGCTACTTCCTTCCCCTGCCAAATTGACACGTTATTATGACATCTGTTAGCCTGTGTTCTTGTGTGATGAAAGAAAAAGCAACCACAATTCTGCTAGATTCAAAAAAATTGAATGGGTATTGTTTTATTTATAATAATAGTAAAATAAGAATATACAGAAGGCTAAGTTTGATATTTATATTCATGTGGGGGCTCCTTCCAATGACATTGATGGAAACTCATCTGTGTCTTACTATAGTTTTCATGAGCTGTGAATGGCCAAAAAATAATCATCATCATCTGGTGACCAGAATTCTGAATTCTGGTGGTACCAGACCCATCAACAAAAACATCACAGTTGAACCTGTACTCAGAACGATTTCCAACACTGGAGAACTACCCAGGAGAGTTTGTGTTCTGCTTGCTGAGCTTTTGAGAACCATCTGGATCACCTTTATTACCAGGATGAGGTATAAGAATATAAATTTAACAGAAAACAAGATAAAACCTAAATTTAAATTAGCTAACATTAAAATGTTATGTTTTATTTCCCAAAAAAAGTCAACTTTGAAGACGATTCCATTTGACCTTCAGTGCATTAGATAAAGAAAACAATTTAATGTTCGCCCAGTAGCCATAGTATGTATTTGTTGTTGTTGTTTTAATATCTCCTTCTATCCACATAATGGATGGGATGATGCAGCAGAAGTAGCAACCTGGGCCTTAAGTGAGGAAGCACCATAATGGAGGGGAATTCATTGTTCAGGTTTTGAACCTAGATAAACCTTCCAAACTTGACATTCAAGCCTTAACTGATAATGAAGCTTTGGATATGTATAGGATAGATTTTCCCTTCTTTTTCAATTAAGTAGTAAATACTATGCTAGTATTAGCAGTTAAAAATTCCATTCTACTTAACATTACTTAATATCTCTCATTACCTACTATATTCAACTTAGATTTGATTTACTAGTTAATAGCAAATGTCATTATGAGGCAAATTTGTGTTTCATGCTCATCCTAAGTAAAAGATACAAAGGTTAGAAGACTGGAACATGGTTAGTCCTCAGCAAAACTGTGAATTAATTAAATTTTTGAATGTCTTCTGTATACACTGTGAGGTGTATAAGAGAAATACCTCAAGGAACTTAGAATAAAAATAGTTAAAGATCTCTGGAGTTTGTAAACTCTCTTTTGCTGTAAAATGGAGTTGGAGTAGGTGATTTCTGAGGTTCTTTGATTCTATCAATTAGCAAATCACTGACTACTGAATTGTAGTTCTGACTAGAGCTATAAAAGAAATTCAGAGAAAAGAGGGTTCAAAAAGGACTGAAATAACAAGAAAGATTACATGGAAGAGGTGAGACTTGAGTTAAGCCTGACAGGTTGGGTAGTAAGTATCCTGGTAATTATAGTTGACATTTATGTAGGATTTTAAGGCTTTGAAAATATTTTACACATGTGATGTCATTTGATTCTCCCAACAGTCTTAAGAAGCACATGCTTTTGTTGTTGTTTCCCATTTTACAGATAAGGAAACTAAACTATTTATTGAGTGACTTGGTCACATTGCTAAGTGTCACAGGAAGGGTTTGAAACTCAGGTCTTCCTTATTTCCATGTCAGTGCTCTTTCCAATAAATCATGCTCTCTCAATAGATCAGGTAACCTTTTTTGTATGTCATGAACCTGTCTGACAGTCTGGTGAAAGAAGTATTCGGACTCTTTATCAGAATCCTTTTAAAATACATAGTTAACTTAGAAGGCCAAAAATGTTTGAAATATAATTAGAAAAATATATTTCTACCTTTTAAATAAAGTTCATGGAGCCTAAATTAAGAATCTCTGCAAAGGAGAATAGACATTAGAGCATTGATTAAGTATTTACTATGTTTAAATATTATGTGCTGAGTGCTGAGAATACAAATATAAGCAAAAAAGAAAGCCTTTATCTTTAAAGAACTTACACATTAATGGGGAAAGACACAAAAAGAGAGAGTTAAAAAGCAGTTGACCTGGGAGACAAAATTCAGTGCTGTGTAAAGAATAATGAAATGACTGGTTTAAGGAAAGCATGCATAAGTATTGAGTTTTAGGAAATAAAGCTGAATACTAGATAGGATCTATTAGCAATATGCTGGATTATCAAGCCAAGAGAATAGAGTAGGGCCAAAAAGATTAATTTTAGAAAATTGTAGTGATAGTCAAAAAATAGTCATAAAATGTGATAAGGCCTGTATTAGGTCTTAATAGGAATGGAGAAAAAAAGATTAGATCAGAAGCATTTTGAAGGAAGGACAACAGTAAAGAAGAGAGAAAAGATCAATTGTTAAGAATGGTTCCAAGATTTCTAGCCTGTGAGATTAAAAAGAAAAATGTTACTACTGACAAAAATGAGTTAACTGGGAAGAGGAACATGTAAAGGAAAGTTAGGAAGTAGTTAGATAATTTGCTTGTCTGAGACCTACAGAATTGGAAATGACAGCAATATCATGACACACAAGCTATGTAAGAATAATAAAGAACTGAAGGCCTGTAAGAAACCAATATAAATATTTAGGTTTTTGAATTTTTCACATATAAATGATATTTATAGCTAGTGGTCAAATGGAGAAAGGGCAAGAGACAAAAGATTCATCCAACATGAGAAATTTGTCTTTCTTCATAGTTCTTAGGAACCAATGCATTGTTCCTTTGTTGTTGTTTGTTTGTTTGTTTGTTTTTCTACAGGGCTTCCATCTGATTTCCAGAAAGGGTGCTATCTAAATACAGCTACATATGGAATGAAAATGAACTTATACCTCCCTGGGTAATTTTTTAGATTCAAAGGTAAAAACACAAGAGAATGAATCCCTTCTGGTAGAATTTTAGATCAGTGCCCTACAGATATTGGGCAGAGGCCATCTACAATCTGGAAAGCTATTTAGCCTTATCCAAGAATTCCTTTCTCTCTAATTCTGCCAAAATAAATGTTCATTCTTCTAAATACAGACTTATTAGATTCCATATAACTTAGGAAAAAGATAAGTTTAATAAAAAATTTTGTTATATTAAGATAATTAGTTTATGATTCATACTTATTTGAAAATAACAAAGATTAAAAACCAACACCAATAATCAAAATCAATTAATTTAGCATTACAATTTGCCAATGGGGCCAGTCTTAAGAGCAGGTGCAGAGTGCCACTGATAAAATTTCCATATGGAAAAGTCTGGGGAGTTTTCTTGGAAAGACATGATAACATTTAATGGAAGTTCCCTGGAGGTACTGGAGCATTGCAGACTTTCTGTAATTGTTTCCAATTGCTAACTATGTAGTGGATGACAGCCTCTTTGATTGGATTTAATTGTGAAACCAGAAGTAAGTCCCCAGAAGTAAGGATGACTTCAAAAGGCCTTTGTTAGCCTCATCTTCTTCCTTCTTGATTGGACCTTTTAAAATTCCCTGATAACTTTCATTGAGAGATGATATTGTAAGGAAGAGGCTTCTTACCCCTCCAAGACTGACATGTGGCTTTGTGAATATGACATTTGTTCTTTCATTTTTGGTGAAGTTAAATGCTACCACCTTGTAAATTTCTCACCATATACTCAAAGAGCCAGGGCTCATTGACCAGTCTCCTGTTATAAAATCATAGTATCTTTAGTTAGACAATTTATCACATTTGGTAGCTCCTTTAACAAATAAGAATTATTTTATCCACCAGTTGTTAGTTAATAAGCAAATAATTATAAAGTGTTTCCTTTGTGTCAGGCATTGTGCTAAATGTTGGAGATACAGAAAGGCAACACCTCCTCCCTATCCCCTTCAACCCCCCAAAAAACCAAAACAACAACAACAACAAAAAAAATAGTTCCTGTTATTAAGCAGACATTTTAATGGGGAGAGACAGCATGGAGATAGCTAGGCTTCATACAAGATATATATGTATATATATGTATATATATTATGAATTAATATGAAAAGAAAAAGCATTAGCATCTGGGAAAACTAAGAAAGGCCTCCTGCAGAAGATGGAATTTGAGTTCTCTTGAGTCAAGAAATAGGCTAGGGTGGAGGAATCGAATGTTCCAGGCATGGGGAACAGTGAGTGCAAGGAACTGACAAGAACATAGCTGCCTCATTTTGATTCCAGTTAATTTGTTCTTTAATTTTAAAGAGATGACAGATAGAATGTCCTGTTTGAGGAATGGCAAAACAAACCAGGTTAGTGGGATCATTGAATGCATGGAATGGAAGAGGGGATAAATAAAATGAAGAAGCCCCTATAAAGGTAAGAAGAAGCCAGGTTATAAAACTCTGAATGATAAACAGAGGAATTTATATTTGACCCAGGAAATAATAGGAAGCTACTGGAATTCAGTCTGTAGAGAGATAATATGGCTAGACATGAATTTCAGAAAAAGGTTCTTGACAGCTAAGTAAAGGATAGTTTAGGATGGGGAAAGGCTTGAGATAAGAACATTGGTGAGAAGTAATATATGCCCTGGATTTAGAATCAAAGAGCGTGGGCTAGCTATTCTGTGATCATAGGTCTCTTCTAGTTTTAAATTTTAAAATTCTATTAGCTATCATTTATCCTCTAAGTTCCTAATGCTAATTTTGACCTTGTTTTCACTATTTAAAATAAGATCCTGATGCTTTGGAGAGAAATCATTTCCAACTTTTTATTAAATAAGAATCTTATAAATAAATAAATAAGAATCTTATGTATTACCAAAATGACCAGAAATTTTCCATTAGTGAGTGGTATTCAACATATTAGTAAAGTATTTATTTTGTATTAGTATTTTACTAGGGATTAAAATAGCAATATGTATTTAAATTATTGAAGTAATAACTTGGCTCCTCTTAAATTACTTCTAATTCTTGCCATTACCCATGAAATATGTTTTGTTTCAATTTAACAGAAGCAAATCTTTGGTTACACCCATTAAGTTGTTACTAAAATGTATGCCGTCAGAAAGAACAATACATTATACTTTCTTCTAAAAAGTACAATTGTTTAAATTACAGGGAATTCAGGGCAGCTAGGTGATGTAGTGGATAGAGAACCAGCCCTGAAGTCAGGAAGACCTGAGTTCAAATCTGGTCTCAGACACTTAACATTTCCTAGCTGTGTGATCTTGGGCAAGTTACTTAACCCCAATTGCCTCAGCAAAAAGAAAAAAAAAAAAAGGGAAAAATAAATAAATAAATAAATTACAGGGAATTCAAAATTGAGCTATCCATGAATAACTGTTTTAGATTGTTGCTTAGTGAAACAGGAAGAAACAAAGCATTGAATGCCACAAGAGGTCCACCTTGTGGAGAGGAGAGATAATGACTGATATAAATTAGAGGAGAGATAATGACTGATGTAATTTCAATCTCATCATGATGGGAAAAAAAACAAAAAACAAAACCCTCTGGTCTAGTTGCACACTGTTAAAACAAGACTGGCCTAGATAATCTTTTTTTTTCATTTTGAATAATACATTTAAATAAATCAGATCTTTTGGAAATTCAAAGTTAACTTTAATCATCCACATAATATAATTATATGTGGGCTATATTATATAAATATAAGGATTAGTTAATAAGCATTTAAGTGCTTACTATGTACCAGGCACTATGCTAAACACCAGTCAAAAACAGTGCCAAATTTACATTGTAATTGGAGAGACAACATATAAGTACCTTACTCACACACAAAAATATATACATACTAACTAAGGGAATTTGGAAAGGCTTTTAGCAGAAGATAGGATTTGCGACTGAATTGTGAAAATAAAGAAAAACAAAAGAAAACCAAGAGGTAGAAGTAAGGGACTGGGATTAAGGCAATGTTTGAGAAGGAACTAGACTCTTGCTTTCATTGGCATAGGGAATTTGCTGATGTGGAAACTTCCTTTACCAATAAAGTTCTTTATAACTTATAGTGTTAAGAATTGACCAGTACATTTTAGAGGTTAAGTAACTTACCTAAAGATAATAACCACTATGTGTCAGAAAGGTCTTAAATTCAGGTACTCATGCATTTGAAGATAGCTCTCTGTTCACTGTGCATATTCTCTCTTATATGGTGTCATAGAAAATATAATGTAATATATATGGTAGAAAATGCTAGTTTTATCTAGATTCAAAAAATTATCAGAGTTTTTCTATTTTTGACAATTAATGATTTTAGTGTTTCATAATAGAAAAGTGATTCTAACTGAAGCATGAATCCATTATTACATATGCCTGTTTTTAAGATTGCCTAATGTTTAAAAACACCTCACAATCTAGCTAGTCACTGGATTTGATATTTGTGTCCCAGTTCTATGCATTTGCAGTTGGCCATCCCTTATCCTGGGAACACATTTTCTCCTTACCTTCACCTCCTTTTTAATCTTTCTTCATAATTCAGCATAGGTGACACCTTCTATAAGAAGACTTTTTGGATCTTTATTAGTTACTTTTCCACACATTAGCTTATATTTTTCTTTCTTCTTGTTTACTACATATTATAACTTATAAGAAAATGTATGCTTCTTGACAGCACTTAGTAGGAGCTTAATAAATGTTTGATAAATTTAATTAGATAATACAAGCCCTTCTATGTGGTCCTAAGCTCTGTATATTTATGTTCAAACGCCAATATTTAGTCAGCAATGCAGTACAATGAACTAAACCCTGCAACTAAAAAAAAAAAGTTCTCCCCTGAAGAAACTTATAGTCTAATAGGATAACATGAGCAATGTCAAAACAACAAAGAAGGAAGGCAAGATAGAAGATGCCTGTTATTCAACACTGAGACTTCACAGATAATATGAAGACAACTTCCATCTATATTATGTCTAGCAGAAATGTAACCCTTACAACAATGCTGTGAGGTGGCTGCTATTATTTTCATTTTGTAGATGAGGAAAACTAGACAAAACCATGGGTCTTTCTGACTCCAAAAGTCAATGGATCAATATATACATTCAGAAGAGAGATCACATACTCAGAAGAAGAAAGAAATAGTAGTTGGTAGATAGTCTGCTGGGGGAAACCAAAATGGCCACGTATGAACCTGACATGAAGAGTAAGTAAGGAGAATTATATATCTTCCTACAGAATAAATCTAGTGTGTGATAAAGCTTCTTTGAGATTTGTCAAACCTGATAATCTCTACCCACTTCTGATGATTCTTGAAGACACAAATGATGCTGCCAAATGAACCCAAAAGGTGATAGTAAGGAATAGTAGATCAATGAAATAAAAAGACAAAGGGCCACTTTACATCCTTCCTGACAAATATATAAAATCGCTGAATCTCAGAGTTAGAAGGGACCACAGATTTCTTGACCAACCTATAATTAAATAGAAATCTTTTATACTATATCTTTAATAAATGGCTGTGCATCCTTCAGTGACAGAGAATCTTGTGTCTTCCAAGATCTAGTAGAACAAGTTTATTCTCTTAACCTACACAACTGTCTTCTGCTCTACCTAGTAAAGATTTATGGTTCATTCAACCAGTTCTTGTACAGTGTGAAGTCCAACCTTCTGAAATCAAAGTCACCATTCTCTGGACTACAATTTGTAAATGTCCTCAAAGTGAGATGCACAGAACAACACAGTACTCCAGAAAAGTCCTGACCATAGCAAAGTATACTATGACTAGTTTCTGTGTCCCTCATTCACATCCCTTATGTGTATTGTCTTCTCCCTTCCCTTATCTCCATTCTATTTACTGTCCTTGTGACTTGTCAGAACACTCATCCCAGACTCCTTATTCCCTTATATGTATTGCCTTTTTCCCTTCCCCCTTATTAGAATATAAGTTCCTCAAAGGCTTGAATGTGGCATTTTGTATTTTATGTTCCTCATATTGGCCCTTCCCATGGTTATCTCTTTATAAGTCAGACCCAATGAAATTTTTTTTTTAAATTTGGTATTATCTACCATATGGATCTACCTGATCAGTCAGATATAGGTCTTGGTCTTTCCAAAGGGGATGAAGGTGAAATTGAATCTTGGACTTCTGGTCTTTGTTTCCACTTACTATCATTCTTTCAGGGAGATTCTTTAGTACATATATTTTTCTGTTTCTGTTTCTGTTTTTTTCTTTTAATGCAGTCCATATCAAATTGTTTTGAAAAAATATGAAGGTCAGGATTGATCATTACAGTTCTAAAGTCAATTAAATGGTAGAGGGTCCTTTAAAAAACTTAAAGGATATTACCACCAAGGAGTGGTAATTTCCAATCAATCAATCAACATTTATTAAGTACCTACTATATGCCAGACATTGTCCTAAATGCTAGAAATAACAAAAAAAAAACAAAAAAAAAAGGCAAATGGCAATCCTTGTCCTCAATGGGAGAGAAAACATACAGATATATGCAAAGCAAATTTTGTGCAGGATACAGGATAAATAGAAAATAATTAAAGGAGGGAAGACACTAGAATTCAGAAGTGATGGGAAAGACTTCCTGAAGAAAATAGATTTTAGCTGAGACAAAGAAATCCAGAGAGGTCAATACTCAGAGTAAAGGAGAAAAAACATTTTAGGAAAGGGAGTCAATCTAAGAGAATCTTGGGGCTGCAAGATGGGAGTGTCTTGTTCTAAGAAACAAGTAGGAGGCTGTGTATCACTGGGTCAAAGATTATGTATCCAGAAGTAAGGTGTGAGAAAACTGGGGAAAGTAAGAACAAGGGAGAGTTTTAAGGGCTTTGTTGTATTTGCTTCTTTTGAGGCAAAATGAAACCAGAGGAGGAGGGCAGGAGAGGGAAAAGAGGGAGGAGGGAAAGTTGACATGATTGGATTTGCACTTTAGGAAAGCCACTTATTGGAAGAATGAAGGATAGATTTGGGTGGGGAGAAATGAGATAGACAGACAGTAATTTCTAGCAATAGTCCAGGTGTGTAGTGATAATTGGTCTGTACTAAAGTGGTATCAGAATCACTGGAGAGAAGGATGTGTATCAAGAAATGTTGCAAAGATGAAATCCACAAGCCTTGGCAACAAATTGAACATGGGGGGATAGGTGGAGAGATGAGAAATTCAGAACGATCCCTAGGGGAATGTGAGAGACTGGTTAAGCAATTAACCTAATTTATCACCTTAAAAACAAAAAGATACCAAACCAATTGATAATAGATACTAAAAATAAAAACAAACAAATCATTGACAAAGTACAACTCTTGTTAATGCTAAAAATACCATAAATAAAAATAATTCAGAAGGTGGAGAAAATTCTGTTCTTCAGAACAGAATAAACAGCATGAATTCTATTCCTTTCCAAGCTGTACTCTGAACTTCCTCTATGATGCCCCTATGCAAGTTACTTCCCTTTTCTTCCTTTACTGCTTAGAATATAAGCTTGAGAAAAGGTACTTATTTTCAGTCCTTAACATAGTACTTGCCATATAGTAGGCACTTAGTAAATCTTAAGCGACTAATTTATAGTTATTCAGAGTAAATATAATTTGCATAACATTTCTACTAAGACACACTCAACACAATTACAAAAGTCTAAAGAAATTTTAAAAATGACAAATAATCAGAAGGGATGGGAAAAAACGAGATTAAAAAATAAAATTAGAATTTTTGAGAAAAAAAAGCAGACAAAAAGATAGAAAAACTCAAGCAATGGACATCATGACAAATAGAATGAAGCAAACAAAATTCAGTGATTTAGTGAGACAAGAAATATTAGAATAAATTCAAAAGACTGAAAGTATGTATATATATATATATATATATGGTACTTATTGTCAAAAACAACTGACTGACAATATATGATGTACAGACACTCTGAAAATCACAAGCAAAGGAAAAACCTGCATATTGTATTTCAAAAAAAAATTCCAGATTAGGGCAAAAGAGCAAAACAGAAAGAATCCATGTTACCTCCTGAAAGATATACTGAACTGAAAATTGCCCAGCTTAGACAAAATAGACATGCCGTAGACAAAATAGCTATGTCATAAATGTAGTTTTCAAGCAAAAGAAAACATACTTTAAGCAACAAGAATTCAAGTTCCAAGGAATTTGTCATAATTACATACAAAAAATGCAACTATAAAAAACAGAAAATCTTATAAAAGTATATTTTAAGATGCAGAACAAAGAGGACACAATTATGGAGAAATAAGTGGGTAAGAAGTAGGCATCTTATGAACATCATTCTTATCTGTACTAAGCAAAGGATCACATCCATACATATACTTTCTGTGAAATACAAAGGGAAGAGAATAAGGGGGAACAAAGGAGAAAAAAAAGAAAGAATCAGTTATTGGGGTATGGGGAGAGTGAAAAGAAGTGTTCTCATTTCCCTCTATACTATTTCTTAAATTCATTAGATTCCATTGATTTAATTGACATCTATGCTAAAATCTATCTAGCCTGATTTAGATAGTTTCTGCTGACTTCTAGTTTCTTATTTCCAACTGTCTTTCAGATACCTCAAACCAGTAGACACCTTAAACCTTCTCTTCATCCAAACTACCCTATTAAAGAAGAGGACAACAGTCCTCTAGGCTTTCAACCTAGGTGTCATCCTTGACTTCTTGCTATCAATACTACCTCCCTATTCCCAAAGTCTGTTTTTTTATTATCTTTATTATCTCTTTGGAATGTATCCCAATTTCTCTTCTGACACTGATGCTAGTGTCAAACTCCTTATCACCTCTCTTCTGGACTATTGCAAAAGTCTGCTGATGGTCTGCCTGACTCAAGTCTTACCTTATTCCATTACACCCTCCATTCAGCTATGAAAGTGATGTTCCTAAAGTGTAAGTCCAACCATGTCATCTTCGTATTCATTTAACTCCAATGGTTGTGTAATGCCTCCAGGATCAAATACCAAATCATTTATTTGGTATTCACAACTTAATCCTTCACCTTTTTAATCTTCTCAGATCTCATTCAGTGACACTGGCCTCCTTTCTATTTCATAGGCATTCCACTCCTTGATGTTCCTAAAGTATAAGTACAACTATCTCACTTTCATATTCATTAAACTCCAGTAGTTCTATATTATCTCCAGGATCAAATACCAAATCATTTATTTGGTGTTCACAACCTAGTCCCTCACTTTTTTAGTCTTCTCAGATCTCATTCAGTGACACTGGCTTGCTTTCTATTTCACAAATACTCCACTCCTTGACTCTAGGCATTTTTGCTGATTGTCCCCTATTCCTGGAATAATTTCCTTCTTTATCTTCATCTCCTGGCTTCCCTAGTTTCCTTCAAGTCCCAACCAAAATCCCACTTTCAACAAGAAGAAGCTCCTAGTCCCTCTTAATTTTAGTGCCTTCCTTCTATTATTTCCTATTTATTCTGTATTTAGCTTATGTGTATGTATGTATTTGTTGGTTTAGACATTAAATTGTGAGCTTCATGAGAGCAGAGAATCCTTGAGGGACTATCTTCTGCCTTTCTTTGCAATCAATAAGTATTTAATGACTGACATCTTTGCAAAGTAGGAGTTAGGGAACAAAGAGAAAAAAAATCTGAGAATATAATGAACATAGCCCCAAAGAAAAAATATGTCAATCCACTTCTTTGCAAAAGTAGGAATCCACAAATATGGGATGCTGAATATAGCATCTGAATTCTTCCCCTTTCTTCCTCTTAAAAAATTCTAATAAGGAATATTTCCAGTGGAAAGGGAAAGAGTAGGGGAAAAGATTCAGAAGGACATAGAGCCAAAGAGAAAAAAAAATAACAGTAACAAAAAGGATATTGTGGAAGAAAACAAACATAAGTGTGAATGCTATGAATTCAGCCACAAAATGGAAGAGTGCAGCAGATTATAATAGAATCTAGTTTACAAAAATATTTGAAATATAAATATTATATGCATAAAATGAGTAGTTAAATAAAAATTTATTATGTATCACATTATGATCTTATATAAAGCAACACACATACACACATGCATATACATATGTATATTTTAGATATGCAATGGAATAGAATATATAATTACTTAAAAGAGAATTTAATAAAATTACAGGGAAAAATAGAAAGCAAAACTGAAAGTTTAAGGACCTTTGTATAGTTTTTAAATAAGATAAATTTAATTTTTAAAAAGATATGAACAATAAAAAAACTAAATAGAATTGTGAAATAGTTATACATGACTTATCTTGAGTGATTATCAAATGAAAATCAAAAGATACATTCATATTTCTCAGCTTTGCATGGTAAATTTCCAAAAATTGATTTGTATATAGGCATGAAAAACTCATAAACAAATATAAAAAAGAAATATTAAATATTAAAGATTTTTTCATCTTTCTCCAGTCACAACATACTTTTGAAAATCAAAATAATATTCAAACTTAAATGTGGAGACTAGATATTTCAAAACAATATTTATCAAAGGACAAACCATAGAAACAATAATTTCATCAAAAAAAATTAGAGCAATGACAAAAATTGAAATATACACAAATATAGATTTATAAAAAAGAGATAGATTTGTATTTATCTATTTTCATAGTTTTGTTGTTGAATTTTCTCCAGTAATTTAATTATCTACTTAATCCATTTATCTGGTTTTCACATGTGATAGCTAATAATAATAATAATGATAGTTAATATTTAAATAGTATTTACTATTGGCCAGGCACTTCGCCAAGTACTTTATATCTATGGATACATAGATATACCCACAAACATATGTAGATATGTGGAAGCACTGAGTTGCTAAAGTTCATGGGGGTTGTATTCCTGCCCAGTTTAGAGAAAAAGAAAATTATCTCAGGTTTGGATCTGAAGAGTAGAGGTTTTTTGTTATTGCTGTTGTTTTCCATTTCAGTGAGAGTTTTACATCTTTCTAGAGAAATAAAAAGGTGAATTACTGATTTGACTATAAATTGTGGGACACACAGAATTTTTCAAAGATTCTTTTAGTGTAAAACATTTGGGAAAGCATTTAATTGCATTGCAATTTCAATTCAATTATTTAATTTAATACATAAATTCCAGGCCTATGTATTTTGACAAACATATCTCAGTACATTTGCTAAGGACAGAAAACATTTTTAGGAAGGTTATAGGAATGAAAGAGATGTCTCATAACTCTAGAGATCAGACTTCTCATTTGAATCATTTAGAGAACAGAAGTGGCTATCAACTATTACTAGCAATCTAAGATAACATAACTCAGGGCAAAAAGTCCTTGTACTAATATATAAATGAATGAAAACTACTGTATGACATGAATTTATGCCACACAGAAAGAATGTTCAGATTGGCTGGATGCTGGTCATGTCTTTTATAGGCTTTACATAAAAAAGTAAACTAATTTGAAACTCTGGAATTCAAATGTCTTCCTTTAGAAAGGAAGGAGTAGGGACCTCAAGAGTTGAACAAGAGAGAATATGTAAAACAAGGACAATAGCAAAAAAAAAAAAATAGAGAGAATATGATTGACTTATGATAATGAAGGCAGAAGCTAAAAGGCTCAAATGGTTTTACAGTCATCTCAGAGCAGAAGATTCAGTCAAATACCAGAGGTTATATCCAATTCTTCAGATTAAGGGAAGTTTCAGGAAGTCTATTCTTCCTCCAACTTTTTCTCCTACTGCCTACTAAAAGCCACTATAACATACTTTGTTTGCTTTTTTGTTCAAATGTTTCCTGGTAACCTGAATTTTGTCTGTCGCAAAGGAGTCAATGGTTAGCTGGAGATAAATCGAAATTTAAGGTGGAGAGCCAAGCTCAGCTTAAATATTTAGGAATTTTTCTGAGGCCTCTGAACAGTTATGATCTTAACTTTTCATTTATTTAAACTTCCTAAAGTAGCAGGGGACCGACCCAGTGGAATTCAGAGGCCATTTTTATAAGTTCCTAAGCTCAATAATGAGCCTAATTACTATACTGGAGCTGATTGTATCTTCAGAGACAAATTGTTGATTAGGATAGGAAAGAAAAGGCAGGGACATTGTTTTTAGTAAAATATATTCTCCACAGCTTTATCTTAATTGTTATTAATATTATCTATTATTAGTATATTATAATAGATATTATTAATATTATCTATTAGTGTTATACAGAGAAAGGGTAGTTAGTTTTAAAAAATACAGCAATTAAACATTTATACATGAAAATAGAAATTTTGAAAATAAAAAACAGATTCACTGACTTGATAAATAAAACAGCTTTTATTTTTTTAAGAGGTAAAAGCTAATAAAAGACATGGTTAATCTGATTAAACAAAAAAGAAAAATCAAATTTAATATACTTAAAAATTTTTAAGGACTTAAACAGATGAAGAAAAATAAAGAAAATTATTAAAAAATATTTCACCCAATTATATGCCAACAACACATAATTAAAATAAAATGTATATATATATATAAAGAATTCATATTACCAAAATGGATAAAGAAAGTGAACTAATCATAATTGAACTTCTGAAGGAAAAATCTTAAGAACCAAACAGATATTTAGTAAATTCTCTCAAACTTTCAAAGAAAAATTAACTTAAATATTATAAAATTTTTAAAAAGATATAAAAGACATACCAACATACTTTTTTAAGATAAATTTAAACCTGATACCTAAACTAAGGAGCAATCAAGTAATAGAAGAAAAGCATAAACCAACATCTCTAATGAATATATATGCAAAATGTTGAATACTATATTACTAAAGAGGCATAGAAATATTTAACAGATTATACTTTGTGACCAAATTATACTTATGCCAAGAATGCAAGTTTGTTCAGTTTAGGAAAACTATTAATTATAATGGACCATATTGATAGCAAAAACAATGAAAGATTACTATTTGATTATATCATTGGATACAAAAAAAACTTTTGATAAACGAAAACTTTATACATTTAAAAAATTATGAAACAAAGGAACAGACTTCTCCTTATTATAGTAAACAATATCAATCTAAATTTCAGTCCTAGTATTATATGCAATGCAATGAAAAAAATGAAGGAAGTTTTTTTCAATAAAATCAGAGATAAAGTTAGCATGCCATTGCCACTACTATTATGTTGTAATTCTAGAAATGTTAGTTATTACAGTAAAGGAAAAAACTGAGAAAATGCACAAAAGAAACAAAAAGTATTGCTTTTTGCAGCTGATGTGCTCATCTATTTAGAAGAGCTCTAGAAATTCAACTAAAACTAAATTCCAAGAAAGTAACTGGATGTGGGGCAGCTAGGTGGTGCAGTGGAAAGAGCACCATCCCTGAAGTCAGGAAGACCTGAGTTCAAATTTGACCTCAGACACTTAACACTTAGAAGCAATCATACTATTGCAATACTTGATAAACCCAACAATGTCAGTTAAGGAGGCACTTTCAACAGCAACAATAACAACAAAATGGAAAGTTATTGAGATCAAAACCTATGGGAGGAGCCAAAATGGTAGGGTAGAGAAAGCACCTAAGCTTTCTCCACTATTCTCCTCCAAACAAAAAATTAGGGCAGGTGGATAGAAGTGGATAGAACACCTGCCCTGGAGTCAGGAGAACCTGAATTCAAATCTGGATTTTTTGCTGTTTGATCCTGGGCAAGACACTTAACCCCAATTGCCTCACAAAAGAAAAAAAAAGATAATAATTTTAAAAATCAAGGGCAAAAAAAAATTTTAAGCAGTAATTCAAAACAAGACAACAAGAATTCCTGAAAGAACTTTAAAAAATGATTTTCAACTTCAAATAAAAGTGGCAAAGGAAAAATTAGGAAAATAAATTAGAACAATGCAAGAAAATTATGAAAAGATTGAATGTTGGTAAAAAGAGACACAAAAACACTGAAGAAAATAATACCTTTAAAAAATCATCTTAAGGGACATCATCTTAAGAAAAAATTAACGGGAAAACTACCCAGATATCTTAGAAGCTGAGGGTAAAATAGAAATTGAAAGGTAACCATCTCTAATAAATCCCAATAATAAAACTCAGAAATATAATCAAATTCCAAAACTTCCACATCAACGTGAAAAATACTTCAAGCATCCAGAAAGAAAGCATTCAAATATTATGGAGCCACATTCAGCATCACACAAAAGTTAGGAGCTTATAATGGAAAAGGAATGGAAGTGTTGGAATGTTATTCCAGAAGGCAAAGGATCCTCAGCAAAACTGAGTATAATCCTTCAGGAAAAAGAATATTTAATGAAATAGAAGACTTTCAAGAATTTCTAATATAAAGAACAGAGATAAATAGAGAATATGATTATCAAATATAAGATGCAAGGAAAGCATAAAAAGGTAAACATGAAAGAAAAATCATGTGGAACTCAATAAGATTAAATCATTTATATTCCTTTGATAAAATATGACACTATATTATTATGACAGAAGACTACATAGAATGTGAGAGTGAATCAGTTATATTGGGATGATCTTTTAAAAAACCCACAGGAGTTATCTGGAACTTTCAGGGGTAAAGAGGGTGGAACAAGTAATAAATTGACATACTTGCTCCATATTTACTCCAAACAATTATAAAATGTTGTCTCAAAACAAATCCTGGAGCAGCACAAACTGCAAAAAGAAGGTGAAACAATCTTTGAGCTCAAGAAACTTGGAATATTGGCAGGAAAGACCTTTGTCAGGCAAAAGGGGAACCCAGTCCAGGAAAGGAAGTGTCCCAGCAAACCAGCAATAGATGCTAATCTCCAGGGTGGTATTAGGTAAATGCCTCCTGCCCCGCTACGACCACCATGTATTTCAGCATAGCTAGGGGGTTGGGCAGATTCTAGCTCTGAGAACTGCCATATGCTTCAGCATAGCCCCAAGCAAAGCAACAACCTCCAATATCCAGACTTCATATACTTCATTGTTACTACCAAATAGGCAATGTCATCCTTGCAGATGCGTGAGCAAACAGCTTCTAATACTAGTCCCACTTGGCATAGTTTTGGATTAACAAGTAACCTCCAGCAACCACACTTTTATGTGCTTCAGAGTAGCTCCATACAAACAGGCAATCTCTAGAGACTAAACCTCCCATACTTAAAGATAGACTCGGCAAAAAGGCAACTTTCAAGGGATAGACATCCATATGCTTCAGGGTAGATTCAGGAAAACAGGTAAATGCCAACTCTTTAGGTGTTTAAGCAAACAAGCAGCTGCCAATGCTAGGTCTCTACTATGTTCTTTAGCATAGCCCTGGGCAAACAGGCAGCATCAGCAGTCAGATCTTCATGTGCTTTTGTGTAGCCTTGGGAAACACAAAAACTACTCACTGGCCTCAGCACATGCCAAACACAAACACTATGACCCCAATTCAGCATCATGTAAGCTGCTAGACTCCACAGCCTCCAGCACTGCCAGCCACCCCCTACCACTAGATAAACAAAACAAAACAAAATAAAAAAAGAATCTGATCATAGAAAGTTATTAAGGTGACAGGGAAAATCAAGAGACAAACTCAAAAGTGGACAACTCCCCCCCCACACACACAAATTTTAAAAGAAGAAGAGGACAACAGTACCAAAACACCTATGGATAAAACCCCAAAGAGAAAAAGGAAGTGCCCTCAAACGCAGAAAGAACTTATAGATGAGCTCAAAAAGGAGATTAAAGCTTATAAGAGAGACAAAAAAATAGGGAAAGAAATGAGAGTAATATAAGAGAATTATGAAAAAAAAAAGGGTCAACAGCTTGGGGGAAAAAACTCTTTAAAGTAGATTTGGCCAGATGAAAAGGGAGATGCAAAAATCCACTGAAGAAAACAAATCCATTGAAGAAAACAATTGGCCAAATAAAAAACAAAGTATAACAATTAATTGAGGAAAACAACTCTTAAAGGTTAGAATCAGACAAATGGAAACTAATGCCTCTATGAGACAACAAGAATCAATCAAATTCAGAAAGAATGAAAAAATGGAAGAAAATATAAAATACCTCACAGATAAAACAACTGACTTGGAAAACAAATTCAGGAGAGACAATGTCAATCATTGAACTATCTAAAAGGAATCAAAAGGAAAACCTGAACAACATCTTTCAGAAAATTATCAAGGAAAATTGCCTTGATATCCTGGAACCAAAGGACAAAATAGGCATTGAAAGAATCCACTGATCATCCTAGGAAAGAGATCACCAAATAAAAACTCCTAGGACCGTTATAACCAAATTTCAGAATTATCAAATCAAGGAAAAAATTCAGTGTCCAGAAAAAACATTTCAAATATTGGATGCCACATTTAGGACTTGACAGTTGCAACATCAAAAAACAGGATGTCATGGAACATGATATTCCAGAAGGCAAAGAAGCTAGGACTACAACTAAGAATCACTTACCTGGCAAAATTAAGCATAATATATCAAGAGGAAAAATGATCATTCAATGAAATAGAATGATTTCAAGCTTTCATAACACCATAATTAATCCAAAAATTTGATCTCCAATATCAAGACTCATGAGAAGCATAAACCAGGTAAAAGGGGCAAAGAAAACATAAGGTATTCAATAGAGCTAAATTATATCTCTACATTGGAAAAAGACACTTGTAATTCTTAAAAAATTGTATCACTAATAGTACATCTAGAAGAAACGTACATAAACAAAGGGTAACAGATACAAGGTGGATTTGAGGGAATGACATAAAAATTGAGGAATGATAAAGAGGAGTACCTGGGATACAGAAGGAAGGGAGAGGTAAAATGGGGCATGTTATTTCACATGAAAAGAAGCAAAAGAACTATTAACAGGGGAAAGGAACATGGGAGGGTGGGTCATGGGTATTACTTGAATGTTATTCTCATCAGTATTGGTTCAAAGAGGGAATCATATATACAATCAATTGAACATAGAAATATATCTTACCTACCAAGAAAGTAGGAGGGGAGAAGATTAAAGGGGGGACTGATGGGGAAAACTGACAGAAGGGGGTGCAAATCAGGGGAAGGGGTAGACAGAAGCAAAACACTGGTGAGGAAGGCAGGACAGAGTGAAACTAAAGAGAAGAGGAGGAGGAAGAATAGGATGAAGGTAAATACAGTCATTAATAATAACTGTGAATGTGAATGGGATGGATTCTCCCATTAAAAGGAAAGGAAATACAAACCAGAATCTTACATGTTGTTTACAAGAAATATACTTGAAGCAGAGAGACACATAGAATTAAGATAAAGAGATGGAGCAGAATCTATTGTGCTTCAGCTAAAGTAAAAAAAAAATGGGGTAGCAATCTTGATCTCGAAGTAAAAGCAAAAATTGACCTAGTTTAAAAAAATAAGAAAGGAAACTACATCTTGCTAAAAAGATATAGACAATAAAGCAATATCAATACTGAATATACATGCACCAAGTGGCATAAATCCAAATTCTTAAAGGAGAAGTTACAGGAGTTATAGGAAGAAATAGACAGCAAAAGTATATTAGTTGGTGACCTAATTTGTTCCCTTTCAGAACTGAATAAATCCAGCCAAAAATAAATAGGAAAGAAACTAAGGAGGGTAAATAAGATATTAGAAAAGTTAGATATGACAGACCTTTGGAAAAAACTGAATGAAAACAGAAAGGAATATACTTTTTTTCTCTGCAGCAAATGACACCTACACAAAAACCGACCATGTAATAGAACATAAAAATCTCAAATAAATGGATAGGGGAGGGAGAGGGACATGGTATGGAATAGTATATCATTCAAAAAATCTATTGAGTATTTTTTCCAACTACATGTAAAGATATCTTCAACATTTACTTTCATAAGATTTTCAATGGCCTTTTTTTTCTCCCTCTTTCCTCCCCAGATTGCAAGCAATCTGATATAGGTAATACATGTACAATCATATTAAACATTAGTCATATTGTGAAAGAAGTATCAGAATAAAAGGGAAAAACAAGAGAGAAAACAAAACAGTGAAAATAGTATGCTTTAGCTTATGTGATAACTATGACAGACTCATTGTTGAAAAGCTGCTCATTTCTTAAAAACAAGTGTTCCATTAAATTCATATACCAAAATTTTTTCAGCCATTTCACAATTGATGGGCATCACATTTCAAATTCTGCCGCCACAAAAAGAACTGCTATAAATATTTTTGTTTTTATATTCAAAACAACCAGAAGATAGAAAAAAAGACAAAATAGAAAAAAGAAGAAAAAAAACATGGTCATGCACATCAGAACATGTGAGAAAATTTGAAATATGGAATAATAAATTTCCATTTCAAGAAAGCATAATTGATTTTTTAACTTTAGTTTTGTCTGAGATCAACGATTACTACCCCTATTTTTTTTCATTTTATAAATTTTATTCCTAATTATTGTTATTGTGTTTGTGTATGTCTTTTGTATTGGTTCTTGCTCTTGCACCTCATTTGTGTAGCATAATTACCTTTTTTACCTTTTCCTATATGGTTTTGCTTTTTAGAGTCATATCATATTCAGTTCTACCCTAATCTTTCTTTTGGACTACCCAATTACTAATAATAGTCTTAGACATATTGCTTACATTTCTACATATGAAACATGATGAGTTTGTCCTTATTGAGTCCCTTGAAATTAGTATCTGATGTTGGTTCTTATATGTCAAATTTTCTATTGCATTCAGGTTTGTTTCCAACAAAATCCTGGAAATCTGACAATTAATTAAATGTCTTTTTTTATTCTATTTCAACATTATACTTAATTTTGCTGGATGTAATATTTTTGCCTGCAACCTCAGTTCTTTTGATTGTTGACATATAGTATTCCAGGATACATGGTCTTTTACTGTAACTTCTGATAGATGTTATGTGATTCTAATTTAGCTCCAGCATATTTGAATTATTTTGTTGTTCTTGTAAAATTTTCTCTTTGGTCTGGTTTTTTGAAATTTAGCAGTTATGTTACCGTTTGTTTTCCTTGTAAGATCTGTTTCATGTGGTGATTGGTGGATTTTTTCCCCATTTCTACATTCCCCTCTTGGTCAATCACTTTAGAACAAATTTTCTGTAATTATTTACTATATTATTATTTCAAGGCTCTTTTTTGTCATACCTATCAGATAGTCCATTATTGTTATGTTTTCTCTTCTTGAACAACTGTTATCTGGATCTATTGTTTTTCTTATGAGATGTCTCATATTCTCTTCTATTTTTTTTCATTCTTTGTGTTTTGTTTTATTATTTTTTGGTCTCTAATAATTTCACTGGTTTCCATTTGCTCAATTCTAATTTTCAAAGAATCATTTTCTTAAGATTCTGGATCTCCTTTTCTAATTTGTTGACTTTTTTCCCCATTTTTTTGTTTTTCTTGGATTTTGTTGTTTTTTTTCTCAATCTCATTTGACTGTTGAAGTCTTTTTTGAATTCTTCTTTGAAATCTTTTTGGGAACATAACCATTTTATGTTACTCTTTCAGGTAGGATAGACTTTTTTTTTAACTTCAGCATCCTCTGAAGATGAATCTCAGTGTTGCTGATTTCCAAAGTAACTTTTAAAAGTTGGGTTCTTTTTCCTTTGCCTGATTATTCTCATTTTTTAAAATAAAAGCTTGTTAGTATGGTGATAAAATATGGTGACTCTGGTTTCAGGTCTTCTAAGAACTCCATCCTTTTCTATCTCTTGCTGCTGAACTTTGTTGGTAATATATAAAAATGCTGATGATTTATGTGGATTAATTTTGAATCCTGCCACTTTGCTAAAGTTGTGAATTGTTTCTAGTAGTTTTTTTAGTTGAGTCTCTAGGGTTCTCTAAGTATACCATCATGTCATCTGCAAAGAGTGATAATTTGGTTTCTTCATTACCTACTCTAATTCCTTTTATCTCTTTTTCTTCTCTTATTGCTAAAGCTAACATTTCTAATACAATATTAAATAGTAATGGTGACAGCGGGCATCCTTGTTTCACTCCTGATCTTATTGGGAATGGTTTTAGTTTGTCTCCATTACATATGATGCTTGCTGATGGTTTTAAGTAGATGCTACTAATCATTTTAAGGAAAAGCCCATTTATTCCTATACTCTCTAGTGTTTTTAATAGGAATGGGTATTGGATTTCATCAAATGCTTTTTCTTCATCTATGGAGATAATCATATGTTTTTTGTTAGTTTGGTTATTAATATAATTAATTATGCTGATAGTTTTCCTAATGTTGAAACAGCCCTGCATTCCTGATATAAATCCTACTTGGTCATAGTGTACTATCCTGGGGATGACTTTCTGTAATCTCATTGCTAATTTCTTATTTAAAATTTTTGCATCAATATTCATTAGGGAAATCGGTCTATAGTTTTCTTTCTCTGTTTTCACCCTACCTGGCTTCACTATCAGCACCATATTGGTATCATAGAAGGAATTTGGTAGTATACCTTCTTCCCCTATTTTTTTCAAATAGTTTATATAGTATTGGAATTAATTGATCTTTGAATGTTTTGTAGAATTCACATGTAAATCCATCTGGCCCTGGAGATTTTTTCTTAGGGAGTTGGTTGATAGCTTGTTCTATTTCTTTTTCTAATATTGGACTATTTAAATGATTTATTTCCTCTTCTGTTAACCTGGGCAATCTATATTTTTGTAGATATTCCTCCATTTCATTTAGATTATCAAATTTATTGGCATAAAGTTGGGCAAAGTAACTCCTAATTATTACTCTAATTTCCTCTTCATTGGAGGAAAGTTCTTCCTTATCATTCTTGAGACTAACAATTTGATTTTCCTCTTTCCTTTTTCTAATCAAATTAAGTAAAGTCATCTATTTTGTTGTTTTTTTTTTCATAAAACCAATGCAGCTTTATTAATTCAATAGTTTTCTTATTTTCAACTTTATTAATTTCCCCTTTTATTTTTAGAATTTCCAATTTGGTATTTAATTGAGGGTTTTTAATTTCTTTTTCTAGTTTTTTTTTAAAGTAAGCCCAATTCGTTGATTTTCTCTTTATTTTACGCAGGTAAGCATCTAGAAATATAAAATTGCCCCTTATAACCACTTTGGCTGTATCCCACAAATTTTGGTATGTTGTCTCATTATTGCCATTCCCCTGGATGAAATTATTGATTGTGTTTATGATTTGCTTTTTCATTCATTCATTCTTCAGGATTAGATTATTTAATTTCCAATTAACTTTTGGTCTATTTCCTCCTGGCCTTATATTGCATGTGATTTTTATTGTACCATGATCTGAAAAAGATGCATTTACTGTTTCTGCCTTTCTGCATCAAATGTATTTCTTTTAAACATATTGCAGGATTCTGTTTTTTTAATCCACTCTGCTATTCACTTCTGTTTTATGGAAGAGTTCATCCCATTGACATTCACAATTATGACAGCCAGGTATGTGTTTGCCTCCACCCTCTTTTCTCCTCTATATATACTTTCTCTCTCTCTCTTTTTTTTTTTTTTTTTTTTTTTTTGCTGAGGCAGTTGAAGTTAAGTGACTTGCCCAGGGTCACACAGCTAGGGAATGTTAAGTGTCTGATATCAGATTTGAACTCAGGTCCTCCTGACTTCAGGGCTGGTGCTCTATCCACTGCGCCACCTAGCTGTCTCTATATATACTTTTTCTTTTTCCACTCTGTTCCTTCTTAGTAGTGTATTGTTTCTAACCATCCAGCCCTCAATCCACCTTCTTTTTAATATCCTTCCTCCCCTATCTCATTCTCCTAATGTTTCTGCCATCCCTTCTATCCCAGCCTTCCCTTTTATTTCCTATTTCTCCTCCTAATTTCTTATAGGGTAAGATAAAGTTCTATACCCAACTTAGTGAATATGTCATTCCTTCTTTGAAGCAAAACTGATGAGATTAAGCTTCAGACAATGCTCATTCCTCTCCCTTCTTTTCCTCTATTGTAATAGGTCTTTTGTGTATTTTCATGTGCTCTATTTTGTTCCCTTTTATCTCCCATTTCTTCTTTCAGTATAATCCTTTTCCCAACCCTTAATGTCTTTTTAATATCATCACATCAGAGTTTTTTCATATCCATATCCTCATCCATATATGACCCTTCTAACTGCCCCAATAACAGATATAATTCTCAAGAGTTACTGATAATAATTTTCCTACCTAGGGGTATAAAAAGTTTAATCTTTAAATAATATATATTTTCCCCGTATACTTTTCTATGCTTTTTGAAACATATGTTTGAAGATCTAAATTTCTGTTTAGTTCTGATTTTGTCAATAGAAATGATTGAAAGTCTCTTACATCATTGAAGATCCATCTCCTCCCCTGAAAAATGATGCTCAGGCTCATTGGGTAGTTGATTCTTGGTTGTTAATTCCAAGTCCTTTGTCTTCTGGAATTCAATCCTTTATTGTTAGAAGCTGCCAGATTCTGGGTAATCCTGACTGTTGTTCCCCCATACTTAAATGCTATCTAGCTTCTTTTTTGATCATGGCATTCAGGTAGACCAATAATTTTTAAATTGTCTCTCCTGAATCTATTTTCCAGATTAGCTGTTTTTCCAGTGAGGTATTTTATATTTTCTTCGATTTTTCCCCCCATTCTTTTTAGTTTGTCTGACTGCATCTTGATGTCTTCTAGAGTCATTAGCTTCCATTTTCCCAGTTCTAGTTTTTAATGTGTGATTTTCTTCAGTTAGCTTTTGTATCTCATTTATCATTTAATTAATTCTACTTTTCAAGGTGTTTTCTTCAGTGGATTTTCTTTTCTTTTTTTTCCTTATTTAAAATTTTTGCATTTGGCCAATTGTAATTTTTAATGAATTGTTTTGTTCAATTTCTGTCCTTCGTTTTCCACTTTTTGAAATTTCTGCTGTGGGCATTTTGTTCCTATCTAAGGTGGTGTTTTGGTCTTCCTTGTTACCATATTAACTTTCTAAGGTTATGGTTATTTTCTGTTTCTTGCTCATTTTCACCACCCCTCTCCCCATTTTGTGACTTTTATGATTGAGCTCTGTTCAATCATAATCAAGGGATACAAGGAGTGCTGTCTCAAGCTTCTTGTACAGATCTGAGCCTTGGCTTTGAGCACAGATGTCTCTCTTGTTTGGTAACTTGCTCATTTAAGGTAATAACCTTACCTGCTCTCTCCAGAAAGCAATCTGATTTCCTGGGTATCTTTGTGTCTTGTTCACAGAAGAGGTAGCCTCATCTGTTTTCTCCAGACAGTAGCCTAGTTTTCCAAGTTGACAATTTGCCTTCTCTGCTAAAACTGGAGGCTGTCCCTTTGCTGTGCTGTGATACTGAGACAGGACCAAGGGTCTCAGTTGCTGATCTGCCTTTTATTGGATTAAGGCCCTCTTACTGGCTTTCCCAGACACCATCTGAGCTGGGCTAAGCACTCCTTTTATCCCAGAGAGACTGACTTTTCTTGATGTCCTTCCAATCCATCTTGAGGTCTAGTCAGAGCTCTATCTTGACTCTCTCCAGGCTTGGTTTCATGTGGTTTTCAAGAAAAAATGGGTCAAAAAAGAAGAATCTTTTCTCTTTCTTTCTTTTTCTTTCTTTCCTTCCTTCCTTCCTTCCTTCCTTCCTTCTTTCCTTCCTTCCTTCCTTCCTTTCTTTCTTCTTTCTTCCTATTCTGACACTTTTTAAATTGAGCTCTGCTCCTGAAACTCAGGAGATACTGTCCCAAGCTTTTTGTTCTGGGCATGAGAGGCCTGGTCTCTATTTTTGTGTACTGGGGCTTCAGATGCTAGTGGACTTGTTCACTGCAGTAGGGTAGCATGGCCTAGTCACACCTGTTTTCTCCTAGTTTCTGTGGCTGAAAATGTGCCTTCTCAGCTGAGCATGGGTCTCATAGCTGACCTGCTGGACCAAGATCAAAGGATCTTAATTGTTGATCTGTGCGGTAGCCAAGAGCCTTTCATTGGCTTGCCCATTCACAATCTACACTGGGCTGCACTCCCCTTTTACCCAACTAAAATATATCTTTCCTGAAATCCTTCTAAGTTATCTTATGCTGGAAAATTGTTTTACTCCATCTTTTTGTAGATTTTATAGGTCAAGAATCTGTTTGGAGATTTAATTTAATGTTGTTTCTGAGGGAAACTGGGAAGAATTCAGGCAACTTCCTGGATTCTCTCCGAGAATAATTCAGGCAACTTCCTGGCTTCTCTCTGCCATCTTGCTATCCACATTCTTAAAATAATAGTTCAGTCATAAATAAATCAAACCATAAAATAAGAAAAAAGTTAAGATGCTGAATAGAATTTTAGAAAAGTTAGATGTGGGGAGTAGCAGAAAGGACTGCCAAGCTTTCCCCCTTATTGCTTCAAATCCCTTTAAATAATGATTGTAAACAAATTTTAGAGCATCAGAACAAAAGAAAAATGGAGTAAAGTGTTTTGCAGCTGAAGAGAACTTAGAAGGTCAACAGGAAAGATCTGTGCCATCAGGGTGGGTGTATAACATGCAGTCCCAGGGCAGGCTGCAATAGCCCTGGCTCTGGCTCCAGTACCAGCAAAGCAGGAATGAACCTTGGACCTCTGAATCAATGGTAGTACTGGCAGTTTCTAGACCTCTCAGCCCAGAGACACCAGACTTGGGAGGTCAGCAGGAAAGGTCAGTAGGATGAGAGGATATTGGGAAACCAGCAAGCCAGGAGTGGGTATAGGTGGTGGTGGCAGGAGGCCTCAGCTCACAGGAAATTTCTTTACTAATACTAAGGAAGAAGGATTCTATTGCTTTAACACATTAGAATTTAAAGTGACAGAGCAGGAACACTCTTCACAGTTTCAGGGCAGAAAAGAGTGCTTGTGGTCAGGTCCCTAGAAGAATCTTTGAAAACAGCTTGGGACAATGCACTTTTCACCTTGGAAATGGAGCTCCACTTTAACAAAGAGTTATAGTACAAGAAATAGGCTGGGAAAATGAACAGACAACAGAAAAAGTTTCTGACCATAGAAAGTTACTGGGTGAAAAGGAAGATCAAAACTTACTCAGAAAAAAGATAACAAGTCCCATATCCAAAGGCTCCAAGAAAAATAAAAATTGGTCTCGGGCCATGGAAGCACTCAAAAGGGACTTTGAAAATCAAGTAAGAGAAGCAGAAGAAAAATTGGAAAGAGAATTGAGTGTGGTGTAAAAGGATATACAAAAAAAAGCTAATGAGATGAATGCTTTACAAAACAAAAACTGGCCAAATGGGAAAGAAAGTACAAAAGCTCACTGAGGAAAATATTTCCTTCAAAATGGAATGAAAGCTAATGACTCTATGAGAAATCAAGAAACAATAAAACAAAACTAAAAGAATGAAAAAAATAGAAAACTGTGAAATTTCTTATTGAAAAAAACAAGAGCCTGGGAAGTAGATCAAGGAAATAAAATCTTAAAATTATTGGTCTACCTGAAAAGTATGATTTTAAAAAAAGAGCTTAGACATCATCTTTCAAAAAATTATCAGGAAAAACTTTCCTGATATTCTAGAACTAGATGGTAAAATAGAATTTGAAATAATCTAATAACCTCCTGAAAGAGATCCCAAAATAAAAATTCCCAGGAATATTATAGCCAAATTTTGGAATTCTCAGGTTAAGGAGAAAATATTGCAAGCTTCCAGAAAGAAACAATTCAAGTATAATGGAGCCACAATCAGGATAACACAAGATTATAAATTAATCTTCTATATTAAAGCTTCTATATTAAAGGACCAGAGGGCTTGGAATATGATATTCCAGAGAGGAATGGAGCTAGGATTACAGCCAAGAATCACCTCCTCAGCAAAACTGAATATAATCCTTCAGAGAAAAATAAATATTCGATGACATAGAGTACTTTCATGCATTCCTGATAAAAAGGCCATAGCTGAATTAAAAAAAAATGACTTTCAAATACAAGATTCAAGAGAAGCATAACAAAGAAAACAGAATAGGGAAATCATTAGTTTAATAACATGAAACTGTTTACATTCCTACATGGAAAGTTGATACTTATTTATAAGAACTTTTCATTATTATGGCAGTTAGAAGGAGTATATACAGACAGAAGGCAAAGATGTGAGTTGAATATAAAGGAATATTACATAAAAAAATTAAGGGGAGAGGAAGGAATGTACTGGGAAAAAGGCAAAGAAAGAAGTGGAATGGTGTAAATTATCTGTCAAAAAAAGAGAAAAGAAAAAAGTTTTATGATGAAGGGAAGAGGGGGAGGGGAGAGGGAGTGAGTGAGAACCTTATGCTCATCAGAATTGGCTCAAAGAGGAAATAACATATACACTCACTATGGGCATAGAAATCTATTTTGCCCTAAAGGGAAGTATGAAGGGAAAGGGGAAGGATGATAGGATAGGGCATTATTGGGGGAGGGAGTGTTTATCAGCAAACACTTTTGAGGAGGGTCAGGATGAAAGGAGAGAGAGAAAACAATAAATACTAATCGGGGAAAGAATTTTGAAGCAAATTTCTCTGGTGAAGGCCTTATTTCTCAAATGTATAGGGAACCAAGTCAAATTTAAAGAAAAAAAAAAGGAGCCATTCCCCAATAGATAAATGATCAAAAGATATGAACTATACCCAAGGAGCTAAAAAATCATGGATATCCTTTGACCTAATAATACCACTACTAGGCTTGAATCCAAGAGATTTAAAAAGAAAAAAATAAAAAGGACTTCAAAAATATTTATAGTAGCTCTCTTTTCAGGGCAAAGAATTGGAAACTGAGGGGATGCCCATCAATTGGGGAGTGGATGAATAAATTGTAGCATGTGATTATGATGGAATATTATTGTTCTATGGGAAATAATCAGGATGCTCTCAGAAAAACCTGAGTTCATGAACTCAAGCATTCATAATTAAAAATGCTATACACACCCAGAGAGAACTGATTGTGTCTGAATACAGATTGAAGCATATTTTTTTAAACTTTATTTTTCTTGAGTTTTTTTTTTGGGGGGGGAATCCACATTTTCTTTCACAAGATAATTTTTATGGAAATGTTTGAATAACTTCACATGTGCCTCCTTAAAGGAGATAGAGGTAAGGAGGAAGGGAGAGAATTTGGAACTTTTAAAGTTTTAAAAACAAATGGTAAAAAAATTATTTTACATATAACTGAGGAAAATAAATTTTTTTTAAAAGTTAGATGTGACAGACTCCTAGAAAAAACTGAATGGGAACAGAAAGTAATACATGATACCATTGTACATGGCACCTTCAAAAATTAATTACTACCTATTATGTAGGGCATGTAAACCTTACAAATACAGAGGAGAAATATCAAATTCACCCTTTTCACAAATCACAATGCAATAATAATTACTTTTTTCTCAATAATATTTTATTTTTTCCAATTACATGTACAGTTTTCAACATTCATTTTTATAAGATTTTGAGTTCCAAATTTTTTCTCCCTCACTATCTTACCTATTCCTTTCCCAAGTCAGCAAGCAATCTGGTATAGGTTACATATGTACAATGATTTTAAACAAATTTCCATATTATGTTGTGAAAGAAAAATCCGAACAAAAAAGAAAAAAAAAACACAAAATAGAAAATGAAAACAACAACAAGGTGAAAATAGTATGCTTCAATCTGTATTCAGTCTGTATAGTTCTCTCTGTGGATGTGTATAGCATTTTCTACCTCAAGTCCTTTAGAATTGTCTTGGATCGAGGGTGTAGAGCCAAGATGGTGGAGTGAAAAGGTGACTTTCTACCTCTCCTCCGATCTTCTCTCAAATCAACAATAAAATAAGCCTCTAAACTGATCTTCACGTCAACGAACTCAGAAATATTTGGGCACGGCTCTCTGGATAACTTCATATCAGGTTAGTCGGAATCAGACAGAGAGATAAATAGACGACCCCTGTGCAAGCCGGAAGTGAGGGTGGGACTCAGCTCAGCTCATCGTGGAAGAAATTCCAAACTCCAAATTCCAAACACCTGGAGTTTATCTGAGGCACTCGGGACACTCTGCCCTGATTGGGGGCAGGTGTTCTGGCAGACTTGCCTTGTTTAAGGAGTAATTCGGACTTAGTCCTAGCCCCCACCGGCCCAGCACCTTAAGTCAACTCGCCAAAGTGCCCCAGGGCAAAGCTTCTTCAGCCACCGTTTTTTTTTCCCCTACCTTAAAGAGATATCCACGCTGTCTAAAAAATAATGATGAAGAAGCAAAAGAGAGCTCTCACCATAGACAGCTTTTATCAAGGCAAAGAAACGACCCCAGATCCAGAGGTTCCTTTAGACAAAAATCCAGAGAAAATCAGCAAGGACCATCATTGGTCCCCTTTTCAAAAGGCCTTTCTGGAAGACTGCATAAAGAACCTCAAAAGAGAGCTGGAGGATAAATGGGAAAATAAACTGAAATCAGTGCAAGAAGGATATGATGCCCTGCAAAAGAGATATGAAAAAGACACCAATTTATTAAAAAATAAAATTAGTGAAGTGGAAGAAGAGTGCAATGAACAAATTGGCCAGTTACAAAAGGAGCTTAAAAAGGTAAGTGAAGAAAACAACACTTTAAAAATAAGAATTGAACAAATGGAAGTGAATGACTCACTAAGACTTGAAGATTCAGTCAAACAAAAACAAAAAAATGAAAAATTAGAAGAAAATATGAATTATCTCCTAGGAAAAACAACTGACTTAGAAAATAGATCTAGGAGAGACAATCTAAGGATTATTGGACTTCCTGAAAGCCATGATGAAAAAAAGAATCTAAACACTATCTTCCAGGAAATCCTGAAAGAAAACTGCCCTGAGATTGTAGAATCAAAGGGCAAAATCACCATTGAAAGAATTCACCGATCACCTCCTGAAAGAGACCCCAAAATTAAGACCCCAAGGAATATCGTGGCTAAATTTCTGGAATATAGCACCAAGGAACAGATTCTGCTAGCAGCTAGAAAGAAACAATTCAAATACCGAGGATCAATAATTAGAATCACACAGGATCTGTCAGCCTCCACATTGAAGGATCGAAGGGCTTGGAACCAGATATTCCCGAAGGGCAAAGGAACTTGGATTACAGCCAAGAATAACCTATCCAGCTAGAATGAGCATTATCCTCCAGGGAAGAAGATGGTCATTCAATGATATAGGTGAATTTCACCTATTTCTAATGAAAAGACC
>JAJPUD010003269.1:232356-259892 GCA_023553655.1 Myrmecobius fasciatus | reverse complement strand
TTATCAAATACTAAATTGCTAAAGTTATTACCTAGATTGTCCTGATAGCCTATTCTATGCCATTGATCGACTGCTCTATTTCTCAGCCAGTACCAAATGGTTTTGATGACCACTGCTTTATAATATAGTTTTAGATCTGGTACAGCAAGGCCACCTTCATCTGCCTTTTTTTTCATTAATTCCCTTGAAATTCTTGACCTTTTTTTCTTCCAAATGAACTTTGCTACTATTTTTTTAGATCTGTAAAATAATTTCTTGGCAATTTTATTGGTATGGCACTATGACTTTCTTCAGCAAACAATTGGAAGTTGTTTGAAACATTTCATTGTTGAAGAGAGCCATGACCATCAGAATTGATCGTCATATAGTATTATTGTTGCCGTGTATAATGATCTCCTGGTTCTTCTCATTTCACTCAGCATCATTTCATGTAAGTCTCTCCAGGCCTCTCTGAAATCGTCCTGGTCGTTTCTTACAGAACAATAACAATCCAAAATATTCATATACCATAATTTATTCAGCCATTCTCCAATTGATGGGCATCCATTCAGTTTCCAGTTTCTAACCACTACAAAAAGGGCTGCCACAAACATTCTTGTACCTGTGGGTCCCTTTCCTGACAGGAAAAGATAATGATGAATATTGGAGGGGATGTGGGAAAACTGGAACACTAATACATTGTTGGTGGAGTTGTTAAATGATCCAATCATTTTGGAGAGCAATTTGGATTATGTTCAAAAATTTATCAAACTATGCATACCCTTTGACCCTGCAGTGTTTCTATTGGGCTTATATCCCAAAGAGATCTTACAGGAAGGAAAGAGACCCACATGTGCAAGAATGTTTGTGGCAGCCCTTTTTGTAGTGGCAAGAAACTGGAAACTGAGTGGACGCCCATCAGTTGAAGAATAATTGAATAAATTATGGTATATTAATGTTATGGAATATTATTGTTCTGTAAGAAACATCCAGCAGGATGATTTTAGAGAGGCCTGGAGAGACTTATATGAACTGATACTGAGTGAAATCAGCAGAACCAGGAGATCATTGTATATGACATCAATATTATACGACGATCAATTCTGATGAGCATGACTCTTTCCAACAATGAGATGATTCAGGACAGTTGCAATGATCTTGTGAGGAAGAGAGCCATTTACATACAGGGAGAAGACTGTGGGAACTGTGTGGATCACAGCATAACATTCTTACTCTTTTTGTTGTTGTTCGCATGCATTTTGTTTTCTTGATTATTTACTTTCTTTTTTTGATCTGATTTCTCTTGTGCAGCAAGAAAATTGTATAAATATGTTTTTTACATATTAGATTAACATATATCATGTTTAACACATATTGAATCTAGGGGAGGGGTTGTGGGGGAAAGAGAAGAAAATCTGAAACACAAGGCTATGCAAGTGTCAATGTTGTCAAATTATCCATGCATATGTTTTGAAAATAAAAAATCTTCATAAAAAAATTCCTCTTTCTTTCATTGAAAAAGCTTTTTATTGAAGAAGTACAAAGAGGTAAGACCCCTTGTTTCCAAGGCAGGTGATAGGTAGCCTGATGCATCTGATTGAGAGCTCACCTTCAAGACAGAAGAATCTAGATTCAAGTCCTGTTTCTGACATATACTGAGTGTGTGACTTTGGACAAAGTTTGTAATCTTTTGATGCTACAAGATTGTAAATTGTTTATAAATATTAATTGTTTCATTTGTTTTAGTTCTGTCTTCTATATTTGTGCCTAGTACAATGCTTACTATATAGTAGAACCAATAAATTCTTGTTGATTGGTTAGATTGATAGGTGTGATAAATTAGAGATAAAGGTCATGATGTCTATTTATTGAGGGAGTTTGCTCAACCCAGAATTCCCTGAAACAATGAATCATAAGGCAAGACCTTATCCTCTTATGTATTAAGAAGTTTAAAAAAATTAGCATCAGATCTAAATTTTCATCTTTCACACCTCTCCCCCCCCAAAGTATTTCTCTTAGTTCTGCCCTCTGGGGCCAAACAGAATAAGTTTGAATAAGACAGCCAGTTTTCTGTTGCTTGGAAACAATGTCAGTTGATTGAATGGCTTTCTCACTTTACTTGACAAATTCAATTCAACCCAACAAACATTTATTTGGTGCCTTCTATTTGCAAAGGCCTAGTCATCTGAGAAAGCATTGACTGTTTGGTGTGAACCATGGGAAGGGAGGGCAGTTACACTCACGCATTCTATTCTCATCCTCATGTGGGAATATTTAATATATAGAAATATACATTCAGAGCTGAAGGGAACTTTTTAAAAATAAGATGCTATGGCTCCAAGTTGAGCTCTGCTTTCACTACACAATGCAACATTCTTTGTTGACTTCATTACTTACTTTCAAACTGGCAGTCTTGGCTCCTTTGCTCCAAAGAACACAAAAAGAAATATTTGCTGTTTTGAAGATGATGCAATGAGCTAAGTTTAGTACAGGACCATTCTCTCTATCCTCCTCTCCCCCTTCTGTACCTGGTTACCTGACAGCATTTTATTGTACAAAAAAAGCCTGAGGCTAACGAAAACTAAATATTCTGGAGAGGAGAGGCTAAAAATTTACTTCTATCTAGGGTAGTCAGGAAGCTACACCTGATTTGTGAGGAGGGCAGGGAAGCCATTCTTCCAGATCTCTCAGGTCAAGTATAATTGCCAGGAGGCAAAAAACAAGGTCATGGTTTCCTTGTTCTTGAAACACATGGCATGAGCGGATGGGAAGTCAACAGGGAGGAGTAGCATCCGTTAAGTGCCAGATGATGTTTACTGAGGTCTGGAAACTTCCTGGCATCAGCATTGCTTTGGGGGAGACTGGGAATGTGGCTGGACATGTGATGGTTCTTAAACTTATTCAGCAGATTGAGGGAGAGATGGGAAGATTGTTCCTGCCTGAGCTAAAAAGGAAAAGAGAAAAAGGTCCATCTCAACATTCCATCATTTAGTATCTTGAAAAGCCTATGACCATAAAACGTGTGTCTTACCTCTCTGAACTTTGAAGTTCAGTTGAAACAACTAACATTTTTTAAAAAAATAATTGTGTTATATTTGTGTATTTCAAAGTATATTTAAAAGTGTATACATTTGCAAGTATGTTTAAAGCAGGGCAAGGAATGTGATTCCTTTAAAAGAAAATAAATAGCTTTGTAGATGAGTTAAACAGTTTTGATAGTCATTTTCCCAAATGAGACAACAAGATTATATAGAGTGCCACAAATGGTGTCAGGAAGATAACAAAAGAGAAGTTTAAAGATTCTTCCTTAAAAGCTCAAGGGAAAATAAGGAGGGAAAGTTATTCATAATTTTTAAACTTTAGCAAGAAAAATAATCCATTGTGTGTATGTTTGTCTTTCTCAGGCTTTTGTATTCACTCCCATATATTAGAGAGATAGTGTTGCATACTTAATACAGAGCTGGTTCTGGAACAAGAAAGACCTGGTTTCAACTTCTGCTCCAGGTATGTACTGGATGTACCATTTAGGACAAGTCATTTTACTTCTTAATGATCTAGGTTATGAGTTTTAGAAAAGTCTAACAATGTTTACTGGTAGAGAGGGAGTTTCCTTATCTAAGAATTCTCTAAATGAATGAAATTACAAGTCCAGTCTTCAGTTTTTTTTTAAGTAATAATTTGATACTTTGAGGGATCTATGATTTCACTTTCATTAGTGTATTTTCCTTTCACCTGTGAAGATTTCCACTGCTTCTCATTCTATATATTTCTGATCTATGTGTTTTCATAAATTTATAGGTGAAATTCCCAGAGAGGGGGATATGAATGTGGACCACAACATAACATTTTCATGCTCTCTATTGATATTTGCTTGTATCATGTTTCCTTTCTCAGGTTGTTTTTCTTATAGATACGATTTTTCTTGCACAACAATGATAAGTGTGGAAATATGTATACATATATTCGCTTTGTCAAGTATTTTAATATAATTAACATGTAGGGGACTTCCTGCTATCTAGGGGAGGGGAGGGGACTAGGGGGGAAAATTTGTAACAGAAAGCTTTGTAAGGGTCAATGTTGAAGAATTACCCATACATATGTTTTACAAATAAAAAGCTTTAATTAAAAAAATAGGTGAAATTAAACCTAATACATAGTGGCTCTAGTTTGGTTCTTGGTACCAGAGAAATGCATGGGAACTCCATCTGTCATCCTTTAATGCTGCTACATCAACTCATTTCCTTTTTGTTGATTATATCTATTAAGTCAATACTCCACAAGCAGTCTTAAGGAATATATTACAACACATAAACACCTGCATGTGATTTTCCATTGTCATTTGTCAATTAATGTATTATTTTAGAAGTTTATTTTCATATTAATATTAATAATTATTCTACTTGCTTGTTTTAAAAAATAAAAAATAAATAAAATAGAATACATAAGCCTATGACTTTCAGGGAGAGGGAGAAATGGAGAAGAAAGTAAACATGTTTGGGGTTTTGTATTATTTATTTCATTCTAAATATAGGATAAGGAGTCCAAAGATACAGTTTTGAGCTTGTCAGTAATCATACCTAAGCTGAGTTTTGATGTAAGCTAAAGATAAAAAGATGTGGATGTGAGGAGGGAGCATGTTCCTGGGATAGGACCAGTGCATGGAGACTCAAGAGCTGTGGCCAGGTTCCAGGAACAGCTAACCAACCACTTTAGCTGCCAAGAAAATTTCATAAAATGGAATGATACAAAGTCTCAAAAGGTAGTGGATTCATATTAAGGAAGTCTTTGAATACCAGGATACATACAGAGCTTATATTTTGTCCTTCTTTCCCTAAGGAGTCACTGATAAATTCAAATAGTGGAATGATATGGTCAGAATAGTGCCTTAGGAAGAACAGAAGGAAGAGGAAAGAATTTATGTAAAGCTCCTGATATCACTATAGAATTGTGAATTATGTCATTTTCTTCTTCTATACTTGTAATGATGACAATAAGGCCTCATACTTATATTCTACTTGACAGTTTACAAAAAAAGTGCCTTCCTTACAAAAATTTATGAGGCAAGTAGTGAAAATAGCATCACTTCTGTTCTACAGATAAGAAAAAAAAACTCAGGGATCTTGAATAACTTGTCCAAGGATATAGAGTATATTAATGACAGAACTGGTTTTAAATGCTATGTATTCTTTAAGTTCCAAAGCTGAAAAGTAATGGTAAAATTGGATTCCATGTAGAGTTAGGAGTGACTTGTTTCTCCTTTGAGCTCTTTAGAGATCTTAGAGTTTTAAACTTTGAATGGTCTTAAAATTCAAGGGTGCCCTCCACCTCCTGAAAATGAAAAAAAAAATCTCTACAAAATTCAGCATTTTCTTATGGTCCTACTGTGGATCATCGCTTAATTTTTATGTATCTTATTTCCCCAAATAGATTGTAAGTTTCTGATAGTAGTGACTGTGCTTTACTCACTTTCTTTCTTTTTTTTTTTTTTTGCTGAGGCAATTGGGGTTAAGTTTTACCCAGGGTCTCACAGCTAGGGAATGTTAAGTGTCTAAGAACAAATTTGAACTCAGGTAGTCCTGACTTCAGGGCTGGTGCTCTATCCATTGTGTCACCTTACTCACTTTTCTAGAACCCATAGTACATAGAATTACATGTTAATAGTATTTGATAAATGTGTATTTGGCTATGGCCATATTATGCTCATTTAGGATTTTTCTGTCTTTACAGTGATCTTCTTTTACTAAATTCATTTTACCCAATTAAAATATTCCTACAATAATGGCAGTTATATAAACTTGTGCTGAGTTTTGCTGACCATTTGTTTCTATGCATAGGGAGCTTGACATTCTCTAATACAACAATTCATGAGGGTAAAAAAAAATCCTTTATCTTTGAATAAGTGCATGTTAGAGGTGAAGCAATTTGACCCCGCAGTCAGTTTGTGGTAGAGCTGAGACTATAATGAATGAATGATGATGACAAAGCATTTATTGAGCACTCATTATAGGCCAGACACTGATCAAAGGGCTACGGATACAAGAACAAGCAAAAAAAAAAAAGGCAGTCTCCGTCCCTGGGGAGTTTATATTCTAATGGAGGAAGACAACACCTAGTGAGAGCTAGAAATGAGGATGACTTCATAAGGTTTAGAAATGGATGCAAACTAACCAAGTGGTCCATTTCCAGATAAAACAAGGGGAACACTCATCTATCAAAACTCAGGGAAGGAGAGGCAGAGTACAGGAGATTCTAGTAGGAGGGTGCTAAGGGACAGCAGCTGCAGTGGGGGCAGCATGGGATGGCAACACCCAAGAAGTGACTGAAGATCTTGTTCTGGACAAGACACCAGAAAAACTCTGAGAGACCCATGTGGCAAGAAGGGGCTCCAGCCTTTTCCATTCTTTCCATTAGAATCTGTAGCCTCTTGATTGAGATGAAATAGTCAAATGGTTGATTCAAGCAATCAGAATAAATTACCTTGATTCTTCACTTAATCCTGCACAAATTGACACTACCCAACTGAATATAGTGCAGAAAAACCGTTTAAATACTCTTAATTTTAGCTAAATGGTAAATATTAGAAGACATTAAGGGGTTAATGTGGGACAATGGAAAGAATACTGGATTTAGAGTCAGGAATCCAAAAATGATTACTAATAATCTGCATGCCTCAGTCTTGCCATCTGTAAACTAGGGGCTTGATGATTCCTATGGTTCTTTTTATACTTAAATCATAGGGTCATCATTTTGCAGTTAGAAGGGATCTTGGAGGTCACCTAATCAATAGGAAATCAGAAGGCTTGAATTTTAAATCCGTGTGATCCATGGAGAAAGTGTGATGCAACAGAAAAAGCAATGAATCTGAAGTTAAAGGATTGCATTCAAATTCGGCCTCTGAAGTTTACTGCATCTGTAACCTCAGGAAAATAGCTCAATCTCCTTCTCTTCAGTTTCTCCCAATTCTAGATCTATGTATGATCCTATTATCCCATTATGTAAGGCAGGATATTTCACCTTCTTATACTTAGGTTTTCTCATCTGCAAAATAAGAACATTATAATCATTTTTATTTGTACTACTTAATCTTATAGAGTGGTTGTATGGATTGAATACTATTTAACACACACACACACACACACACACACACACACACACACACACACTTGCTTGTGAGCCCCGGACATCTAAAAAAAAAAAAAAAACAACATCATTTTAGTAATAGAAGCATTTGAGAAAAGTGGATGAAGGTTCCTGGAACTGTTCACACATTTTAGGCAGGATTGCATATAGTATCATAAACATTTATGCTTTTGACATGACTGATAACAGGAAGAATTCATTTTATGAGTTGGTTATAAGCAACCTTTGATGATCATCTAAAATTTTGGTTGCCTATCAGAAAAAAATTATTTACAGAATATTTGCTCCATTTTTCACTTTATATTTTACCAGGCATTCACCAGAGAGGGTATTTCTATATTCTTCCCTGCTGGCCCCAAACTTATTGAAGCCAATCAGACTTCTGCTGACCGGCCACTCCGCCATTGTCAGCCATACTTGAGCTAATTGAGTTTTTCCCTGAGTGAAGGAAGGTAAAAGCCTCATATTAAAAACTTTCCATTCTTAGCTAAACCCAGCTCCTTTGGCCTGAGGGACTAATCATGCCTTATAAACATTGATTAACCAAGGTAGGTCATTTCCACCACTGCTTTCTGGAGGGGGAAATGGAGGCATCCCCACCTGGGAATGACATTTGCAGACTCAGGAAGGCGGCTTTCAGCTACTTCTCAGATTGCCTGCCCCTCCAGCAACCCACTCCCCAACACCACCCACAGCTCAAGCCAGCAGAGAGCACCCAAGGAGTTGGAATCTTTTGGAATCCGATTCGAACAGGTCACATTGGGGGGCTGAAGTGTCTCATTAAAAATTTTTCCTTTCCATGCTGTATATCCATATGCTCAATATCAAAATCTGTGACAGAGGCCCTGCACATCTCCTGTCTTAACATCTAATAGTCCTTGCTAGACAGAATGAAAAAGTTGATTACACTCAGCTTTGCCAACATCTCCTGACAGGAAAGAGGGGAAAAATGAAGCCTCCTGAACAAATGAAATGTCAGTCAAAGCTCAAACATATTAAAGCATGATAGGCTATATAATATTTTCTTAGATTAGAGATTAACTTGTTTCTAATTAATTCCTAGTTTGTGCAATAAACAAAGATAGTCAATTTTATGATCCGGGGATACCTCATAAGCCAGTCTTTACTTATTATTTCACTTTTGTGCTGGGGGGGCCATGGAGTGTTGTAGGGGTACAAAGTTGGTGGTTTATAAGTCAACTTGTAGGTTGGCTTTTTTGGAAAGTCAGTGCTTAGGAATTGAAAGAATTGATAAGACTCAGAAAGTCACCCTTCCCTTTCTTAATGAGCTACTATCTATAAAGCATTGCAGCGGGCTGATGCTTTAAAAAAAAAATCTAGTTTGAGCTATTCGTAAATCCTGACAATCCCCCTGCTCTGAGCTAGGTTTGCCTTACAGGAACGTTTCAAAGAAATTGGGTTGTGTGGGGGTGTGGGCTGGGAGGCAGAAAGGGAGGATTTCAGAATTAAATAAGACTTGCGGAATAGGTTGAAAAATTTCCACGGCAGGGAATGTGTCATTGAGAATCATTGAAAAGAGTACAAACTCAATGACAATCTTTTCTCCCAAAGGCTTTCCTGTTTGGTAGTTTATGTTGGCAAAATCCCCAGATGATCTATTTCTCAAAATCTAGGATCTTGAAGATGAGACCCCCTTGTACCATGGCATTATTGCAGGGCAGTGTTTATGTGTGACCCATAGACTATTTCCTCAGGTCCTCTAAATAGTGTGAAAATTGACTTCTTACGTCACTATCCCTATTATAGTTGTCATCATCATCATCATCATCATCATTATAATCCTCCTCCTCTTTACTGACATGTATATTTCTGAAAAGTACTTTGTATATGTTATCTCATCTGAGCCTCATGGCAGCCTGTAAAATAAACACAAACATTCATTCAATTAATTAATAAACTAACACTTATTAAGTGCTAGGTTGTTTGCTAGGTACTCTGCTAGGTATTAGAGATAGAAATAAAAATATGGAAATGGTAATTCACAGATGGACATTTAAATGTTCCTTTTTTTGTTCCCTTCTTTTGGCAGAAAGTTTATAAGGATCAGACTTGCAATCACAGAATTTTAACCACTGAATTAGAGTAGCTGAGGAAACAGGCTTAGACAATGAAAATAGTTTGCTCCTGGTCTTGCAGGTAATCATTGGCAAAGGAAGGACTGGAGTCTAGGATTTTTGATTCTGTCACAGTATGTTGTTGCCTGTGAACTAACATAGGGGCCTACCTTCCCAGGGGGAACCCTTCACCCCTTTAATCCCCCACCTTCCTGTACCTAGCTTAGGCTATTCCAGCTTCTATCTAGGCTGATTGATTTTTTTTAAATCACCTATTGAATGATAATGAGAGTTTATATTTATGAAGATGGAGCAGAAACAGGATTTATCATTTTCCCTGTACCTGCCATGTGTAAGTCCTTTAGGTCTTATCATCTGTTTTCCTTCTACTAAGTGAAGACTATAAACTGATACTACTTTACAATCCAAGAATATCTGGACTTTGTCATCTACTCTCTTGCTCCTTCCTTAGAAGACCTACAGTTTTCCATTTAAACATGCAGGTGAGCTTTCTTTTGTGGATTATTTCCCCTAATCAGAGTATAAATTTCTTGAGGGCAAATGCTGCCTCACTTTTTGTATTTGTATCCCTATCAATTATGAAAGAGCTTGACATGTATTAAAGGCTTAATACATGATTTTTCATTCATTTATTTGTTTGCATTTTATAATTAGAATCAAATATTAGTCCATTCCCAGTCTTAGTACAAACAATTTCATTCTTCCTACCAGTGCATCTAAAAAAATGTTTTTGGTATTTGTGTGTGTGTGTGTGCTTGCTATCAAACTAGAAAGGCTAATGTATATTGCCCAGGAAGTCCTGCCATAGCAAACAGGCCTGCAATCTCTGATGGACTTGCCAGAGAGTGGCAGATGGTTTGCTAATGTATTTATTTGCCAGTGCCACATACTCTGGGAACATATGACCAAAACATTCACCTACATTTTCCCTACATCTTTCTTTTTTCATGGTTCACAGGCTGAATACACTCTACATACATCTTATGTAGAATCCATGAGCCTACAAGGATTTTGAAAACTGGGCCTTCTGACAAAAAATGGGAGGCATTCAGCAATATGAAGAGCTAAGACAGCCATCTTGATAATCTGATAACAGATTCTGGGTTCCCTGGGAGAGGAGATAGAAATGAGCTTATTGCCTTAGGGATTCTCCTGAAGTCTCAGCAGCTGGGCTGTCACTCACTATTCACACCTTACTGTGTCTAAGAGCCAAATAGAGATGGGAGGTGGAAGTGCATTCTGAAGCATATGGGGAGATACACTGTCTCCATTCCAATTTCTAGTTCAACCTTGGCTTGAGTGCTGTGAAAATAATTGATCACCATGTATAGGTGATTGAATGGTACCAATTGTCCTTTTTTTTTGTTTACCTGTCATAGCTACAGCCGCACATATTGATGCTGCCTGGCCCCCTTCCTGCCAGGATTTGAATCTGGATTGGACTCGGCCTGTGGTGACAGTGATGATGACTTGAAACTTCTCTGCCAGAAGAAGGAAGCTTGTTCTCTTCAGACACATCTGGATTCATGGCTTTGCTGGCCCCCACAAACTGTGAGAATAATGGGCACCTTCTGTGTTTTTGCAACAGAGACTGACCAAGTGCAAGGACCATTCATGTGTGATAGGTGTGAGAAGGAAGGACTGATGTCAGGATTTGCTTTTAAATGAAAAAAATTAAACAGCAGTGGAAAGTTTAATGAAAGGGCAAATTTTACTTTTAGAAAAAACTGTTAAAAATCTATTTTGTCACCTTTAAAATTAATATACTTTAATGGCATAGTATATAGTATTGACTATATATTTCATATGTATTTAATCTTTAGGATGTGTATTATGCCACCAGTAATGAATATACACATATATTTATAGAAATATCTATATATTTACATATATTTATCTATTTATAGAAAAAATCAAGGGTGAGAACATTGTATGTGTATGAGAAAGAGAGAGCGAGAGAGAGAGAGAAAAAAAGAGAGAGAGAATAAGAGAGAAGAAGGGAGGGAGGGAAAGAGAGAAGGAAAGGGAGAAGGAGGGAGAGAAGAAAATGTAGAGGGAGAAAGAGAGGAAGAGCAAGAGAGGGAGAGAGAGAGGAACATTTCTTATTTTTTCTTCCCTAGATCAATGATTTCATTTCTTTGGAGAGCTTTGGGTGTGCAATCTTCCTCCAGTGATGAAGACTGATAACTCTTATGTATCAGACTTAGCTGATAGAAGCATTGATAAAGTCATAATCACTGTAGCTAGTATGTGTCAGTGGCAGGATTTGAATCTGTTACCCCAACTCCAAGGCCATCCCTCTATCCACTCTTTCATATTGCTTCTCAGAGTAGAGCAGTATGTGATATGGATGACAGAGTAGCAGGGAGAAGTACAATGAAATCCCAGTCCACTTTCCTCCAAATAGACTTAAAAAGCATGAATGAATGAATACTGTAACATTTTTATAAGTTCCACATGAGTCTCCTTTCCAGCTCAGGTTGCCAACGGGAAACCAACAGGTTTCTGGATACTGGACTCTATGTCAAGCCTGGGGCATGTCACCTGTGCCCTGAGAGAAACAGTGAGCCAACAAAAGAAGTCTCAGATCCCTACTGGGACACCTTAAAACCATTCTAGGGCACCCCAACAGTAACAGGTGCCAGCTGCCAGCTGCCAGATTTGCCATTCCCTCTCCAATTGCAAGTCACATATCCAAGAAGGATGGTCCTCCATCTGGGTGTGGACTTCTATTCTAGGGCAGATCCTAGGTAGTGTATAGTCCCTGCATATGATAAATAGGGGACCAGAAGCCGGTTTAGAAGTAAGTAGCAACAGAAGCACCAGCTTCTAGCCCGGTCTGAAACTTGCAAAGAAATAGCCAGGAAAGAAATGCCAGAGCAAGGAAGAGCCAGCAGTTCTGTCCCTCAGAATTAGCAGAACGTTCCATCTCATCCATAATGGTTACATCCAATAGCAATCTCCTATTGCTCAGACCCTAAATCAGGTCAGAAACTTGAAGTGCTCTGACCAAAGGGGGTGGCAGGGGATACAATCAGACATTGCCCTGCTTCACTAGCACTACAAGATTGGCTGTCCCCAGAAGAAGCTATCCTTAAGGTCTGGGAACGCCAAATGTATGCATACATGCACATAAATGTTATTTGTGCAGGTGTGGGAATGCACACATGTATACTTGTATGTTTGTGCATTCATTCATAAAATAACATAAAAGATGTCCTAAAAGTTTTAGTGCAATTTAGGTTCTATAATAGCTTAAGTCTTCACTGACTTTGTGAATCCCTTGTTCAGCCATAGCCATTTTTGTATCTATGTATCTTTATATATATACATGTATATGTATATATGCATATATATAGTACATGCACAATAAACATCTGCAGATTGAATATATATGCACATATATGTGTATAACTGCAAATGTGTATTTTTGCTACATGGGTCATGGGCATGTATGTATGTATTAGTTTAGGTCTGAGCTTCAATCACTGAAGGAATACCCTGTGAAGGCTCTGCCCATCCAAGGCAGTATTTGTTCTGCAACTTTTCATTTTTGAGAGTCACTTAGGATCCTCGGAAGTTAAATTTATTGCCCAGAGTCAACCAAGCAGCATTTCTCAGATGTGTGATTTGAATGTACAGCTGTGAGATGGCTTCTTTTTCTATGCTTATGAATATACACATGCACACACAATAATATAGCATGTGCTTTAGTAAATATGTAAGTGAATAAATACTTATTTAGTGAATTTAATGATAAAACACTAATTTTTAATGATCAATGAGAAGATTGTGGTGAGTACTGATAACCTTAAATTCTTGAAGAAAATGCTAAGAGAGTAAAATATGTGGCAGATCCCATTTAGATAGACAAGTTTTGAGTACCAAGTTGTCCAAGTGGAGTACATGTGTTGTCCAACGTATAGCCTTTATATGTTTGGAAAGACATACAGCCAAAAGTCTGACCAATAGGTGATGAATCATATTGATTAAGATTCAAATAAGTTGATACATATGACAAAGATACAGATAGACTATGATCCATTTTGTAGAGGGAATAGCATAAACCACTGAAACTGCAATTTCTATAAAGATCAGTTAAAAGTCCTAGCAGTTTTAAATGTATGTAATTATATGATTTTAAAATTTTAAGGGGCAGCTAGGTGGCTCAGTGGATAGAGAACCAGTCCTAAAGTCAGGATGATCTGAATTCAAATGTGACTTTAGACACTTAACACTTCCTAGCTATGTAACCTTAGGCAAGTCACTTAACCCCAATTGCCTCAGCAAAAATAAATAAATAAAAAAACAAAATAAAGAGAAATTATTATCAAGAAAGTATTTTCAAACAGAGGTCAGATCATCTATTTAATAATAATCAAATAGTAATTTGAATTGCATACATATAAAATCAATTTAAAAGTCATTTGAAAATTGTTTATTCTCTTAAATAAGCAAGGTATAATTTTTACAGTCTTGTCCAGCTCATATGCTAAAATTTCCCCCCATCTTTAGGCTTTCCTTCTAATCTCAGTTGTGTTGGTTTTGTTTGTGAATAACTTTTAAAAATTTAATATAATCAAAATTATATTCTCTGTTTCTTGTTTGTGCAAAAATGTTTCCCTTCTACACAGATCTGACAGGTAAATTATTCCTTGTTCTTCTAATTTGCTTATGATATCACTCTTTATGTGTAACTCCTGTACCCATTTTGACCTTATCTTGATATACAATGTGAGATGTTGGCCTATTTCTAGTTTATGTCATATTGTTTTCCAGTTTTCCCAGCAGTTTTTATCAAATAGTGAGTTCTTATTCCAGAAGCTAGATAATTGGATTTATCAAGCTAGTGCTAGTTACTGGTTATTGACTATTGTGTCTTGCTTAGTTAATCTATCTCACTGATCCAACACTCCATTTCTTAACTAATACCAAATAGTTCTGATGACTACTTTGTAATATAGTTTTAGATCTGGTACAGCTAGACCATCTTCTTTTGCATTTTTTTCATTAATTCTCTTGATATCCTTGACCTTTTCTTTTTCTTTTTTTTTTCCTAAGGTAGATTGTCTTTTTTTTTGTTATTAAAGCTTTTTATTTGCATAACATATGTATGGGTAATTCTTCAACATTGACCCTTATAAAGTTTTCTGTTACAAATTCCCCCCCAGTTCCCTCCCCTTCCCTAGATGGGAGGAAATCCACTACATGTTAATTATGTTAAAATACTTGACAAATCGAATATATTGTATATATATTTCCACACTTATCTTGTTGTACAAGAAAAATCATTTCAACAAGAAAAAAAATCTGAGAAAGGAAACACAATGCAAGCAAACATCAATAGAGAGCATGTTATGTTGTGGTCCACATTTCATATCCCTCTCTCTAGGTGTATATGGCTTTTTTTTTTAAATCTGTATTTTTTTAATTTTTAAAAAAAATTTTATTTACCCAAAGTTATGTTTTTTTTTGCCTTCCCTTTCCCCCTTCTCCCTTCCCCTCTCTCCAGTATTTTGTTTTTGATGACCACCTCCCTTAAACAATACTCCCCCCTTTAGAGCCCCTCCCACTTTTTTAAACCTTTCCCCTAATTCTTCTATTTTCCCTTCTATTAGTCTATCCCTTTCTTCTCCTCCTTTCCCTCCCACTTCCCTATAAGGAGGGACAAGCTCTTCTGTGAAACCAAATGTGTCCGATATACTCCTCTAGAGCCCAATCTGATGAGAGCAAGACTCACACAATGCTCATTGCTCTCCCTTCTTTCCTTCAATTTTATTAGATTTTCTATGCCTTTTCATGAGATTTTTACCTTATTTTTACCTCCTTTTTAAAACTTTGTTTTGCCTCTTTTTCCCCTCTTTTTCCAGTATAATAGCCCTTCCACCTCTAATTTCTTTTCCATTTTATCAAAGTAAAATCAAATTATACCCCCATTGTTTAAGTATACCCATAATAGAAATATAGTTCTCAAGAGTTCTTTTCTTTTTACCTGTTTATGTTTCTCTTGAGTTCTGTGTTTGGAGGTCAAACTTTTTGTTCAGATCTGGTCTTTTCATTAGAAATAGGTGAAAATCTCCTATATCATTGAATGACCATCTTCTTCCCTGGAAGATAATGCTCATTTTAGCTGAATAGGTTATTCTTGGCTGTAATCCAAGTTCCTTTGCCTTACAGAATATCTGATTTCAGGCCCTTCTATCCTTCAATGTGGAGGTTGACAGATTGTGTGTGATTCTAATTATAGTTCCTCAGTATTTGAATTGTTTCTTTGTAGCTGCTTGCAATATCTTTTCCTTGGTGCAATAGTTCTGAAATTTAGCCACCATATTCCTTGGGGTTTTAATTTTGGGGTCTCTTTCAGGAGGTGATTGGTGAATTCTTTTGATGGTGATTTTGCCTTCTGATTCTAAAACATCAGGGCAGTTTTCTTTCATGATTTCCTGGAAGATAGAATCTACTTTCTTTTTTTTTTCATCATGGCTTTCAAGGAGTCCAATAATCCTTAGATTGTCTCTACTAGATCTGTTTTCCAAGTCAGTTGTTTTTCCTAGGAGATATTTCATATTTTCTTCTATTTTTTTCATTTTTTTGTTTTGTTTGACTGATTCTTGAAGTCTTATTGAGTCATTCACTTCTATTTTTTCAATTTTAATTTTTAAAGTATTATTTCCTTCAGTTACCTTTTTTAGCTCCTTTTGTAATTTGCCAATTTAATTTTTTTGTTCATTGCATTCTTTTTCCATTTCATCATTTTTTTCAGTGAGTTGATGTCTTTTTCCAATTCACCAATTTTGTTTTTCAGTGAGTTTATGTCTTTTTCCATTTCATCAATTTTGTATTTCAGTGAATTGGTGTCTTTTTCTTATTTCTTTTGTAAAGCATTATATGCTTTTAACATTCCTTCTTGCATTGATCTCAATTCATTTCCCCATTTTTCTTCGAACTCTCTTTTGAGATATTTTATGCAATCTTGCATTAAAGCCTTATGAGACAGGAACCAGCTCACATCTACCTTTGTGGCTTCCTCTGGAGTTGCCTTCCCTTTCAGAACCTCAGGATCTGAGGTCTGCCCTTCTTTCTCTCCATAAAAGCGGTCTATGGTGAGAGTTCTCTTCTTTTTCTTACTCATTTTTTAGGGCTTGGGGTTTGCTTAAAGCAGGGGACCCACAGGTGCTTTGATTTGTTGACTTCTGGTGTGGGGCTTGTTGGGTTAGGTCCGTGTTCTCAATTGTTCTCAATCCACCTTTTACCAAAGGCAGATCTGCCAAAGCACCTGCCCACAAGCAGAGCAAAGTGGTCCAAGTGTCTCCCAGGGACTTCCTGGGTGCCTAGAATCTGCGATGCTCTGTCCCAGCCCCGGTCTCCTGCCCTGGCTGCGCACTGGCGCCTGAGAGCAGCAAGAGGCTCAATCCTCTGCCTGTCTGAAATATACCTGCTCCAGAGTTCTTTCAAGGTAATTTTTGATGGAAATGTGTTGTACTCCAAGTGTTTGAGGGAGCTTCCACTCCAGAACCAGTTCAAAGGCTTAATCTGCTATTGGCTTGAGAAAAGATCAGAGGAGCTCACAGAGAGTCGAGTATGCACTCAGCCATCATGGCTCCGCCCCCCTTTTATTTTTGCAGTTGAATTGTGCTATTTTTTTCAAACTTTATCAAATAATTTTTCAATAGTTTGGTTAGTATGACACTTAATAAGTAAATTAGTTTAGTTGGAATTGTCATTTGTGGAATTTGTCAATAACTGTTATTATTATATTAGTTTCACCTACTCAGGAGCAATTGATCTTCTGCCATTTAGATCTGCCTTTATTTGGGTGAAAAGTGTTTTGCAAATATATTTACATAATTCATGGCTTTGCATGGACCAGTGGATTCCCAAATATTTTGTATTATCTAAGGTTATTTTAAATGGGATTTCTCTTTCTATCTCTTCTTGCTGAGTTTTGCTGGTAATATATAGAAATGCTGATGATTTATGCAGGTTTATTTTAGACTGCAACTTTTCTAAACATATTATTTAAAATACTTTTTAGTTGATTCTCTAGCATTTTCTAAGTATACCATCATATCATTTGCAAAAAGTAATAGTTCTGTTTCTTAGTTACCTAGTCTATTTCCTTCAATTTCTTTTTCTGATAAAGCTGACATTTCTAGTGAAATGTTGAATAATAGTTGTGATAATAGGTATCCTTGCTTCACTCTTCCAACTTATCCCTATTACAGGTAGTGGTTATTAATAGTTTTAGATAGATACTGCTTATTTTAAGGATAGCTCCACTTATTCCCATATTCTCTGGTGTTTTTAATAGAAATGGGTGCTGTAGTTTGTAAAAAAAATTATGCATCTATTGAGATTACCATATGATTTCATTGATTTTGTTATTCATGAAGTCAATTATGTTGATAATTTTCCTAATTTTGAATTAATCCTGCATTCCTGGAATAAATCCTACCTGATTTTAGTGTGCTAGCCTAATGATACATTGCTGTAATCTCTTTGCTAATACTTTATTTAAATATTTTTCATTGAATTTCATTAGGGAAAATGTTATATAATTTTCTCTATTTTGGTTCTTCCTGGTTTAGATATAAGCATTATATTTGTGCCATAAAAGGAATTTGGCAGGATTCCATCTTGACCTATTGTTCCAAATAGTTTATCTAGTATTGAAATTACTTATTCTTTAAACATTTGATAGAATTAACTTGTAAATTTATTTGACAATGATGATTTTTTTTCCTTTGGGAGTTCATTGATGTTTTATTCAATTTCATTTTCTAAAATGGGGTTATTTAAATATTTCATTTTATCTTCTGTTAATCTGGGCAATCTATATATTTTTTGTTAATATTTACCCACTACACTTAAATTATCAGATTTGTTGGCATACAGTTGGCAAAAATTGTTCCCAATTATTGTTTTAATTTCCTCTACAATGGTGGAAAGTTTGCTGTTTTTATTTTTGATACTGGATATTTAGTTTCTTTGCTTATTTTTAATCAAGTTAACCAAATATTTCTCTATTTTTATTGGGTTCTTTCCCCTCCAACAAAAGTTTAGTTTTATTCACTTAGTTCAATAATTTTCTTTCTTTCAGTTTCACTAATCTCTTCTTTGATTTTCAGAATTTATAATTTGGTATTTAATTGAGGATCTTCAATGTTTTCTAGCTTTTTAAATTGTATGAGAAATTCATTGATCTGTTCATTCTCTATTTTATTCCCATAAGCATTTAGAAATATAAAATTTTCTCTAGTTTCTACTACTTTCTACTAAATTTAGTGTGTTTGATGAAATTATTGCTTATTTCTATAATCTGGTGTTTGACTCACTCATTCTTTAGGATTAAAATATTTAGTTCTAAAATTTTTAGATTTTTAATCTGTCTTTGCATGGCCTTTTATCACATGTAATTTTATTGTATTATGATCTGAATATGATGCATTCAATATTTCTGTCTTTCTATATTTGTAGTAATATTTATATGCCCTAATAAATGGTCAGTGTTTGTATAAGTGGCATGTACTACTGGGGGGAATGAAAGCATATTCTTTTTTCTTGCCATTTAATTTACTAGATAGGTAGATAGGGGCCTACCTATCTAACTTTTCTGAAATTTTATTCACCTATTTAATTTCTTTCTTATATATTTTGTGGTTAAATTTATCTAGTTCTGAGAGGGGGAGGTTGAGGTCCCTCTCTAGCATAGCTGTATTGTCTATTTTTTTTCTGTATTTTACTTAACTTCTCAAAGAATTTAGATGCTATACTAGTTGGTGCATATATGTTTAGTATTGATACTACTTCATAATTTATGGTACTCTTAGATGTAATTTTCTTTCTTATCTCTTTTAATTATATCTTTTTAGTTTTTTATTTGTCTGAGATCAGTATTGTTATCTCTATCTTTTTTTTAAACTCCAGTGAAGCATAATATATTCTGTTCCAGACTTTTATCTTCACTTTGTATGTATCTCTCTGCTTCCTATGTGTTTCTTGTTAATGGCATATTGCAAGATTGATTTTATTAATACACTCTGCTATTCACTTTAATTTTATTGAACAGTCCATCCCATTCACATTCACAGTTATAATGATAACCTATATATTTCCCTCCATCGGTTTTCCCCCTTTTATACTTTTCTCACTCCTTTCATGCTGTTCCTCTTTACCAGTGTTTTACTTCTGACTATCACCTCCTCCAATTTGCCCTCCCTTCTGCCCCCCCATTACTTTCTTCATTTCTTTTCTGCTTTTTTATAAGGTAAGACAGATTCCTCTACCCAAGTGAATGAATATGTTACTCCCTCTGAGCCAAATATAATGAGAGTAAGGGTCAAACAATGTTCACCCCCTTCTGCCTTTCTTTCTAATATAATAGCTCTTTCATGTTTCTTCATCTGATAAATGTTACCCCATTCTGCCTTTCCCTTTCCTATTCTCCCAGTAAAATCCTTTTTTATCCATTATTTAATTTTTTTAATCATCACATCAAAGTCAACTTATACCGACATCCTCTAAATATATAACTCTTTCTAACTGCCTTAATAGAGATATAGTTCTAAGAAGTTACAAATATCTTTCCATGTAGGGATGGAATATCATGACTTTTTTTCTTCCCTATGTACCTCTTTATGCTTCTCTTGATTCTTGTATTTGAAGATCAAATTTTCTATTCAGCCCTGGCCATTTTATCATGAAAATTTGAAAGTTTCTCCCCCAATTTAATTGAACACTTATCCTTTTTTCCTGAAAGATAAAGCTTAATTTTGCTGGGTAGTTGATTTTAGGTTGTAATCCAAGCTTTTTTGACTTCTGGAATATCATGTCCCAAGTCCTCCAATCCTTTAATGTAGAAGCTACTAATCCTGTGTAACCCTGACTGGGGCTCTGTGATATTTGAATTCTTGCTTTTGACTGCCTGTAGTATTTTCTCCTTGATCTGATAATTCTGGAATTTGTCTATAATATTCTTTGGAGTTTTCATTTGGGGCTCTCTTCCGGAAGGTGATCAGTGGATTCTTTCAATGACTATTTTATTCTTCTAGTTCTAGGATCTGTGTTGTGGCTAAGAGCCTCCTACTCGTTTGAGCAGATACCATCTATGCTGGACTGGGCTCTCCTTTTAGCCAAGTGAGACACATCTTTCCTGAAGTGCCTATAAATGATCTTCGTCTGGAAAATTGTTTTGTTCCTTCTTTTTGTGGATTCAATCATTTCGGAATTCTTTTATAGCCTTGCTTTAATATTTTTAATGGAAACTGGGGAGAGCTCAGGCAACTTCCTGGCTTTTCTTTGCCATCTTTGCTCCATTTCTATTAATATATTTCTTAAATTTTGGCAATCAGAACTAAACACAAAGCCAGGTGAGTTCTGATGATAGTGAAGCACAGTCAATTCATTACCTGCTTGTTTAGGGAAGCTATAGTAAAGGAAATCAATTTATTATTGGATTTTTTTGAGATTACCATATCATACTGTTGATTTATATTGAATCTACAGTCCTCTAAACCCCATCAGATTCCTTTCAGGAAAATTGATATTCATTCATGACTTAGACTCTTTGTGCTTAGAAAACCAATTTTTGTAGCCAATAGAAAGGCTTATATTCATCCATTTTTAATCATATTATAGTAGAATTGACCTAGTGCAGGAAGGTGGTCCAATGGTCAGAGAGCTATGGCTAGAATTAGGAAAATCTGAATTCAAATTTGGCTTCAAATATTTACTATCTTTGTGGCCCTAGGCAAGTCATATAACTTCTATTTGCCTGAGTATCCTCAATTGCAAAATGAAAATCATAATAGCACCTACTTTACAGGTTATTATGAGCTTAAATGAGATATTTTTAAAAAGTTTTTAGTACCCAGATCATAGTAAGGAGTTAATAAATGCTTGCTTGCTATACTATTCTTCCCAGTTCTGTGCCATCTGTAAATCTGTAAATATTCTGGGGACTGGCAAACTATGGCTAAATCTAGTTGGCCAGTGAGTTAAACAAAAGTTTTTTTTTTAATTTTTTTACATTTTAAAATATAAATAAAATTTTAAAATAAGATAAAATAAAAATGTTTAACAAAATAAAAATAAATATAAATATAGAATATATTTTTAAATATTAAAACATTTTAACTTGTGCACTAGATTTAGGTCACAGGTGGTATTTTGACAATCTCTGATCTATACCTTTATCTAAATCACTGACAATAATGTTAAATGATAAAAGTAGAAGTTTAGATTCTTGAGATTTATTATTCAATCATTCAGTAATATCTGACCCTTCAGAACCCTATGGATCATAACACACCAAGCTCTTCTATCATGCAGTATCTCTTGAAGTCTGTAAAAGACCATATTCATTGTTTTCATGATATTATCTATCCATTCTGTCCCCTGCCATTCCCTTTTTCCTGTTCTTTAATCTTTCCTAGTATCAGGGTCTTTTCCAAGAAGTCCTTTCTTCTCATTATGGAGTCAAAGTCTTTAAGCTATTTGACCTTTCAAAGAATAGACTGAATTAATTTCTTTAAGTATTAACTGGTTTGACCTCCGTACTGTCCAAGGAACTTCAAAAGTCTTCTCCAGCACTAGCATTATAATTTGAAATTGTTGATTTTACAGTGCTCAGATTACCTTATAGCCCAACTCTCACAGCCAACCATTGCTACTAGGAAAAAAAAAACACAGCTTTGACTAAATGGAACTTTGTTGCCAAGACAATGTCTCTGCTTTTTAGGTGCTGTCCAGATTTGACATAGCTTTCCTTCCAAGGAGCAAGTGTCTTTTAATTTCATGGCTACAGTTGCCATCCATGATGATGTTGGAGCCCAAGAATATAAAATCTGACACTGCTTCCATTTTCCCCCTCTATTTGCCAGGAAGCAATGGAACCAATTGCCAAGACCTGTTTTTTTTAAAGATCTGAAGCTTCAAATCAGCTTTTAAACTCACTTCTTTCACCCTCATCAAGAAGCTTCTTAATTCTTCTTTACTTTGTGTTATATAAACGGTATTATCTGTATATCTGAGAGTGCTGATATCTCTCCTGGCAACCTCAATTCCAGCTTTTGATTCATACAGTCTGGCATTTTTCATGATGTACTTTGCATATAAGTTAAATAAATAAGGTGACAACATGCAGTGTTATCACACCCCTTTTTGGGGGGATTTTAAACCAATCGGTTCCATGTTTGGTTTTAACTGTCGCTTCTTGATCCTCAAACAGGTTCCTCAGGAGACAAAGTCATCTGGAACTTCCATATCTTTGAGGACTTTCCACATTTTATTGTGATTCCCACAGTCAAAGGCTTTAATATAGTCAATTAAACAAAAGTAGATGTTATTCTGCAACTTATCCAGTGAATGTTGGCAATTTGGTCTCTAGTTACTTTGCCTCTTTGAAAACCAGCCTGTTCTTCTGGTATTCTTGGTTCACATATTGCTGAAGTCTGGCTTGCAGAATCTTAAGTGTAACTGCTGCCATGAGAAACAAACAGACTTGTTTGGCTATTGGAGCATTCCTTGCTATTGCCCTTTAGCATAGAATGAAAACTATTTTTTTCCAACCTAGTGGCTACTATTTTGTTTTCCAAACTTGCTGGTGGATTGAGCATCACAATTTGACAACATCATCTTTTATGATTTTAAATAATTTAGATGGAATTTAATGCCTTCACTACACATATTTTTATCAATGCTCCCTAAGGCCCATTTGGCTTTATTCTCCAGGAGATATTGCTCTAGAGCAATAACCACATTATTGCAGTTATCAGTGATGTTAATATATTTCTTGTACAGTTGTTTTGTGTATTCTTGCCACCTTTTATTAATCTCTTCTACTTCTGTTAAATCTGTATCATTTTTGTATTTTATCATGCTCATTTTTGCATGAACTTTTGATATTCTTGAAGAGATTTCTTGTCTTTCCCATTCTGTTGTTTTCTTCTATTTCTTTGTATTGCTCATTTAAAACCTTATGTCCCCTTACTCATTAATCATCTAGTAATGTCCATGTGTAAAATCACCTTTTGGGTTGTTGAAAAAGAGTTTTTATTATGACCAGTGAATTATCGTGGCAAAATTATATTCTATACTATGCTTCATTTGGTATTTCAAGGTTAAACTTGCCTGTTAGTTCAATTTTCTTTTGATTTCTTATTTTAGCATTCTTATTCCATATGATGAATATAATGTCTTTTTTTGGGGGGGGCAAAGAGAGATTGTTTCTAGGTGTTAAAGGAAGTGTTATAGGTCTTTACAGAATTGAGTCAAATTTTCCAGTGGTTAGATATTAGATTTATATAACTATGAAATTGAATACATTGCCTTAGGTTCAAACAAATATTATTTTGTCATTTATGAGATTATAAGAAAGTAATGCTTTTCTCACCCTTTTATTGACTATGAGGGCTATTCTATGTCTTCTAAGTGATTCTTTCCCACAATAGTATATATAGTGATCATTTGAATTAAATTGACTAATTCTTGTCCATTTAAGTTCTCTGACATCCAAGATGTCAATGTTTAAAATTTCCATTCCTTGTTCAACTGCTTACCTTGATTCATAGAGTTTCATTCTACATTCCTATACAATATTTATTTTTATAATATTGGACTTTTATTTCATTATCAGCTGCAGCAGCAGCTGTATCTTTCCATCCTTCCTTTCTCCCTTCCTCCCTCCCTTCCTCCCTCCTACCCTCCCTTTCTCTCTCCTTCCCTTCTTCCCTTCCTCCCTCCCTTCCTTCCTCCCTTCCTTCCTCCCTTCCTCTTTTGCTTCCTTCCTTCCTTTGAAAATCAGAACAAGATTATTTTCCATGATCTTAAATATCACTCCCAGCGGCTCAGGGGTCATAGCTGTCAGTTCTTTTAGGCCCAGAGAATGTAGTTTATCTGGAGACTTATCAAGGAGACTTGAATTTATCAAAAGCAGATAGGTGCTCTCTTGCTATTTATTTTAACTTGGATATAAGCTTCCTTCTTTCTCATTTGTGGTCATTTAATTGTATAAAGCCATTGTCCTTTGCAGAAAAAGCAAACAAAATGAGAATTTAGCAGCTTTGCTTTCTTGCTTTCTGTTAGTGTCATCTCATCAATCCCAGCAAATATGATTCTTTATCTTTTTTTTAAAAATCCAAAGGAGCTAAACAAAGTCTGAGTTATGGGTTGTCCTTAACTTCCTTTGCCAGAAATCACAGTTGTTTGTTGTGTTTCTTATGCATACACATAGATTTCTTCGTTCAAAATACAAATCCCATTTCTCTTTCTCTTTGGAATTATTTCCTTTTGTTTTTGCATAAATTCATCCTTGGATTCTTTTACCCACACCACTTGAGCAGACTTTCCCTAAAACATTTTAGTCATTATCTTTCCCTTGGACCTTTGAAATCTGCTATCTCAAAATCTAGAGTACAAGTCTCTTACATATCTCAAATTCAATTTGTGTAAAAATGAACTCATCATCTATTCCCCAACACATTTCCATTTCCCAAACTTCCTTAATACTGTCAAGAATACTCCCATTCTCCTTGTCTCTCTGGCCAGAAACCTCAGTATCATTTTTTTATTTCTCTCTTTCACAAATCCTACATATCCAATCTGTTGTCAAATCTTATTTCTATTTTCAAAGCATCTTTTGTATTTTTCTTCTTTTCACTCAAGTAGCCACTTCCTAAGTTTAGGCCCTCATTTTAAAAAAATTATATATATAAAACTCAGAGTAAAAAGAAATAAAACAAATGTATCCACAGCATAATACAATAGAAAAAAAACAGATGATCACATATAAAATTACAACTCTATTATGTACAGTTTGGTATTCTTTTTATTATATAATCAAATAATCATGTAATTTTCTTTTTGTCTTTCCTTTTTTCTCTCTTTCCTTGCTGTCCTAAAATAAAAAATATGCATTTATGTGTGTGGGCATATGTCAGTAAAAGTCATTCTATACATTGTTCTATTTCTCAATTCTTTCTCTGGATACAAATAGTATCTTTCTTTTTATGTCTTGTTAATTAATCTGAGTATATCCTTTTAACTCTTTCCCCTGCCTAAAGCCTTTTTGTATTCCATTCTCAAACATTCAGATATGAAGGTGATTTTCCTAAAGTATAAGTCTTATCATATAATCCTGGTTAATGAACACAAGTGGCTCCCTATTTCAGGCTCAAACACCAAGTTCTCTATTTGGTGTCTAAAGATGGCTTCTAACATTTTATTCCTCACTACTTTCCATGATCCAGCTACACTGGTCATCTTATTGATCTTCTTCTGAAATCCCTGATCTTGCAATGACTATCTCCTCATGCTTGGAATTTCCTATATACTCACCTTTTCCTCTTCCATCAAGACTCAGCTCAATTCTTACCTTTTGTAGAAGCCCTTTCCAGATACCCATTCTCCCAAGCTGCTATTGCTATTCCTTTCTAAAATTCCTTTCATTTGATATGTGAACGCACACACACACACACACACACACACACACACACACAAAGACATTTTTATTTTTTGTTTCTCCCATTAGAATGCAAGCTCCTTAATGGTAAATACTGCTTATTGTTGTCAATTTTGCTTTTTTCCTTTGCTGTCAGTGCTTAGCATAGTATCTGGTGCTTAGGAAGTGCTTAATACATTCTTTGGGATTGGTGACTGATTTCCTCTACTTTATCATAAACTCTGAGAATGGAGTGATTATTTCCCTCAGAATTACTACTTCAGAAATCAATTCCTCTCTTTAAAAAGAGAATCAGATCTAGAATAGATTTTGTTTCTATCTTTTGAAGGATGAAATTAACACTAAAGCAAGTCAAGAAGTTGTTCGATGCTCTGCTATTGATAAAGAGAGATGAGAACATGAGATAGTTGAATGATAAAAATTTCCCATTTCAAATTTATCATGTTTCTGGAACAGTTATGATCTCTTTCCCACAATTCTCATCTATTTCCTCTTTCTGTTAAGATGGTCTGTAATAGATGCTAATAACAATATCATTTCTGCTCATTCCCCCTTTGACCTTCACTCAAACAGTTACCACTGTGATATATTGGAGTGTTTCATTTCTATTATGCATTTCATGTTTGTCAATTTATTATCTTTATTTATATAAATATCTCATCTCCAATGTCTATATTTTAAGTTCTTTTAGGATAGGAGCCTTTTTATACCTCTTAGTGTTTGAGTAAGTAGTTTGTCCATGGCAGATGTTCAATAAATAACCTTAGGCTTTTATAAGCTGGAAAGAATCTTAGCAACCCTCTTGTTTACTTTGTAGACTGGCAAACTGAGTTTTTATGTTATGTTAAACTAAATTTTGTGCATATTGAATTGTCTTGGAAAAATCTTATTTTCATAGATTAACATACTGCTCTTCATGTCAAAAAGATAATCTAGAACTGTAGATAGGAAGGCATATCCTATGATTTTTTTCAATGGTAACAGTTAAAGACTTGAATTTACTATCTATTCTCTCTCACTGGTGGGCACTTGCATTCATTTTCAAGATGTTTGTCAAGGCTTATGGACAAAGTTCTAACTAGACTAAGTTTTGTCCCAGGGTACTAAAATTTAGAGAGCTCTAAAAGCTCTTGATTTCCTTCAACAAGTAGGAACAACCTGTTGGATTAAATATGGATTAAATGATAACATTCCTCTTTATCAGTTGATATCCACAGTCCTCTATAAATAAATTCCAGGTTCCTCTATTGTCTATTTCTACAGCCTAAAACTGGCACATTCTTACTTTTGTCACATCTTCTATTAAAGGAAGATAATTGCTATATGGTTTATATTCACCATACTTCCCTCAATAGCCCTGTCTTCCCGCATCTCCTTTGGAAGTTGTACAATATATAAAAATACTTGGGCCGTAGTTCCTAGAAAATAGAGACTAACCCTGTCCTTATAGTTCTGCACACTTTTAAGACAGAATATCCTAAGTCTCTCCAACTGGTATGTTTTCGGACTTAAGGATTTACAGCAAATCTGATTGCTATTTCAGTAGCAATATTGGCCCAGTACCTTTACACACAGACCAAAGGATTTAACCTACAATTAAGAGAGGTCCTGGATGGAAAGTCACCTAGAGTACAATGAAGAAAAAGGTGACATAAGTAGGCTTTCTTATACAACAAATGACTTTCTCTTTCACATTACCCTTCACAGCTCCCTCTCTTGCAGGTAGACTCTCCAGGCAAAGATTTATAGTGTTTTTCCTTTTCTTTTTAGTTGAGGCAAGGGGAAAAGCAGGAAGTGTGCTGATCCATTCCTCTGGATGAGCACTTTAAAGGTTAGCCTTTTCTTTTTTTTTAATTTTTTTT
>JAJPUD010003269.1:182141-227356 GCA_023553655.1 Myrmecobius fasciatus | reverse complement strand
TTCTTTGTCTCTTTTAATTAAGTCTATCTTTGCTTTTACTTGGTCTAAGATCAGGATTGCTACCCCTGCTTTTTTTTGTTCACCTGAAGCATAATAGATTCTGCTCCAGCCTTTTACCTTCACCCTGTATGTATCTCTATGTTTTAGATGTGTTTCTTGTATACAACATATTGTTGGATTCTGGTTTTTAATCCACTCTGCTATCTGCTTCTGCTTTAAGGGAGAATTCATTCCATTCACATTCACAGTTAAAATAACTAATTCTGTATTTCCTGTCATCTTATTTACCCTAGCTTATGCTTTTCTCTTTCTTATCCCCTTTCCCTCCTCCCTACTATTTTGCTTTTGAAAACCACTTCCCTCAAACAATCCTTCCCCTTTAGAGCCCCACCCACCCCCTTTTTCCCCCCTTCCCCTAGTGTCCCTCTACAAGTACGTCTATTATTCCCTCTGAGCCAAATCTGATGAGATGGAGATTAACCCAATTCTCATTCCCCTCCCTTTTCTCCCCTCAATCATTATAGGTTTTCTTTGCCTCTACATGTGATGTAATTTCCCTTATTTTATCTCCTTTTCCTCTTCTTCCAGTGTTATCCCTTTTCTACCTCTAATTTCTTTTTCAGTTTATCATATCATAAGATTCATAAAATCACAATAAACATATAGTAATAATCATAAAATCACAGTAATCATATGATAATAATCATAAAATCACAGTAATCATATCATAATCATAATGTAATAATCGATTCATAAAATCAACCCTCATTCTATAAGTATCTATAACATAAATATAGTTCTCAGTATTCTTACTGCACTGAAATCTCTAGCAAAATTCCAGAATGGATTTTTTTTCTTTAATTTTATAACAATTTATTTTCCAAAAACCTCTAATTCACTTCCATATTAGTAGATCAGGGAAATAGATTAGTAAGGTAGAATTTGTGATTTGTGAATATTTTTAAAAAGGAATCTGATTATCATGAGCCTGCATCGGTTCATCCCAGCATGAACCGGGTCATATAAAAACCATTTTCACTTTTTTGATGCTTTCATCTCCACTGCTTTTATATAAAATCTTCTCCAACCTAAGTAAGACTTCTCCTTTTGTTCTTATCCCTCTTTGACATTTTCCTATTACATTCTAACTTTTATTAATTATTAGTTATTTATACACATGCTGTCCTATATCAGATGAGCATTTAAAGCAGGAATCATGTCATTTTCATCTTTAAAATCACAATTCCTTAACATAGCATATTGTGAAGTTTGGGATATTAGGCTGGTCCATGGGATCATAGATCTAGGGGTTGAAGGGGATTGAAGAGGCTTTATGATCCAACTCCTATCTGTTACAGTTGAAAAAACAGGCCCAAGGAGATTATATGATGTCCTCAAGTCATAAAAATAATAATGTAAGAGATAAAATTTAAACTCAAGTCTTCCAAATCCAGAGCTTTTTTTTTCTTTCCTTAAAAACCTGGCCAGAGGGAAAGAATCTGTCCTTCTATGTTTCTTGGTCATTTTTGACATTTAGCAAAATTATAATGAATCTAATGTTTTTTCCATGTACAACAAATTTTATAATGTAACAAACTTTTAATATAAATCAGTGGAAAATATTATTAAGCATTATATTAAATGATAAAGTTACAAAACAAACAAACAAAACAAAATAAAAAACTACAGAGTCTTTATTCTCAAGGACCTTAAATTCTAGTGAGAGAGACTAAAGGGCATATAAAAAGGGGAGAAGTGGAAAGATGTTTGAATTATACGATGTGAGGTGTTTTAGATATAGTTTATTCTAGAAAATATATTTGACAGAATTTTTTGTAATATGTTGACAATATGTGGATTGAATGTATATACAATTAGGTAAATTCATTACTGTTTAAAGTATGACTATTCAAAGAATATTGATTAAGGAAGAAGTGCCACTCTATAAGGAAGTGTAGAATGCATTACATTAAACAAGTCTAGTCTCCTATTACCAAAAGAGTTATATGTTTAGGAACTTGTTATGTTCAACATTGGATCAATGACTTAGAGAAAGAAAAGAATTATCTACTTTACTTTTTAGGGGAGCAGGCTTGCTTTCTTAGAAAAGGGTGGTGATGAGGGTATCTAATGACCCCCTCAGAAGAGGGTCATTTCAGAGGTGTTTTATGGGGAGAATATTTTGCATATTCCCATGGTTGTCCAAGGAGCTATAGGTCTTATCTAGGGGACCAGAGAAAACTTAGTGGATGACTGTTCAAGAAAATAGTGTGTGACAAGAACTATACAGGAAGTATTATTATTTTGTCATTATCTTGATGCTCTCAGTGTTGCTCCTAATTGTGGTCACTTTTTTTTTACACCAGCATACCCACTGTTAACTGCAAAGATTTGCATTACCTACTATATGGAACTGATCATTTACACCCATGTTTTGATCCTTTTGGGGACTTAGATTTAGTCATTTTTCCTCCTTAGTCACATCATTTAGAACATACAATTGTTTTGTTTCATTTTTACCATATTTCTTTTTTTGTTTGTTTTCCCCTCTTTCTCCTATGGTGCTGTCTATATCAGATTTCAATTAAATACCAGAGGTCAGAATTGACCAGGATAACCTTAAAGTCATTCAATGATAGAAGGTCTTCTAGAAGGTCTTAAGGATCTTATTACCAAGGGATGGAGCATAGTAGAAGTAATAGCCAAATGACCCCCTTCATATAATTTAAGGTAATTTTTTTAAAAAGGTAATGAAACTTTTCCTGAGATTTGGTTGGCTCAGGGGAATAAAGGCCACAGACTGATGCTGTTACTTCCATATCATACAAGTACAAAGCAGACTTAAGAAGCTCTAGGGGTATTCTGATGCTTGGCTGGTAGATCATGGAATATATTTCAAGAGAAGGAACTCTGCTCAGCTGATTCACCTTGAAGTTAATCAGTTCTCAATTTCTATCCTTGTTACATATTCACCTATTACTGCTAAATGAATCTCTTTGTTAACGCTTGAATGACCTATGAGTGCCTTATTTGCATATTGCATCATGATCTGAAAAAGAAGCATTTACTATTTCTGCCTTTCTGCATTTGATTTTGAGGTTTTTATGCACTAACACATGGTCAGTTTTTGTATAGGTTCCATGGACTGCTGAGAAAAAAGTAAACTCCCTACTGTCTCCATTCAACTTTCTCCATAGATCTATCATACCTAACTTTTCTAACAATTGGTTTATCTCCCTAGTTTCTTTCTTGTTTATTTTGTGGTTTGATTTATCTAGTTCTGAGAGAGCAAGGTTGAGATCCCCCACTAGTATAGTTTGACTGTCTATTTCTTCTTGCATTTCTCTTAATTTCTCCCCTAGGAATTTGGATGCTTTTGCACTTGGTGCATATATATTTAGTATAGATATTGCTACATTATCTATGGTACCCTTTAATAAAATATAGTTTCCTTCCTTATCTCTTTTGACTAGATCTATCTTGGCTTTTACTTGATCTGAGATAAGGATTGCTACCCCTGCTTTTTTTTGTTCACCTGAAGCATAATAGGTCCTGCTCCAACCTTTTACCTTCATCCTATATGTGTCACTATGTTTTAGATGTGTTTCTTGTAGACAACATATTGTGGGATTCTGGTTTTTAATCTAGTCTGATATCCGCTTCCATTCACATTCACAGATAGAATAACTAATTCTTTATTTCCTGCCATCTTATTTCCCAAGTTATGTTTTCCCCTTTCCTTTCCCCTTTCTCCCTTCCCCCCTCCTCAGTACTTTGCTTTTGATGACCCCCTCCCCCAAACAATACTCCACCCTTTAGATCCCTTCCCCATGTTTTTACTCCTTTCCCCTGATTCTTCTATTTTCCCTTCTAATAGTTTTTCCCTTTCTTTTCCTCCTTTCCCTCCCACTTCCCTCTAGCAACAGACAAGTTTCTATGTGAAATCAAGTGTCTGATATACACTTTTAGAGCCCAACCTGATGAGAGTAAGATTTACACAATGCTCATCTCCTCCCTCTTTCTCTCAATTATATTAGGTTTTCTTTGCCTCCTCAAGAGATTTTCTCTTGTTTTTACCTCTTTTTTTTAGATCTCATTTTACCACTTTTCCCCTCTTTTCCCCAGTATGACAACATTTCTTCCTCTAGTTCTCTTTTTCATATTATCAAAGTAATATCTAGTTAATTATACCCCCAAACTTTAAGCATCCCCCTAGTAGAAATAAAGATCTCAAGAGTCCTTTACATTTTACCTTTTTATGCATCTCATGAGTTCTGTGTTTGGATGTCGAATTTCTTGTTTAGATCTGGTCTTCTCATTAGAAATAGGTGAAATTCACCTATATCATTGAATGACCATCTTCTTCCCTGGAGGATAATGCTCATTCTAGCTGGATAGGTTATTCCTGGCTGTAATCCAAGTTCCTTTGCCCTTCGGAATATCTGGTTCCAGGCCCTTTGATCCCTCAATGTGGAGGCTGACAGATCCTGTGTGATTCTAATTATTGATCCTCGGTATTTGAATTGTTTCTTTCTAGCTGTTAGCAGAATCTGTTCCTTGGTGCTATAGTCCTGAAATTTAGCCACGATATTCCTTGGGGTCTTAATTTTGGGGTCTCTTTCAGGAGGTGATCGGTGAATTCTTTCAATGGTGATTTTGCCCTTTGATTCTACAATCTCAGTGCAGTTTTCTTTCAGGATTTCCTGGAAGATAGTGTTTAGATTCTTTTTTTGATCATGGCTTTCAGGAACTCCAATAATCCTTAGATAATCTCTCCTATATCTATTTTCCAAGTCAGTTGTTTTTCCTAGGAGATATTTCATATTTTCTTCTAATTTTTCATTTTTTTGTTTTTGTTTGACTGATTCTTGAAGTCTTATTGAGTCATTCACTTGCATTTGTTCAATTCTTATTTTTAAAGTGTTGTTTTCTTCAGTTACCTTTTTAAGCTCCTTTTGTAACTGGCTAATTGAATTTTTTGTTCATTGGACTCTTTTTCCACTTCACTAATTTTATTTTTCAATAAATTGGTGTCTTTTTCATAACTCTTTTGCAGGGCATCATATCCTTCTTGTAAGGTATTGTATCCTTCTTGCACTAATTTCAACTTATTTTCCCATTTATCCTTCAGCTCTTTTATTAGGTTCTTTAAGCAATCTTCCAGAAAGGCCTTTTGAAAAGGGGACTAGTGATTGTCCTTGCTGATTTCCTCTTGAGTTTTGTCTAAAGGAACCTCAGTATCTGGGGTCATCTCTTCTTTGCCTTGATAAAAGCTGTCTGTGGTGAGAGCTCTCTTTTGCTTCTTCATTTTTTTTTAGACAGCATGGATATCTCTTTAAGGCAGGGAAAAAAAAAACGGCGGCTGAAACTGCGACTGAAGATTTTGCCCTGGAGCACTTCGTCGAATTATTTTAAGGTGCTGGGCCAGTGGGGGCTAGGACTAAGGCCGAATTACTCCTTAAACAAGGCAAGTCTGCCAAAACACCTGCCCCCAATCAGGGCAGAGTGTCCTGGCCTCAGATAAACTCCAGGTGTTTGGAATTTGGAGTTTGGAGTTTTTGCCAGGATGAGCTGAGCTGAGCTGAGTCCCACCCTCACTTCTGGCCTACACGAGAGTTCTCTGACACCGGAGTCCTCTGTTTATCCCTCTGTCCGAGCTAGACACACCTGATGTGAAGTTTTTCAGAGATATCTGCAAGCAGTATCCAAATATTTCCTGATTCGTTGACTTGAAGATCAGTTCAGAGGCTTATTTTATTGTTGATTTGAGAGAAGGTGGGAGGAGGATGAAGAGAGTCACCTTTTCACTCCGCCATCTTGGCTCCGCCCCCCTTAATACACAACTTTAGCAAAGTTGCAGGATACAAAATAAATCCACATAAATCATTAACATTTTTATATATCACCAACAAAATGCAACAGCAAGAGATACAAAGAGAAATTCCATTCAAAATAACTATCGATAGTATAAAATATTTGGGAATATATCTGCCAAGGGAAAGTCAGGATCTATATGAGCAAAACTACAAAACGCTCTCCATACAAATAAAGTCAGATCTAAACAATTGGAAAAACATCAAGTGCTCTTGGATAGGTCGAGCGAATATAATAAAGATGGCAATACTACCTAAACTAATCTATCTATTTAGTGCTATACCAATCAAACTCCCAAAAGATTATTTAACTGACCTAGAAAAATAACAACAAAATTCATCTGGAAAAACAAAAGGTCAAGAATTTCAAGGGAATTAATGAAAAAAAATGCCAATGAGGTGGCCTAGCTGCACCATATCTAAAACTATATTATAAAGCAGTGGTCACCAAAACCATTTGGTACTGGATAAGAAATAGAGTAGTGGATCAGTGGAATAGGTTAGGTTCACAGGACAAAATACTCAATGACAATAGTAATCTAGTGTTTGATAAACCCAAAGACCCCAGATTTGGGGATAAAAACTCACTATTTGACAAAAACTGCTGGGATAATTGGAAAATAGTATGGAAGAAATTAGGCATTGACCCACACCTAACACCATATATCAAGATAAGGTCCAAATGGATTCATGATCTAGGCATAAAGAATGATATTATAAACAAATTAGAACAATGTAGGATGGTTTACCTCTCAGACCTGTGGAGGGGGAAGGAATTTGTGACCAAAGAAGAACTAGAGGTCATCCTTAATCACAAAATAGATCAGTTTGACTATATCAAGTTAAAAAGTTTTTGTACAAACAAAATGAATGCATACAAGATTAGAAGGGTAGCAGTAAACTGGGAAAATATTTTTACATCCAAAGGTTCTGATAAAGGCCTCATTTCTAAAATATATCAAGAATTGATTCAAATATATAAGAATTCATGCCATTCTCCAATGGATAAACGGTCAAAAGATATGAACAGACAATTTTCAGGCGAAGAAATTGAAACTATTTCCGGTCACATGAAAAGGTGCTCCAAGTCACTATTGATCAGAGAAATGCAAATTAAGACAACTCTGAAATACCACTACACACCTGTCAGATTGGCTAAAATGACAGGAAATGATAATGATAACTTTTGGAGGGGATGTGGGAAAACTGGGACACTGATACATTGTTGGTGGAACTGTGAACGGATCCAACCATTCTGGAGAGCAATTTGGAGCCATGCTCAAAAAGTTATCAAACTGCGCATACCCTTTGACCCAGCAGTGTTTCTACTGGGCCTTTATCCCAAAGAGATTTTAAAGGAGGGAAAGGGACCCACATGTGCAAAAATGTTTGTGGCAGCCCTTTTTGTAGTGGCAAGAAACTGGAAACTGAAGGGTTGCCCATCAATTGGAGAGTGGCTGAATAAATTATGGTATATGAATGTTATGGAATATTATTGTTCTGTAAGAAACGACCAACAGGAGGATTTCAGAGAGGACTGGAGAGACTTGCACTAACTGATGCTGAGTGAAATCAGCAGAACCAGAACAACGTTATACACAGCAACAAGACTATACGATGATCAATTTTGATGGACATGGTTCTCTTCAACAATGATGTGATTCAAACCAGTTGTTCAGCGATGAAGATGGTCATATACATCCAGAGAGAGGCCTGTGGGAACTGAGTGTGAACCACAACACAGCATTTTAACGCTTTCTGTGAATATTTCCATGCATTTTGTTTTCCTTCTTAGGTTGTTTTCTCTTCTTCTCTTTTAGATCTGATGTTTCTTGGGCAGTAAGATAACTGTATAGATATGAATACATGTATTGTATTTGTCATATAATTTATCCTATTTAGCATGTATTAGATTACCTGTCATCTAGGGGTGGGGATTGGGGGGAAGGAGGGGAAAACCTTGGGAAAAAAGTTTTTGCAAAGGTCAATGTTGAAAAATCACTCATATGTTTTGTAAATAAAAAGCTTTATATATTAAAAAAACAATTACACTGCTGGATCAAAAGATATGCACAGTTTGATAGTCACTTGGGCATGGTATTTAATATTATTTACAGTTATTTTAAGTGGAACTTCTCTTTCTATCCCTTGCTACTGGACTTTATTGTTATTATACAGAAAGACTAATGATTTAAATGGGTTTGTCTTATGTCTTGTAACACTCCTAAAATTAATTATGTTTAGTAGTTTATTACTTGATGATCTTGAGGCTCTAAGTATATTATCATTTCATCTGGAAAGACTAGTAGCTTTGCTTGCTCACTGTCTAGTCTAATTCCTTCAATTTCTTTTTTTTTCTCTTTTTGATATAGCTAAGCTTTCTAATACAATATTGAATAAAAGTGATGATAACAAGTATCCTTGCTTCATCCCTTCCCTTATTGTGAAAACTTCTGCGTTATCACCATTACAGATAATAGTTGCTAAGGGTTTTGGATAGATATTGCTTATCATTTTAAGGAACAGAACTTTTTATATCTATGTTCTTTTATTGTTGTTAATAGGAATGGAGAACTGTGTTTCATTAAAAATTCTTTCAGTATTTATTGAAATAATCATATCTGTTGGTTATTGAAAGGGTCAATTATGCTGATAAGTTTCCTAATATTGAAGCAACCTTGCATTCCTTGGACAAGTCCCACCTAAGTATAAAGTGTGATATTTGTGATAAAGTACTGTAATAGTTTTGCTGGTGTTCAAAATTTTTGCATTAATATTTATTAGTGAAAGTGGCCTATAATTTTCTTTCTCTTGTTTTGGCTTTCCTTGGTTTAAGTATTAACACCACATTTGTGTCTTAAGAGGAATTAGGAAGGACTTCTTTACCTATTTTTCAAATGGTTTATATAATATTGAAATTAATTATTCTTTAAATGTTTGCTATAATTCACTGGTAAACCATCTAACTTTAGAAGTATTTTCCTAGGGAGTTCATTAATGGCTTATGCAATTTATTTTCCAAAATGAGGTTATTTAGGCAATCCATTTCCTGATTTCTTAATGTAAGCTATATATATATACATATACATGTGTATATAGTCAAACACATTTTATATATTACATATATATAATATATATATATATAATTCACTGATTTTACTCAGATTGTAAGAACTGCTGGCATAAATATGGCAAAATATAATTTCTTATTCATTGGTGGTGATTGCATAGTTTTCAGTTTTGATACTGGATATAGCTCTCTCTCTTTTTTTTTTAGTTGCATGCCCAATTCATTGCTCTGTTCTTTTTGCATGCTGTTGATGTAAGAATTTAGAGAGATAAATTTTTTCATAAGTACTGTTTTGGCTGCATCACATAAAATTGTGTATGCTATCTTATGATCATTCTCTTTAATAAAATTACTTATTGTTTCTACAATTTGTTATTTATTTTTTTACTTTTTCATTTTTATTGATTTTTTTTTATTAAATCTTTTTATTTGGAAAACATTTGTATGGGTAATTTTTCAACATTGACACTTACAAAGCTTTCCATTACAAATTTTTCCTCCCTAGTCCTCACCCCTCCCCAGGATGGCAGGATATCTACTACATGTTAATTATGTTAAAATACTTGACAAATAGAATATGTGTTTACATATTTTTACAGTTATCTTGCTGTGCAAGAAAAGTCAGATCTACAAGGAAGAACAATCTAAGGGAAAAAATAATGCAAGCAAACATCAATAGAGAGCATGAAAATGCTATGTTGGGGTCCACAGTTTATATCCCTCTCTCTGGGTGTATATGGCTTTCTTCACTAAACAGTTGGAACTGGTTTGAAACATTTCATTGTTGAAGAGAGCCATGTCCATCAGAATTGATCACCATATAGTATTGTTGTTGCCATGTATAATGATCTCCTGGTTCTGCTCATTTCACTCAGCATCAGTTCATGCAAGTCTTTCTAGGCCTCTCTAAATTCATCCTGATGTTCATTTCTTATAGAACAATAATATTCTATGACAATCATATACCATAATTTATTCAGCCATTCTCCAATTGATGGGCATCCATTCAGTTTCCAGTTTCTAGCCACTAAAAAAGGGCTGCCACAAACACTCTTGCATTTGTGGGGCCCTTTCCCTCCTCTAAGATCTCTTTGGGATATAAGCCCCATAGAAACACTGCTGGGTCAAAGGGTATGTACAATTTCCTAACTTTTTGAGGATATATTTCCAAATTGCTGTCCAGAAGGGTTGGATCCGTTCATAGTTCCACCAATAACATATCAGTGTCCCAGTTTTCCCACATCCCCTCCAACATTCGTCATTATCTTCTCCTGTCGGTTTGACCACTATTTTTGATCTCATGCACATGAACACTCTCTACAATTACACAGAGAATGCTTTCTTATTTTCTTCAGTCAAGTCTCATTAACAAAGCTCCACAAGTCCTCTGTAAAGGATCTTTCAATTATACTGAGAGAATTTCTTTCTTTAAATATCTCTAAAGATTTCACATTTATCAAATGCAACATTAAAGCTGCCCATCTTGTTCTTATTCCATGACCAATCCCATTTCTTTTTTTTTGTTTTTTATTAAAGCTTTTTATTTGCAAAACATATGACCCTTACAAAGCTTTCTGTTACAAATTTTTCACCCCTACTTCCCACCCCTCCCCTAGATGGCAGGAAGTCAACTACATGTTAATTATGTTAAAATACTTAACAAATCGAATATATGTATATATATTTACACACATTATTGTTGTGCAAGAAAAATCATATCTACAAGAAAAAAAATCTGAGAAAGGAAACACAATGCAAGCAAGCATCAATAGAGAGCATGAAAATGTTATGTTGTGGTTCACATTTCATATCGCTCTCTCTGGGTGTATATGGTATATATTTCCTAATCTTGTCTGCATTAGTTTTGTTTGTACAAAAAACTTTTTAATTAATATAGTCAAAATTATCTATCTGGTGTTCAATTAAGAGTTCCAGTTCTTCTTTGGACATAAATTTATTCCTTCTCCACAGATCTGAGAGGTTATCTATCCTATGTTTCTCTAATTTGCTGATAATATCACTCTTTATATCTGAGTCATGAACACATTTAGATCTTATGTTGGTATGTGGTGTTAGGTTTGGGTCAAGCCCTAATTTCTTCCATACTAGTTTCCCATTTTTGCAGCAGTTTTTGTTGAATAGTGAATACATAATCCAAGAGCTGGGGTCTTTGGGCTCATCAAACTCTAGACTGCTATAGTTATTGCCTAGTTTGTCCTGTGATCTATTCTATTCCACTGATTGACTACTCTATTTCTTAGCCAGTAACAAATGGTTTTGATGACCACTGCTTTATAATATACTTTTAGATCTGACACAGCAAGGCCACCTTCATCAGCCTTTTTTACATTAATTCCCTTGACATTCTTGACCTTTTGTTCTTCCAAATGAACTTTGATACTATTTTTTCTAGATCTGTAAAATAATTTCTTGGGAGTTTGATTGGTATGGCAATAAATAAGTAAATTACTTTGGGTAGCATTGTCATTTTTATTATATTCACTTGGCCTACCCATGAGAAATTAATGTTTTCCCAATTGACTAGGTCTGATTTTATTTGTGTGGAAAGCGTTTTGTAGTTTAGTTCATATAGTTCCTGACTTTCCCTTGGCAGATAGATTCCCAAATATTTTATACTATCAACAGTTATTTTGAATGGAATTTCTTTTTGTATCTCTTGTTGCTGAACTTTGTTGGTAATATATACAAATGCTGATATTTCATGTGGATTTATTTTGTATCCTGCAACTTTGCTAAAGTTGTGAATTGTTTCTAGTAGTTTTTTTAGTTGAGTCTCTTGGGTTCTCTAAGTAGACCATCATATCATCTGCAAATTACCTACTCTAATTCCTTTAATCTCTTTTTCTTCTCTTACTGCCAAAGCTAACATTTCTAATACAATATTAAATAGTAATGGTAACAGTGGGCAGCCTTGTTTCACTCCTGATCTTATTGGAAATGGTTGTTGTTTGTCTCCATTACATATGATGCTTGCTGATGGTTTTAAATAGATGCTACTGATCATTTTAAGGAAAAGCCCATTTATTCCTATACTCTCTAGTGTTTTAATAGGAATGGGTGTTGGATTTTATCAAATGCATTTTCTGCATCTATTGAGATAATCATATGATTTTTGTTAGTTTGTTTTTCAGTGAATTGGTGTCTTTATCATATATCTTTTGTAGGGCATTATATCCTTCTTGTACTGACCTCAATTCATTTCCCCATTTTTCATCTAATTCTCTTATGTGATTCTTTATGCAATCTTCCAGGAAAACCTTGTGAAATGGGGACCAGCTCATGTCTCCTTTTGTGGCTTCCTCTGAAGTTGCTTTACCTTTATGAACCTCAGGCTCTGAGGTCTGCCTTTCTTTCTCTACATAAAAGCTGTCTATGGTGAGAGTTCTTTTCTGTTTCTCATTCATTTTTTAGAGGTTGAGGTCTGTTTAAAGCAGAGGAGCGGTAAATGCCCTGGGGCAAATCACTTCCAGTGATGGGTGACCAGGCTAGTCCCAGGTTCTCAGTGGTTTTCAATCTACCTTTCATCAAAGGCAGATCCACCAAAACTCCTCTCTGCAACCAGAGCAAAATGGCCCAAGCATCTTGCAGGGACTTCCCAGGTGCTTAGAACCTGCCATTCTCTGTCCCAGCCCCAGTCTCCTGCCCTGGCTGTGTGCTGCTGCCTGAGCTCGGCAAACCACCCAATCTCCTGCCTGTCTGAAACAGACCTGCTCCTGGAGTTCTTCCAAGGTAACTTCTGCTGGAAATGTGTTGTACTCCAAGTATTTGGGGGAGCTTTGACTCCAGAACCAGTTCAGAGACTTATTCTGCTATTGGTTTGAGAAAAGATTAGAGAAGATCACAGAGAGTCATGTCTGCACTCCGCCATCTTGGCTCCCTACAATTTGTTCTTTAATAAACTTATTCTTTAGAATTAGTTCCCATGAGCAGAACAAGGAGATCATTATACACGGCAACAACAATACTATATGATGATCAATTCTGATGGACCTGGCTCTCTTCAACAATGAAATGTTTCAAACCACTTCCAATTGTTCAGTGAAGAAAGCCATATACACCCAGAGAGAGAGGTGTTAAATGTGGACCATAACATAACATTTTCATGCTCTCTATTGATGATTCTTTGCATTGGGTTTCCTTTCTCAGATCTTTTTTGTTCATGTAGATACGATTATTCTAGCATAGCAATATAAGTATGGAAACATGTATACATATATTCCACTTGTCAAGTATTTTAATATAATTAACATGTAGTGGACTTCCTGCCATCTAGGGGAGGGGAGGGGAATAGGGGGGACAATTTGTAATGAAAAGCTTTGTAATGGTCAATGTTGAAGAACTACCTATACATATGTTATGCAAATAAAAAGCTTTATTAAAAAAAAGAATTAGTTTCCAATTAATGTTTAATCTATCTTTTCACTGTATTTTGTTTAATGTAATTTATATTGCAAAATATAAAGATCCCAAAACAATACATTTCATATCTCTGCATTTCTGTATTCAATTTTGAGGTTTTTCTGCTTTATTATAAGGTGAATTTTTGTGTGGTACCTTGTACTCTGAGAAAGAAATATATCTTTTTTGTCCCATTTGGTTTTCTCCAAAGATCTGTAACATATAGCATCTAACATTTTTTTTTTTTTTTTTTTTTTTTGCTGAGGCAGTTGGGTAAGTGACTTGGCAGGGTCCACAAAGCTAGGAAGCCTTAAGTGTCTCAGATCAGAATTGAACTTGGGTCCTCCTGACTTCAGGACTGGTACTTTATCCACTGTGCTACCTAACTGTCCATGCATCTAACTTTTTAAAATCTTCTATTTACCTTCTTAGTTTCTTTCTTTCTTTCTTTCTTTTTTGGTTGGATTTATCAAGTTTTGAGAGGGGATAGTTGAATATAGTTTTGCTTTCTGTTTATTCCTATAAAGAATTTGGATGCTATATCACTTGGTGCATATATGTTTTAGTGTTGCTATTTCTTCATTGTTTATGGTACTTTTAGTAAGGTGCAAATTTGTGTGTGTGTGTGTGTGTGTGTGTGTGTGTGTGTGTGTACTTCATATCACTCCCATTCACAGTTATTACTCTCGTATGTTTGCCTCCATTCTATTCTTCCTCCTGTTTGTCCTCTTTCATTTTTACCCTTTCCCTCTTCATTGGTGTTTTGCTTCTGCCTACCACTTCTCCCAACTGCCCTTCCTTCTATTAGTTCACAGTCCTCCCCTTTACTTTATTTGCTTTATTCCTACTTATTTGTGAGGTATTCAGCAAGTATTTAACAGATACACTCAACTGATTGTGTATATTTTTCCTTTCTTGGCCAATATTGATAAGAGTAAGATTCAAGCAAAGCCCACAGCTCACCCTCCCATTTTCCCCTCCATTGTAATATGTATTTTGTGCTTCTTCTTGTGAAATAACTTACCCTCTCCCTTCCTTCTGTTCCCAGTATGCTCCTCTTTTTCATTCCTTATTTGTTTCATGTCATTACCTCAAATTCAGCTTATACCCATGCTTTCTGTCTATGTATATTCCTTCTACCTATACTTTTAGTTATGCAATTTTAAAAATTACAAGTATCATCTTTCCATGTAGGTACATAAAAAGTTTAGCTGTATTGAATCTCTTATGTTTTGGATTTAATTTTTATCTTCTTCTTTATAAGAGTTTGCAATCCTTCTATTTCACTGAGTGACAATTTTCTCCCTTGATGCACATATGATGCTTAATTTTGCTGGATAAGTGATTCTTAGTTGTAATCCTAACTCCTTAGTCTTTTGGAATAACACAGGATAACTTCTGAATTTTTTAAATGTTGCAGTTGTCAAGTCCTGTGTAATCCTGGATGTGGCATCCCCTCATTTGAATTGTTTCTTTCTGGTCACTTGTAATTTTTTTCCTTGACCTTATGGTTCTGAAATTTGGCCATAATATTCCTTGGAGTTTTTATTTGGGGATCTTTTTCCTGAGGTGATAAGTGAATTTTTCCCTGCTTAATTTGCCCTCTACTTCTAAGAAATTAGGGCAGATTTCCTTGATAATTTCTTGAGAGATGCTGTCCAGGTCTTTCTTTTGATTATGGCTTTCAGGTGTTCATTTGCTTCTAATATAGTTTCTCCTGGATCTATTTTCTATTTTGGTTGTTTTTTTTTAACATGAGGTATTTTACATTTTCTCTCATTTTTTCATCCTTTTGGTTTTGTTTTATTGATTCTTGATGTTCCATGGATTCATTAGCTTCCACACACTCAATTCTAACTTTTAAGGAGTTATTTTCCTAAATTAGCTTGTGAACCTTTCCATTAGGCCAACAACTATTCTTTTAGTAGTTGATTTTTTTCAGTGGATTTTTGTGTCTCCTTTTCCATTTGATCAATTCTACTTTTTAAGCAGTTGTTTTCTTTTTCCAAGCTATTAACTCTTTTTTCCTCCATAATTCTCTTGCATAACTCTCAGTTCTTTTCTGTTTTTCTCCTCTCTCTCTACTATGATTTTAAAGTTCATTTTTCAGTTATTCCATAAATTCTTTCTAGGCTTTAGACAACTTTCTCTTTTTCTTTGGGGTTTTGTCCAACAGCATTTTGATATTGTTTTCCTTTTCTGAGTTTGTTTTGATCTTCCTTTCACCATAATAACTTTCTGTGACCAGACCTTTTTTTTATCATCTTTTTTTCACTTTTTTTTCTTTCTTCTAAATTTGAACTCTAGTCCTGTAGTGGAAGGGGCACCGTCTCAAGATTCTTATGCTAGGGGCTACAGGTGCTAGTTATTTACCTGATGTTGCATTGATGTTGTCCTGAGGGCATCCTTGTGTCTGGTGCTATGCCGGAATGATAGGGTAAGGTGCCTGGTGCTGCTAAAGGCTGTAGCAGTCTGGGGACTTACCTGGTACTGAGCCTGGGTCTTATTGGTGATGTCTAAGGTATTTGGGGGCTACTGAAGTGTTTCTCCATTTCCTTTGGGCTACACTGAAGCACCTGGAGATCTGGTTGTTGGTAGCTGTCTGTTTTCTTAGGCACCTGTTTGTCCTGGATTACACTGAAGCATGTGGTGTTCTGGCCTTTGGAGGTTGCCTCTTTGCTTTTATTATGCTGAAACACATCGCTGATTCTCAGACTTCGAGTCTGTCCTGTCTTCCAATTGTGCTGAGAAACATGGTTGGTCATGGTGTTGGTGTTTGCCTGCTCCACCTCAGTGGGACTTAGGATCTAATGAATTAATTTAGGATCTAATTTCATGAGTGTGACTTGCTGCTGGTTTTCTGGAATGCTTCCTGTTTTGGAATGTGCTCCCCTTTCTTTTTTTCTGGTTCTGCTGGTTCGAGATTTGCTTGGGAGCACTATTTTATGGTTGTTTGTAGATAAATATGGGAGAGTAATGGCCATTTACTGATTATTTCATCATTTTGACTCCCAGTTCCCATCCAAGATCTTTAATGGACTATAGGTTCAATAGCATGATGAATCTTCATAACTCCAGGCCTGTATTGTACCCACTGTACCACCTAGCTGCCTCTTGTGAAAGTTAGAACTAATAAAATGTGGAAGGGATTGCTTCCAGAGGTAGTATATTCTTCTTGGAGATTTTTAGGTCGTGGGCACATAAACATGAATTGTGTGTATTGTGGAGCACATTTTTATTCATATGTGGGACACCTTAAATGGTTTCTGGAAAATATTCCAACTTAAGACCTTCTCTAATTTTGTGATTCAGGCTATTTGCTCTTCTGGTCCTACATGACTCAAGTCAAGCAATAATCAAGTACTTATTGTGTGCCACTTATTGCCTTATTCACTGGGATTATAAAAAGGAAAAACAAAACAAAACAGTCCTTGCCCTGAAAGAGATCACCATCTAATTGGGGAAATAACATACAAACAACTATTGATAAATACGATATTGACCAAATACATTGGAAATCACTTCAGAAGGAATGAAAAACAAGGATATTTAGGAAAAAAAAACTTTTTGAAGATTGGATTTTTCATGAGACTAAAAGAGTCTCATGAAAGCCAAGAAGCAGAAATAAGGCAATCCAGGATTCTTTCAAGTATGGGAGACAGACAGGGAAAATGTCAAATATGGGAGATGGGGTGTCTTGTTTGAGGATAATAAAGAGACCAGTGTCACTGTGTTGCAGGATATGTAGTAGAGAGTAAAGTTTGAGAAGACAGAAAAAAGAAGGCAGGAGCCAGGTTGTGAAGTTTTAAAAATGAAACAGAAGATTTTATATTTGATCCTGTAAGTAATAGGGAGTCACTGGAATTTATTGAATATGGGGTTAACATGGACAGGTCTGTGTTTTAGGAAGATCAATTTGACACTTAGAGAATGAACTAGACTAGGGAGGCAAGGAGTTCTAATTTAATAAGGATAAATGTATTTTTCCAAATAACTCATAAAGTACAAGGTGTCTGTAATGTGGCTAAAAAGCTGTTTGTGTGAAAAATGCATTGTGTCATTCGTTATTTGAAGATATGTTATATGAATGAGAGATTTGATGTATTCTCCATGTCCAGTAGTCAAGAATTAGAGATGGGCTTTGGTTTAACAGATTTTTTTTGTTGTTATTAACAAGAATTCCTATTGAAATTTTTGATTATGTGAATTGCCCAGAGAAATAGTGAGCCTTTGTCATCATAAGTATTCAGCTAGGTGGCGCAGTGGATAGAGCACCAGCCCTGAAGTCAGGAGGACCTGAGTTCAAATCTGGCCTCAGACACTTAACACTTCCTAGCTGTGTGACCCTGAGCAAGTCACTTAATCCCAAATGCCTCAAAAAAAAAAAAAAAAGAAGAAGAAGAAGAACTCAGGCAGAATATGATGACCAATTGCTTGGGATGTCATAGATGACATCTGGAATTAAAGGTTAGAGTAGATGTTATTTACAGTTCCATTAGCTCTTCTGGTATTTTTAGAGTTTTCACCTGATTTACTCTGGGTGGCAGCTTAGCATCTGGAACTTCAACTCCAGATGATGGCAGATAGAACAGCATCCCTTGGTTTTCTTTAGCTCTGATGCTTCAACAGTGATAAAGCATTTCCCAGCTTCCCTAACCAACATCAAAAATCAGCAGGATACAGTCTGTAATGTTGCCATCTGGTGGCTCCCAGGTTTTCTGATGGAGAAAAAAAGGGTATGGGTGGGACTTGTAAGACCTTTTCAAAACATTACTTCTTATTCTAAAGTGATTAAGGGTGAGCTCATGAAGATGGGCTTGTGGTTTTATACCTCTCTTTAAACCACATTCCTCTTCCTGGGACTACCTTCTCCAACTGAGGAGTCTGATATCAGGAAGGAGCAAAGCAGTGGGATGTGGAAAACAACAGAGTTTCTGGCAAGCAGTTCCCAGATTGAGAGTGAGAAAATGGTGCTTCCAGAATGCTTCCAATCCAGGAACAGTTACTTAAAGTTTCTTTCTCAGCTTGTATTCCATTTTGGTTTCCTCAATTGTCAAAATCCACATGGTGGATTTGCACTGTTTTCTTTTGATATTTATGGGTCTTTGTATTTTGGACACACATAGGATATGGATCAGTGATATGGCTTCTCCTATTTCAGCTAGCACCTTCGATGGAAAAAATGTTTTTTTTTTTTTTTTTTTTTCTTTTTTTTTTTTTTTACAGGGAGAACACAATTGTTTTTATGCCTTCTGAATTTTGTTAGTATTCTGCTTGAAAATGCTGAAATGAACACTAGGTGCTTCAGTAATCCTGATGGGAACAGACTTATAAGGAAAAAGAGCCTGTGCTGTGCTTTCAGGACTGTAGGCATATATCATCTTGCATTCCTCAACCTGGTCACCTCAAAATTCCTCTTCCTCTTTTCCTTTTTTCCATTTCTCACTTTAGAGGGAAAAATTAATGAACTTTCTTTGTTTGACCTGCTTCCTCTACATGTAATGGATTCTCACCTATGGATTTATGACAGTAGATCATATTCTTGCTTACCTATTTCTTGAAATTCCTCCCTAATCTATATGTTAGAACTCTCCACTTGGGGTTTCTTCTGACTGTGGCACTGACTAGAGAATTGGTGAAATATATTAGTAAAAAAAAATCAGAATCAGTCCTTGAATCTCATGTGCTTCTCTCCTTAGAAGCAACATGGTATAATTTTAAAGAGTATCAGGATGACCATGTTGCAAGTTCCAATCCAGCAAGTAATTTAATTCCTTTGGGCCTCAGTTTTCTTATCTATAACCTGAGGGAGTGGAACTTAAAGATGTCTTAAGGTTCATTCCTACTCTGATTCTATAATTAATTCAGTGATCCTTAAAGTGACTCTTCACTAATCCTTGGTAATTGTGTGGAAAATTGGACCACACAGGGGAGTTGAATTACAGATGTGTTAACATATTTTCAAAAGTGAATTCTTTTAAATTGCCTCCATAGGAATTGTGATTTACCAAAATGAAGAGGGAGAATGGATGTCATGGTAATATCATAAAAGACTGCCATCTCAGGTAGAATAATCGTGGGAAGTCAAATAACATTTTACTAATGTCTACCACTCCCTTTACAATGGGTGTTAACTGATATATTTTGAGTAGACTTCTCCAGCATTGAGCTGTGGCTGTGAATTGCTTCCAAATTGTTATTAAACCTGGAATTTGGTTTCCCTCTAAACTTGGACTTAAGCCCACATGACACTCCATTTGTTTCCCAAACTATGATTTGGACATTATTTTCATTTATCACAAGTATTCTTCCCAGTAGGTCCCGTTAACTTTTTCTATTCACAAGCACATGTTATAACTGTTTTTCTTTTGAATTAAATTTTAGTGTTTTTTTTTTTAGTAATTATAAAGCATTTATTTTCTCTTCTACAACTGGGGAAAAAAGAAAAAAAAAGAACAAAAAAACCTATGAAACAAATATCTATTATTTTTTTAAAAAAAGTTGATGTTGACCATTTTCAAAATGTGTCTCAATCTGCACAATTAATTTCATTTCATCTTCACTTCTACTGCCTCTCCTCACTCCTTCTCCAGAGCAGAGATCTGACAGTTTTGCCTAGGACTTAAACCAAAATATATTATTTTACTCATCTGTCTGTCTCAGATAGTGGCCTATAACAGGAGTTAGATGGGAAATTTTTTTTTTTTGGTTTGCTTATTTTTTTTTGTTTTTGGAGGCAATATGAGTTAAATGATTTACCCAGAGTCCCACAGATAGCAAGTGTCTGAGGAGAGATTTGGATTCAAGTCCTCCTGAGTGCAGGGCTAGTCTGCTATCCACTGCACCACTTAGTTGACTCTTTTCTTTTTTTGCAGGGTAGGATGGGGTAAGGGTTTAACAAAAATTTACCTTAAAAATAAATATTCTCTAGGAAAAGAAAAACAAGAAAACAAAGAAAAGTTGTACTTTAAGTTTGGTCTGCACTGTTAACATTTTCTTAAATGTAGACAGATTGGGGCAGCTAGGTGGCGCAGTGGATAGAGCACCAGCCCTGAAGTCAGGAGGACCTGAGTTCAAATCTGGTCTCAGACACGTAACAGCTGTGTGACCCTGGGCAAGTCACTTCACCCCAATTGCCTCAGCAAAAAAAAAAAAAAAATGTAGACAGATTAACAGAACAATAAATCAAGCCCTCATTTGTACTTTGCTTATTTTTGAGGTGCATATGCTCACAGTTAATTGAACAACAACAGGCTTTCCAGAGCTCAATTCCATTGCCCTATGGATCCTCTAGCCAGAAATTCCAGAGCCTCTAGGCATAATGAAAATTAGAGAGGATTTAACCATAGGTCTAAAGAACTAGTTATATTCAAGAGGTCTTTTAATGCCTCCCAGCAAAGAAACTTTTGGCTGGAGAAGCAAAGAGAAGAGTCATCTGACCAGTAGCAACTGGACTGCTTTTTCTGAATAATTTTACCAAGGTGAGGCTGTTGCTGAACTTACTCATGGCAAAGAGCAAGGCCATGTGTGTACCCAGTGGGTCAAGTACCTTTGTCTTCCTAGTCACTATCAGGACTCCCTGTAGTCTACATTTCTTGGGTCTATCTTTTTTATAAGGAGGGACTGCCTGTTGAATTATCTGATACTTTTTCTTTTATTTTTTTTATTTTTTTAATAATAAAGCTTTTTATTTGCAAAACATATGAGTGACCTTTCAACATTGACCTTTGCTAGAAAACTTTTTTTTCCCCAAGCTTTTCCTTTCCCTCCCCCCGCCCCCCACCCCTAGATGACAGGTAATCTAATACATGCTAGATAGGATAAATTATATGACAAGTACAATACATGTATACATATCTATACAGTTATCTTACTGCACAAGAAACATCAGATCTAGAAAGAGAAGGAGAAAAAAGACAACCTAAGAAGGAAAACAGAATGCATGGAAATATTCACAGAAAGCGTTAAAATGCTGTGTTGTGGTTCACTCTCAGTTCCCACAGGCCTCTCTCTGGATGTATATGACTATCTTCATCGCAGCACAACTGGTTTGAATCACATCATTGTTGAAGAGAACCATGTCCATCAAAATTGATCATCGTATAGTCTTGTTGCTGTGTATTCTGATACTTTTTCTGATACCATTTCAAGGAAATGATTGGTTGACTGGTATTAAATGAAAGCAGGCAATATTGAAAAAATGAAACGTTTCTCTCTAATTTATGAACTATATGATCAATTGAGTAACCAAATAACAAAGAAACACATTGCAGCAAGCCAGATATTTAAATAATAAACATCATCAAGTAGGTACAAACAAGTAGAACAGAAATACACACAATCCACTTCTCTTATTTCTCTCTCTCTCTCTCTCCCTCTCCTTCTTCCTTTCCATCTCTCTTTCTCCCTCTACTTCTCCTTCTTTCTCTCTCCTCCTTTCTCTCTCTCTCTTTTCCTCTTCCCCTCTCTCTCTCTTCCTCGCTCCCCCCTCTTCTCTCTCTCTCTCTCTCTCTCTCTCTCTCTCTCTCTCTCTCTCTCTCTCTCTCTCTCTCTGGCTCTCTCTAGCTCTCCCTGTTCTTTTCCTTTTCATCTCTCTCTCTTCCTCTATTTCTTTTTTCTCTCTCCTCCTTTCTCTCCCTCTCTTCTTTCCTCTTCCTCCCTCTCTCTCTCTTCCTCGCTCCCCCCTCTTCTTTCTCTATCTTTCTATATTTCTGTGTCTCTGTGTGTATTTCTCTGTCTGTCTGTCTATCTACAAGTATTAATTTTTTGTCTGTAAGGGTAAATACCCTCATACTACTTTCTCTGGGTCATTTTTTTTCAAAAGATTCTAGAGTTTGATAAAGAATAAATTTTATTGTAGATCAAAAATACACTGGCATGTAAAAATGTAGAGAATACAGTAAGGAAAATGATGTCACAATGGAATGGACTTTCAGAAACAAGTAGGCATGAATGAATTTGAAAAATAATAGGTTCTTACATTTGTTAAATGGATTAAAGGGTTAAAGTAAAGGTTATTTCAAAAACTAGCACAGAGCTTTCCACTGGTGTTAAATTAGTGTTTGAAGAATTAGAGAATCTGGCAATTGAACAATAATTTGCATTTTTAATAGAAAAATTCATTTCTATGTCCAAATAAACCTCTTACCAATGAACTTTTGGAAACATAACCTGCAAGTTGGGAGCTTCCTGAACAACAATAGCAATTAAAAAAAATCTAACTTTATTCAAGGGTGCAAATTCAAGACGAAAACGTAATGTGGGTTTAATATTGAAAGTAAATGTTTAGTTAACCCAGTAGTTAACACTATCAATTTTAGATATCAATTGGGGGATATAACACTAACCCCAACCTCATTAAATGAAATTGAGGGCACTATTCTATAATTGGTATTTGAGTCTATTTTCCTACAGTTTTACTCTTTCAAGTGCCCAATGTTTGATTTTCCATCTTAGTTACATAAATTAAATGCTAATACTGTTAGTACCCAAATTAAAAGATCCCAGAACAAATCTGAAAGCATACAAAAAACTAATAAAAGATATAATAATACCTACAGTTTTCACTTCACAGAATTGTTGTGGGATCAAATGAGATAACATTTGGAACTTAAATCTTGAAGTCTCTCTATTCTTTTATAAATATAAATGATTATTAGTCTGTGAACAGGGTGAAATCTAGCCTTTGAACATTGGAGTTGATTTTGTTGAGGAATTGAATATTGAGTGTTGTTTAACAAATATTTATTAATTGCTTACTGCAGGTCAAGTACTGTGCTAAGCATTGACAATACAAATAAATGGCAAAAACATGATCCTGTCCTCAAGGAGCTCATATTCTAATGGGGAAGAAAACATTCATATATAGTACAAATGAAAATTAATTTCAGAAACAAGAAAATAGAGTAGGGATGAGAGAGTGAGAAATATTTCCTGCAAAAGGTGTTGATCTGAACTTAGTCATGAAGGTAACCAGGGAAGTCTGACTGTGGGAATAAGGGGCCATTTAGAAAGTCATTGTAATACTGAGATATCGAGAGCTTATGCTACTATAACAGTTAAATTAGAAAAGAGAAGGAGAAGTATATGGGAGATGTTGGAAAGGTTAAAACAACAAGATTTGGCAACAGATTTTATATATATATATATATATATATATATACATGAAGTGAGTATAAAAAGAAGAATCATGAATAACACAGAAGTTGTTAGCCTGAGTGGCTGAATCAAGATATTAGTATTTTCAGCAATTATAAGAAAATTTGGAAGAGGAAAGAGTTTGGTGGGAAAGATTATAAGTTGGAGCTTGAACCTATTAAGTTTGAGATACCTACAAAACTTTCAGTTACACATGTTTAAGAGGCAGTCACCAATCTTATATATGGTGCTGGGAATCATCTGCAAAGAAATTATAATTGAAAGATGGGAGTTGATAAGGTCACCAAGCAAAAATATACAGAGGGAAGAGGAAGTCATCTTCTGCTTGAGTCAAACAATATCCAAAGTCCTGCATTCAATTCTGTGTAGCATTTCTGTGAAAGGGTCTTGACAAAAAAACAAACAAACAAACAAACAAACAAAAACAGGATGGTAGAGTTCATGATATATGGACATCACTTGAAGAAATTGAGAAAAAAAGAAAAATAGGACATGATAATAATATTCATTTAGTAGAAAAGCAGTGACATGGAAGAAGAATTAGAATTATTCTGCTTGGTCTCAGATCACAGAATTAGAGGCAATGACTGGAAGTTTTATAGAAGGCACATTTAGTGTGGATGTAAGAAAAAATTTCCTAACAACTAGAGCCATACAAAAGTAGAGTGAATGGGCTTTGTTGCAAGGAAGTGGGTTCCTCTTAAGCAGAGCAGAATTTAGATGATGAGCTTTCAAATATATTATAAAGGGGATTCCCAACTCAGATCTAGTTTGGGCTGGATAGCCTCATGTGTCTCTTTCAATTGATAAACTAAGGTCTAAGATTTTGTAGAAGGGAATCAAGAGGGGAAGTTGGGGAGAGGGAAAGAGAGAACAAAACAAGAGAGAGAACAGCAACAACAACAACAAAAATATGTAAGACATATGATCCCAAATGTCCTTCTTTTGTGGTAACTGAAAATATCTTCTTCCATGTATAGAACACTTGACACTTTACACAAGTTAAGTATTTTCATATCCACAATTCATTTGATCATCAGTACTGTGAGGTGGACAGGGCAGGCACTACTTTTTCCATTAATATTTCCATTTTTATATAAAGTAAAGTGCAGGAGAATTGTCCCAGATCTCACAATAAATAAATGACAGATCCCGGACCACTGTAGGACCTGCATCTTCTGAGTATGTGAACTTTCCACCATAACAAAATCAATGCATTTCCAGTTTCTTCATTTATAAAAAGCAGCTAACACTCATGTTACCCACTTCACAAAGGCACTGCAAGAAAAATAGATTATAAACCCCAAGGTTTTATATGAATTCTGCTTCTAAGTTATGGTTATAATTACTATCATTTTATATTTCCTTTGTGTTGTATTATAAATACTGGTTAACTTTTTGTATAATTCCTAATCTTGTATAGAAATATGATCTCTTCAAGTTGAAAGGGACATTAAAGGTTACCAAGTCCAGTTTCTAATTTTACAGATTAAATTCTGAGGTCCAGAGAGAGGAAATTGTTTTCCCAAGTCCATAAAGCAAGTTCATGTCTGATTTGGTCATGTACCTTGAAGTATTCTTTGCCTTGTAATATAAAAAGTATGGGCAAAGTGAAGTTCATGTGAACACATACTTAAATCCAGTTTTCCCTTATGGGTAATAGATCTAGCTTCTCATTGGTCTTTCTGGAGTTCTTTGCTATACTTATAAAAGTACAGCTAGCTGTCTATTTTGTTGGTCAACAAGGTACAGCGAATATTTTGCTTCAGGCTCCAGCAGTTTACTCATTTTCAGATCCAGCAGGCACAAGTTCAGAAATAGGATAGAATGTATACTTGGAGAAAAACCTTTTTCCAGACCAGAAGATCTTGGTACCAATCAGAGGGAGGAATTTCTTTCATGTATTTTTAGCTTTTTATGCAAGAGACATGTTCCTAATAAGTGATGCATCTTTTGGGGGGGTACATGAAATAATATTTTAAATTCATAAATGCATCACTTTCTTAAAGTACGTACTTATTTATATTATAAAGTGATGCATCATTTTCTATCATACATACATCAACCCTTTCTGACTATGTTTGTTTTGTAAGCTTTGTTTGTATACTGGGATTTATTAACGTGAAGGCTCACTTGTATTCTACAACGCATGTTGTTGCTAAAAGCATCCTCAAATCTAAAGGATAGGATTATTTCTCCTTAATGTTGAGAAGTCATATTGGTCAGAGGGTAGATATGCTAAGATTTTATAGTATATTAAGAATCCTAGTTTGAACCCTGTTGGCTCCTTAGGGGAAGCCTGTCAGAGACCCAGGTAATAAATATCAGTTTCACCGTGTCCCTTCACCCTTCTCTACGTGGTTGATATAATTATAAATTGAGATTTAATACATTAGTCTCCCTTTTCTTTCTCAACCTTTAAAAGCCACTAACCAGTCTGGGCTGTATGCATCTGCTTCACTCATTCATTTCTTCTGTATTCCCACAATTAGGATTTTTGAAAAGAGTCCATGTGGGGTATATCTGTGTGTGCAAGTGTGTGAGTATGTAAGGAAAATGAATAGGATGGAGGTTCTCCTGGCTTGCTCTGCCATAAGTCTCTCAGTCCCAGGTGTTACGAAAAGCAGAATACTCTTTTTGGGAATTGGGGCCAAGGACTGTACATCTGATGGCCATTTCATAGGAAGCGACATCACAAGGGAGCAGGGAGTCAGGCATTAACACAGCTGGCAAACGTGGCACTAAATTGTCTGTAAAAGCGGCTGTTAGGCAGGAAAAAAAAATCCAGTGCTTCTGCTGACCTCCACGGTCTGCTTATTCAGGAATTTTACAAAAGCTCCAGTCTGATAATGAGGCCTTTAGTTCTCCTTTATGTCTCAGTCTCAGTATGACTGGTCAATCACATGATCTCCATACATTGAGGCTTAATTGATTAGGTTTTGATGCTTAAATAGAGCACTGATTGCAGGAGTTTTAAGGAACAGGGTGCCAGCCAGGCCCAGAAGTAAGAGAAAATTCTTACACTTCATTCCCAGAATGCTGCTAATGACTGCTATGAAATAAGCCAGAGAAGTGGATAAAGAAAAGGGACCTTATCCTTGCACAATGAAATTCCACAATTTGTTAGAGCATGTCAGTGGCAAACTGCAAGGCCGAATAACCTTGTGAATCTGCTACACTAAAAAAAAAAAAAAAAAAAAAAAAAAAAAAACCTTTAATATATTTTTCATGATTTATAAAGATGCTTGCTAAAATTTGATTTTTTTTTTACATATTAAGAGTCACTTAACTATAGTGTTAGTTCGAAGGGATTTCAGATGAACCCCTTCTATGAAGGATTTTACAAAGGAAAGAGAAGTCGACTTGAAAGCCAGAGGATCTGGTTTTGAATCCTAGATCTGCAACTTACCCCTAAACCTATGTGATCCTGGCCAATTTTTTTTCCTTTTCTTCAATACCATTTTATTTTCCAATTATATGGAATATACATTCTTTTGTAAGATTTTAAGTTCCAAATTTTTTTCTTCTTCCCTTCTTTCTCTCTCTCCTTTCCAAGACAGCAGACAATTTGATATAGGTTATACATGTACAATCATTTTAAACATATTTCCATACTTGTCATGTTGTGAAAAAATCAGAATAAAAGAATGGAAAAGCAAACAAACAAGAAGTGAAAATAGTATGTTTTGATTCAAATTCAGTGTCCATAATTCTCCCTCTGGATGCAAATGGTATTTTCCATCCAAAGTTTATTGAAATTGTCTTGGATCACTGTATTGCTGAGAAGAGCTAAGTCTATCATAATTGATCATCATATAGTCTTGCTGTTACTGGTGTACAATGTTTTCCTGGCTCTGCTCACTTCACTAAACATCAATTCATGTAAATCTTATCAGGCTTTTTGGAAATCAGGCTGCTCATTATTTCTAAAGGAATACTAATATTTCATTACATTCATATACAATAACTTATTTAGCCATTCCCCAACTGATGGGCATCCACTCAGATTCCAATTTTTGTTAAATTTCTTAACTTGCTCGTGCCTCAGTTTCCTCATCTGTAAAAAGAGGGAGTTGGGTTGGATGACCTTACTGGTCTCTTTTATCTAAGCTGTTTAGGTAAGTGGTCATATGTCTTCATTGGGGCATCTCTAATGATGAACTCATTATCTCATAGCCCTTTCTATTTTTAGTAACTTATTGCTAGGAGATTTTTCCTTATATTGATTTTAAATCTGTCCTTCTGAGACTTTTATGAATTCATTGAGATACTTTCCTGGTGAGGGCACTTGTGAAGTTCTTTGTTCAATTGCGGATGCCATATTTTAGGGGGAATTTGATGAAATTATACCTCATCTCAAAGATTTCCTTTTGGGGGTAAGTTACTTTGTATTCAGGGGAGGAGGGTAACCCATATGGCTCAGTCACTAGAAACTGTGTCTTACATGAGGATTGGATAAAAGCATTGGGGATGTTTAGTCTGAAGAAGAAAAAAAAAACACACAACTAATACATTGTATCCTTCTCATGTATAGAATGGGCTGTCATGTGGAACAATAAATATTTGTTCTTTCTGGCTTTGGTGACCAGAATAAGAGAGTCACTTTATCTATGTCAAGCATTTACAAGTGCCTAATATGTGCCAGGTAGCATATAAAGCCAAGAATAAAGCAGTTTACAATGGACTGAAGTTACAGTTAGGTAAACTATAAGACAATCCAAAGAAAAGCTACCTGAGGATTAGAACTGTCCCAATGTTTAATTAATTTGCTTGGGAGGGGACAATGAGCTTTCTATCACTGGATAGGCTAGGCAAGGCAACAAGTCTTTCTTAAATGCTTATCACAAGCCAGGTTCTGAACTAAGCATTGAGAAGGAATTTATATTCTAATGGAAAAAGACAACACACACAAAATAGCTGAAAGGGGAGAATAAAGGTATAAGAGATAGGGAAATGGTGCTGAAATCTGGAAGATTATCACAATTGGGAGGAGAATAAAGGTATCACAGCCCTGGCTGTTCTCCAAAAAGGAGACCCAGGAGGAACTCACCAATGGGAGAAGGGGGACAGCATGCCAAAGGGATGTTTTACTTGGGAAAAAACCTCAGGGTAGATGCATACTCTGGGGCAACAGTGGTATAATGGATCTAGTACCCATCTTGGAGTCAGGAAGGCTACTCATCTTGCTAATTCAAATCTAGCCAGACATTTACTAGTTGTGCGACCATGGACAATCACTTAACTCTGGTTTTCTCAGTTTCTTCATATATAAAAAAGAGCTGGAGAAGGAAATGGCAAACAGCTCTAATATCTCTGCCAAGAAAACCCCAAATGGGGTCACAAAGAGTCACACATTACTGAAATGAATGAACAACAATAAGAAGGATAGATATTCTAGGATAAGGAGTTTCCAGACACAGAGGGAGGGAAGAAAACAGCTAAGGCATGTTGCTTAAATCCAATAACTTAGAACAGTCATGAGGGGAATGAACTGAAATTGAATGAATGCTTATTAAGAACATGGCAAAGAGATTACTTTTCTGATATGAGTTGAATGAAGTGGTTTCTGAGATACCTTCCAAATCTGAAATTGTGTGATTCTGTCATCTAGGGCTAGAAAGAATAGCCTAAAAGCTTTTTCATGTGAGTGACAATATAAAAAAACCCAATTTTATCTTGGATATGGAGCTGAAGATGGTAGAGCCAGATTATATATAATTAAAAAAAAGCATAGCCCACGAGAAAAAGATATGTAAATTGAGCCACAGATTCATTTGTTTCATTAATTTGACTACCTACTAGTACTTGCAGGAATCGTTTTAAATCACCTTCTTGTTTGGGATTTGGAGTAAACATTCACTTAGCAATCAATATGCTGAGGATTGTTAGTAGCTATTTCCTCAGGGAAGAGTCCATGTTAGGGCCAGCACCAACCTGAGCCCTGAAATAAAACTATACAAAAGGATGGGGAAGGTCTATGGCTTATTTCTTTAATAAGAGAAAAGCAAGTACATAATACCTTCAATACTAGTGGAGCAATATGAAAGGTTTTTTGTTTGTTTGTTTGTTTGTTTTTGGTTTTCAATGGGAGGAGGAGGTGCAAGAGTATTTGATAACATACACAAAAGGACTAGAAAGTCCTGAGCTAAGAATGCAGAGAGGTCTGGATTTGAACCCTAGTTTGGCTATGGATAGGTCACTTTACCTCTCCTTACTTATTTTCTCATCTGTAAAATAGGAGCATTAATGACACATCAAAGAGTTGTTCTGAGGATTAAATCATATTTTGCCAATCTCCAAATGCTATTTAAATAAATGTCAGTTATAAGGTACCTTTATTACTAATAGGCCTTTGGAAGTAGTAATATCGTGTATATTTGGTTAACATCCAACAAACAATATGAATGCATGAGGGGCTGACAAATGGTTTCGACATATTACTGCCTCATCATCTTCAACTTCATAGGAAGTTGTGTTACTGAAGTTTACTAAATACCTACTTGCTAACCCGTGGAAGGAGTTTCTGGGCAGAGAGTTCTCTGCATGGACAAAATCACAAGTCTGTCCCTTCTCCCTAAAAAAACCAACCAAACAAATAAACCTACCTTACAGGGATGTTGTACAGCAGACCAAGGCAGTGCAGTAGACCTAGGGCTGGGCTTGGAGTCAGGAAGATGAGTTCAAATCCATGTTCAGAAACATATTAAGTGTGTGATCTTAGGCAACTCAAACTGTTTATTTCAGTTTCTTCATCTGTAAGCCGATCATCATGATATTACCCATCTAGCAGTGTTGTTGTGAGGATCAAATGAGATAATATTTGCAAAGCACAATACCTAGAAGATAGTAAACACTAATTAAATGCTAGATGTTATTATTAATAAGACTGCTAGGTGGCACAATGGATTGCTTGGGCTGAAGTCAAGAAAGTGGGGTTCAAATGTATCTTCAGACACATTGACTGTGTGACCTTGACCAAATAGTATTAATAAATGATTAAATATAGGCAAAAATTCCTCTCAAGCATTAAAACATTAGATAAATACTGGCTATTGTTATTATATCTCTTGTACATTTTAATATGAGTTATTTTGAATATGTGTGTGTGTGTGTGTGGAAGAGGGTGCTCTATTAAAGTGTAAGTGTAAGTTCCTTGAGAGTCAGGCTGTATTGTATTCATCTACAAATTCCATAGGCCTAGCTCATTGTTTTGTACATATAAAATGCTTAATATATGTTTGAATGAAATTTTTGCTTTTTGATATTGATGACTAAAGGGGCTCTGCAATCTAGTTCTTATAAAAGTATTTAGTTATAGACCTGACCAGAGTGTGGTGACAATATTACTTTTCAGAAAAGTCCTCTGAGATCATGGATAAAAGGTTTTAGATAAGTGGCAATTATGATTATTAGAGGACATCCTGCAGTGGCTCAGTGCAATACATTTCCTGTATTAAAGTTGCTTAATATTGTCTTTGCTGTGTCTCTCCAGTACACAAGGTCTAGAATTCCCAAATTAGCCATTGAGGGCTTCAAAGCATTTTCCCAGACACCTTTATTTCCCATTATTAGTATGCTGGCTAGATTATTCTTCTAAGTTATCCATTTTGCAGACAGAAAATGCTTCTGTTTGCTGCATTGAGGAAGCCGATTTTTATATGAAGCAAAATTACCTGAGGTATCTTTCTGCCCTGCACACACTAAGCCTTCCCAGGATGTTGATTTGATGTGCTCCTAATAAGTACAATCCAGTTAGGGCAATACTCCAGCTTGCTGTGAGGATGAGATACCGAGGAGAATAGGTAGTTCCTCCAAACTACCAATACATTGGGAATAAGAAGACTTTGTTTCAATAACATTTAATAGCTCTTGCTTTTACAACTCATGCCCTGCTCTGATTAAATATTGATAATCTTTTAGTTTAGATTTTTTTTTACTGTTCTCCTACCTTCCCACTACACTGCTTCAATTTTGTTTAGACTGCTTTTTTGTGGAAGACAAGGATCTCTTTAAATACTCCTCTGAAATGTTCTATACATGAAAATAATGCCTAATGTTTGGTTCTTCATTCAATAGTTCCATTAAATGATAAAAAAGCTTTACTGGTAGAAAGGACTTCACTTGAAGTCAAGGAAGATTTGAATTTCATTTCTGCTTTTACTTTTTGCTGTGTTGCCATAAGCAGGTCATTTTTCCTCCGAGACACAATTTACTCAACAATCAAATGGGCATAAGAATATATTACATTCTAGAATTATTTTGAATATATAATAAGATATTTTTGTGAAGTGTTTGGTGTTTTGTGAAGTGTCATATTATGCTAATAAATGTCATCAGTTATTATAAAGCAAAGAAAAGTCTGAGTTTCAGTGAAATGTCAGCTCTATATTCTTTCTTAAAATATTTCCTTTATCAAGCCAATATTTTTTTTCATTTCATTCAAATTTAAGTTAGTGTAAGTCTCCTTGTTTTATGTATAGTTTACCTGAAGCACAGGTTAACTAAGTGAATTATCCAATATAAACCCCTAAATTAGGTTTATCTAGGACATGAATCTAGGGCTACTATTTCTAACACTTCTCTATTCAGATGATCAGATTGCATTGCCTTGAGCAAGGCCCTATTTGTTCTCTTGGTATGAAGTTTAAAAAAAATGAACTAGATAGGCTGTTTTGGGATGTGGTAGCTTCTGGATGACCTCTTGATGGGAATATTGTACATGAAATTTTGATTTGGACTAATTTACTATGTCTGTGGGCTAAAAATAAGCCTAACAAATGATGGAACGGGGTCTCAGACAAGCATTTTATCAGATATGCAGCTGAAGTTGCTTCTGAAAGGCTGTGTCATTCTCAACTCAATCTTTACCATAACATTATATGAACCTTTGCTTTATGGGGATACAATTGAGCATTGATATAAATAACCATATAGATATATGGTCTCTTTCTCCATTGTTTTCATGTTGCATTTTGCACATAGAAAGAACTATAAAGATACTTCCAAATTAGGAAAATATCTCCTTGGATAATGCTCTCTTTTCAGATCTTACTTTCACTCTGTAAACAGCAATAAAATACCTAAAATTACAAAGTTCAGTTAGCTGAGGTAAGTATAGCAACAACAGAAAATGTCCATCTTACTTATTAAATGTCCAGAGTAATGTCGGCTGTCCCACTAATGGTAATGTTTTTTACAATGCTTTCACTTGCAAGGGATCTATTCCCTGGATTCAGGGCTCAGATTAGGAATTGCTACCTCTGGTCATGGTGCTGATATAGATGACTCTAGAGGCACTTTTGGATTCTGAATTCTTATGATATATGACCTCTACAATCCTTTTAAAGTTTGTGATTCCAAAATCATCACAGCCTAATGAAAGATAAAATGGACATCAAAAAGTGCTTGTTGAAATGACAGCAAGAGTCAAAGTGTCTGATTTTTCCAAAGGTGCTACTAGAAGTAGAAGATGCTTGGCAACTTTTAACAGGACAGAGTAATTTGCCTACTCTACCAAATGGAAATGTGCTAATTACAAACAAACTTTGAGACTGGGGAGTGAGGAAGGATGAAATCGATTGATTGGAAGCATAACTACCATAGTCTAAGTGGCATGATGAGGTAACATGAAATATTCTACTTTAGTCTCTTTTGCATTTGGAGTATTTCAAAAGTCCAGAGGCAAAGTAGAAATATTAAAGCCATTCTAATTAAAATTAGAGATTCATATGAGCAGAAATGAAATTAAAACTGCATGAACACATAGAGAGGGAAAGAGTGCTTTTATTTTTAACTATTTTCAGCCACAACCACTTCCTCTCCCCCCTTCCCTACACACAAACATTTCCATGCACATCTCATTAATGCACATTTAAGTACTTATTGCTCATTGGTTGGCCTTGTCATCAGCTTTAGGAATGGACTGCTATTTCAAGAGTTACTTCCCAGCTTCCTAATGATAGTGCAGATAGACATACTAAAGCTCTCAATCCATTTCTAAAGCTCTATAGTTTTTTTTCTGCTTGATAGAAGATGGATGAACATTTTAGCATTTATGGTTTTGGCAAAGAGATGGTGGTGGCTATAACCTGTTTGATGTCTTGAGTCCTTTCTGATTAGAATCCAGCACAAATAAGTAAAATGCTAAAACCAGGTCTCATCAAAATACCAAACTATGTCTCAAGTCTGCTAAATTTCCTCTAAATTTGATTTTTGCTTGAACTGAGAGAATAAGTTCCATGTCTAATTTCTCAATGAATAAAGGACAACTAACTCAATTAGTTCAGTTCAGTTCTTTTCAGTTCAATTCAATTCCACAAAGACCTACTGAACCCATAGAGTATGCAAAGTCCCATCCTACACACTGGGGAGACACAAAGATAAGATAAAACTTAGTCTTTGTTATCTTGGACCTTTAATTAACTCTCTGACCTTGGACAATACATTTGTCTTTCTGGAACTCATCTACAGATTTTCTCAAATGCAAAATGAGTGGGTTAGACTCTTCAATAGATAAGTGGTCAAGGGATATGAACAGACAATTTTCAGATGATGAAATTAAAACCATCTCTAGTCATATGAAAAGTTGCTCCAAATCACTATTGATCAGAGAAATGCAAATTAAGACAACTCTGAGGTACCACTACACACCTGACAGATTGGTTAAAATGACAGGAAAAGATAATGATGAATGTTGGAGAGGATGTGGGAAAGCTGGGACATTAATACATTGTTGGTGGAACTGTGAACGGATCCAACCATTCTGGAGAGCAATTTGGATCTATGCTCAAAAAGTTATCAAACTGTGCATACCCTTTGACCCAGCGGTGTTTCTACTGGGCTTATATCCCAAAGAGATCTTAAAGGACGGAAAGGGACCCACATGTGCAAGAATGTTTGTGGCAGCCCTTTTTGTAGTGGCTAGAAACTGGAAACTGAAGGGATGCCCATGAATTGGAGAGTGGCTGAATAAATTATGGTATATGAATGTTATGGAATATTATTGCTCTGTAAGAAACGACCAGCAGGACGATTTCAGAGAGGCCTGGAGAGACTTGCATGAACTGATGCTGAGTAAAACGAGCAGAACCAGGAGATCATCATACACAGCAACAACAATATTACATGATGATCAATTCTGATGGACATGGCTCTCTTCAACAATGAAATGTTTCAAACCAGTTCCACTTGTTCACTGAAGAAGACCATATACACCCAGAGAGACGGATATGAAATATGGACCACAACATAACATTTTCATGCTCTCTATTGAGGTTTGCTTGCATTGTGTTGCCTTTCTCTGATTTTCTTTTTTTTTTCTTGTAGATAGGATTTTTCTTGCACAACTTGTCAAGTATTTCAACATTGTTAACGTGTAGTGGACTTCCTGCCATCTGGGGAGGGGAGGGGACTGTGGGTAAAATTTGTAATGGAAAGCTTTGTAAAGATCAATGCTGAGGAACTACCCATACATATGTTATACAAATAAAAAGCTTTAATAAAAAGGAAAAAAATGAGTGGGTTAGAATAGGTCATTTCCATAATTCTTTGAATTTCTAAACTATTCCTTTTCTTAGATTGCAAGCTTTGATTTCCCAGATTAACCACATTTTTGTTGACAGAAAGCAATGGCCTATTTCAAGAAAATCTAATATGTAAAAATTCAACCTATTAACCAGATGAATTGAGTTTTTGAAAAAAAAATACATGAAACCAATTTACTTCACAAAGTTCTTTTAAGTCACTAAATAGAGAGACTGGAGAACAGAAAAAGAAAGATAATTTATTTTCTACTTTGATGAATCTGTGACATCATTGATGTAGGCATACCTTCCACTGGTACAGATTACAACCTGTAACAATCTTTATCGATTACCTTCCATAAATCCTCCATATAAAGTCAATTAAACTTCAAACCTTCTTTTCACTTTTTAATATTTCATGAATGGTATTGCTGTATATCTGATAATCTTTGTTTTCCATTTACAATCTGTCTACATCCATTTCAGGAGATTTTAAGATCATAGATTTTAAGCTAGAGGGGAACCTTAAAGACTAAGTGCAAGCCCCTCATTTTATACATAAGGGAAATTTAAATCTATGGAGGTTAACTCATCTAAACACATTTAGTAATCAATGTCAAATTGTTTGCCTTCTTAAGGAAGGGGAAGAGACAATTTAAAACTTATAATATTTTTTGTAAAAGAAACATTAAAATTATTTACATGCTAATAGAAAATATTTAGTGAAATAAAAAAAAATAACAAGTAACATGAGTCATAGGCAGGATTTGAACCCATGATCTCTACTTCTGCTAAATTCTTTCTACTGCATCATACTACAAGATCATATGCTTGATGAAAATTTTGATGTCATTTAATAAATAGGTTTATAATATGCTTTTATACTTATCGTATATCTTTCTTTTGCTTTTCAGATCAGCTGCAATTTTTAATTCTTCTAAGATCATGGTGTTCCATTAGTCACAACAATAAAGCATCATACCCCACCTTTAATAAAATGCTTTTTCTGTCTTCCTCTGAACTTCTAGTATCTTCTATCACTATCTTTCTTTTACTTACATCATATATGTACAGGTTGTCTTCCACAATAGAAAGTGGCACAGTGGATAAAGCACCAGCCCTGAAGTCAGGAGGACCCGAGTTCAAATTTGATCTCAGATACTAAATACTTCCTAGCTGTGTAACCCTGGGCAAGTCACTTAACCTTCAATTGCCTTAGCAAAATATAGATATAAATATAGATAGATATATAGATAGATATAGAACACTCTCTGTCTCTGTCCTTTCTTCCCTTTCCTCCCTTCCTCCCTTTCTCCCTTCCTTCCTCCCTCCTTCCCTCCTTCCCTTTCTTTCTTTTTTTTTTCTTTCTTTTTTTCTTTCTTCCTTTCATTCTTCCTTTCTTTCTTCTTTCCACCCTTCTTGCCTACCTTCTTTTTTTCCTTTATTTGTTGACAATAAGAATTTTATTGTTAAGAAGTCTTTGATGGTAGGGAGCATCTTGGAATCAATGAAAGTACTGCAAAAATTTTTACAGATATGATCTATTTGATTTTCTTGCTCAGATTTTGTTAAGAGCTCAGCTCATAATCCATTTTCTGTGACTCTTCAAAATATTTGTACTGATGAATTAACCAATTATTGATCCACTAAAAGACTGCTGCAATCTGGCCAGTATGTATTCTTCATCTACTTAGTTTTTTTTTTTTTTTTTTTTTTTTTTCCCAGTGTTTATCCCAAAAGCTATCTCTTTTGGGGCATTCTCTTTTAAGGATATCTTATAGCATTTCAAATATTTGATGCCAACACAATGCTATCTTGAAACAGAAGTATAATATGTGACCTATTCTATTCATACATTCTGCAAGATTATATTGATGACACTAGTAAAGGGATTTTTACAAATGAATGTCTACTTTATGTCTCACCTGATGTTTATACTCAAAGGAGAGTTGAATAAATATCAACCTGTAGTTTCATCTATACTTGGATACTTTTGTGACCTTAAAATATGCTTAGAGAACACTCTACCAAGCAAAATGTTGTTTTGCAATCAACAAATGATAAAAATAGTGAGATTTTTGTCTCACTTATACTTTAGTCAATTGTGAGTTTGTAAAGATGTCTTGAGCACATCTATAAATACATTTCCATTATTTTTTCATGCTTTCCTGAAGGATATAATCAAATGTAGATAAGAACATTCTCAAGGGAACTTTAAAGACACGAGAAAACGTCCATTTCTAATTGTTGTGAATATCTTCTCATCTGCTTTCTTTTTCTTTAGCAATAAAATAATTTATGATTTTCCATAGTTTTCAAATAATAATATCTCATATTTGTATAAAAATTAAAAATATATACAATATGCTGTGTTATCCACACTCCTTTGAGGTATATAGTATGGGTATTTTTTCCATTTTATAAATAGAAAAACTGATTCACAAATATATTAGGTGATTTTTGTATGTTCATACAATAAGAAAGTAACAAAGATAACATTCAAAATCATATTTCTCAAATATCTAAGACACTTTATCTAAAAACATACTGCCCTCTATGCGATAACCATGGACATCAATTCCTAATGCAGCAATATTAAAAGATCCTGTTACCATGAACTTTTCAACATTCTTTTTTCTTGGTAGCTTTCGCAGTAATCTTGCCAGTTTTATTTTCTTAACAACCATATATTTTCACAAACAGAAATGATATGACATTCTCAATAGATGCAGAAAAAACCTTTTGACAAAATACAGAACCCATTCCTATTAAAACATTGGATATTGGAATAAAGGGAGTTTTCTTAAAATAATAAGCAGTATCTATCTAAAATCAATAGCAAACATTATTTGTAATGGAGAGAAGCTGGGCATATTCTCAATAAGATCAGCAGTAAAACAAGGATGTCCATTATAACCACTATCACTCAATATTGTACTAGAAATATTTGCTTTAGTAATAGGAAAAGAAAAAGAAATTAATGAAAGTGGAATAAGCAATGAGGAGAAAAAACTATCACTCTTCACAGATAATATGATGATATATTTGGATAATCTTAGAAAATCACCCAAAAATTTACTTGAAACAATCAACAACTTTAGCAAAGTTGAAGGATATAAAATGAGCCCATACAAATCATCAGTATTTCTATATATTGCTGATAAAGCCCAGCAGCAAGACATAGAAAGAGAAATTCCATTTAAAATATCTGTAGACAAAATAAAATATGTGGGCGTCCATACTTCCTTCATTCTCACTTTCTATAATAAGAACCATAGCAATACTAATAAACTTTCAGGTTTGCAGAGTTCTTTACAAATTCAAAACAACCCTGGGAGTTAGGGTACTTTTATTAAGTATCCTATTTTACAGATGAGACAACTAAGGCAAGGTCACACAGTTAGTAAATATTTAAAGTCAGTTTGAATTCCGGTCTAACTGTTCCAAGATAAAGTGCTATATATCTTTTCCTACATACTGTCTTAATTTATTTCTTTGTCTATAAATATGTTGCCATAAATAAGAATATGTAAATGGATAAGAGTACATTATTATTCATAAATTTCTATCATTTTCTTTTGTAATGTGTTATAAATAAACATATTCTAAACCAGGGTATTATCTCAATTCCCAACTCTTGAGGAAAATTATTGAGTAAAAAAGTTACTATTATAATTAATTTACTCTATTTGCCTAAAAATGAATTCATTACAAGGGAGACATATATGGATATGCATTGAAAAATAACACTGATTATAGACAGATGCCAATTTAATTTAATCTTGACTATAGCCCTATGAGGCTAGTAGTACAAATATTATTATCCTATTCTAGGGCTCTGAAAACATGCTGACAAAGTTTGATCTGTTCAAGGGTCAAATATCCTGTATTGTCAGATTGTGAAATTACAGAATCAGGTAACATTGCCAATTACCTGTAAACCAGAAAGGAGGGTTAAAAAAGTTAACACAGAAGTCATTTGTGAAGGATTTAATTTATCAAAATTTCATACATCTATATGGATTAACTAGAAATTTGGGGTAAGGTATCTGAAATATAGCAAAACCCAGCTGAGGTATTACAATATCATATCCATTGAGTAAAGTAGGACAGCCTTGAATGACTGGTTGCCTTATGTAGAAAGATAGAACAGAGAGTGAATTCTTCAAGACTACTCATTGATTACAAGCACATCTGAAAACTAATTTATAGGGAGTAGAACATCTCCAAATAATTCAGAATGCTGTTGGTGCCCAGCTAGAGTAAACAAACTACAGCAGTAATGAATTCTTGGTGGTTACTGAAGTAAGTCTGCTGTGGAAAAGGAAAATGATTTGCTTTAGTGGATTCCTGACATGTTGACCACCTGCCCAGAATTCAGATCCAGTTGCCAGAGCTGGGCAGGAGATGGAGAACTAAATCTCAGCTTTCCAGGGCCAATAAATGTCTCGTGCTGAGATAGGATAGAGCAACTCATTGCTTTTGTGAGCTGGGCTGAAATGAAGCTCTGAGTGGGTGATGGCTATGTCCAAATGGCAACAGTCTCAATTGTGAAGGATTGGCAACCTTGTTATTCTCTTTAATTGTCAGCACCCTGTGGAGAGGCATTTGGGATAGATGTGTGCAAGAAGTAACCTTCAAGCTAAAGTCAGCAGCTAAAGCTTGACTAGGTATCTCCAAGATATTAATGATTATAATGTTTGTTGTGATCCTTCCCTCACTTAATCCTACGAGTATGAATGATAATAACTGACATTATAGAGCATTTCATTGTTTTCAAAACACTTTACATGCACTAACTCATTTGATTCTTGCAGCAACAGGTAAAGAAATAGTCTCAGAGAAGTAGAATAATTTGCCCCTGGTTACATGAGGAGTAAATAATAGAGGTAACAATTAAATAGAATATTTCCTAACAGCTCAACACTCCATCCATCATTTGACTTAAGTCATGATGATGACCTTAGTTTTCCCTATGGAGACTAGTATCAATATATCTCCCTAAGTTTAGGACTCTGATTCCATGATTTCATCCTGCCTCTTTCTCTCTGGGTTCTGATCTAATTTTATATATTTTGCTTCTGTTTTGCTCCATATTCTGGTGACCTGATTCCAGGTTGTTGCCTCTTTATGAGTGTGGGGAGGAACATTGTGAAGGAAGGGGAGCAGAATAAGCCTTTATAACTATATAACTATTTTCCAGGTATTATGCTAAGTACTTTTTACAAATATCAAATAACCCTGGAATATTGGTATTATAATGAGCCTTGTTTTACAGAAGAGTAAACTAAAGCAAGCAGCAGTTAAGTGACTTGCCCTGAATCACGCAATTAGTAAAAGTCTGAGGCTGCAATTGAACTCAGTTGCTCCTGATGTCAGGCCCAGAACTCAATCCACTGGGCCAGCAGCTGCCTTTATGGGGAGTGTAGTATAAATTTCTTTTCTTTTCTTTTTTGAAGTCAGAGGAATTAGATTAAAATTCTCCTTTTACAACTTACTACCTGTGTGATCTTGGAGAAGTCATTTATTCTCTCCATGCCTCAGTTTTCTTGTTTATAAAATGGATGGACAAAATGACTTCTAAAATATTTTTCAGTTTTAAATTGCATGAACTCATGAATGATTTCATCAGGAAAGGACTAAGGACCACACACACACACACACACACGCACACACATACATTTATAAGTATATATATAAACATCCATATATACACATACATGTATATGCACATGCATAGATGCACACATATATACATGAACACATGCATAATATATATATATATGTATATATGTATTTTATATATACACATATAATACATTACACAAGGTATGTGTGTATATATGAATTATATATATGTATATAAAATACACACATCTTGTATGATTCAATTAAACAAATAATATAAAAAACCTCTGACTTTGCACAAAGCACAGTTCTAGGTGTTACCAATATGAAAATGAGAAATAGTTCTTGCCTTGAAGGAGCCAGTATTTCACCAGATGTAATGATTGAGCCTGTAGGAGTTTTTAATCCAATCTTTAACTAAGTTATCCTAGAGGAGAGGTTCTTATCCTGTAATACACTCACATATACATATGTGGGCATATATATATGTATATATACAAATACATGAATATACTCATATGTATATACATAAAATATATTTATAATATGGCCATGTATACTAAACATTACATATACACAGATTAAATTTCAGTATAGTTGATATCCTTGGAAATTGTATTTTTTTATTTGATGGATTAAAATGATTATTTAGAGAATTGGTTCACAGACTTTACCTGATTGCCTAATTAAGTCATCAACCCCCCCAAAAAATAGTTCCAGGAGAAACAGTGGTGAAATAATAATAGCTAATATATTTATAGTGCTCTCCAGCTACTGAGAGTTTTGTGTGTATCATCTTATTTGCTCCTCACAACAACCTTGGGAGATAGGTATTATCATTATTTACATTTAACAGATGATGAAACTGAGACAAAGGGAGACTGAATACCTTTTCTGAGGTTACCCAGCTAAATATCGGAGACTCAGTTTGAACTTAGGTTTTCCAGATTCAGGCAGGACACTCTTTCCATTGTAGCACCTTACTTCCTAGATCTTCATCTTGGGAAAAATATTGACCCTTTCAGGAAATACATGGACACCAGCGATCTCTCTGTGAACCTCAGTTTCCCTATCTCTAAAATGTCAAGCCTGGAACAAACATCCCAAGATAAATTTTATTTCTAACATTTTATGCTTCTGAGAGGTCATTTGATTTATTATTGTCTAAAGATTTCTTTTGAATGATTTTAACAACCCTGAACTCATTTGAGGCACCCACTAGGATGGGATATTAGCAACCACCCAACCTAGAGAGAGAGCTGAGACTGTGTTGCCTGTTTTTTCAAAATGATTGCAAACAGTACAACTGCTCAGCACTCAGACACCAGTCCCTAATTCCATAAGTGCCTGGCGGATGCTTTAACCAGGAGGCACAGCACAATATGACTAATCTGCTATGCAGCTGCAATGTTAATGGGCCAACTGTGTTATCACACATTTGCCTGGAAGGAATAGCAATGCCTAAATGAATTGCTATGATTTTCAGTGCAGATAGAAGGGCCGGTGACCATGGGCCCACACTGACAGTAGCCTGGCTGTGCACAGTGATGGAGCGTCATAGTTATCTTGCTCCACACAGCCACTAGAGACTGGCAGCCTTAGTTTGGAGAGATAAATGAGGGCAGGAGAGGGTTTGAGGGAATGGAAAAAAGTAGGAAGGGCGCCCAAAGTTAGAGCTTTACTTTGAAGCCCGCAGTGAGAGGGTGAGGCTGTAATGTGTACTATCTGATATGGGTGGGAAAAAATGCCTAATCCAGTGGTCTAGGGCAGACAAGGTGGTTCAGGTAAGTTAGTTTTAAAGGAAAAGTGGTTGGGGGTTAGAATGATGCAGTGAAAAAAATGATTGAACCAGGAATTAAGAGACCTTGATTATGTGCCTTTTACATAATAGCTTCAGTATTGAGAAAAGAATATTGGATTTGGTTAAAATTCATGATCAGCTTTGTGCTGTCTGTATGACTTTGGATTAGTCACTTAAACTTTTCCAGTTCAGTTTTTTAAACCTAAAATAAGGTTTTACTAGATCAGGTATGCTCAACTATGATCTGTGAATATTTTAGAAAAAAAATAATAATTATAATTAGTAAAAAATTAAAATTAATAATAGTGGCATTTACATAGTGTTTTAGGATTTACAAAGTAGTTTTTATATATCGACTCATTTAATCCTCACAACAACCTTGTGAAATAGGTGTTATTACTATTCCCATTTTTCACATATGGAAACTAAGGTGAACAGTAGTTAAATGATTCATCCAGTTAGTACATGTCTAAGGCAAATTTTGAATTCAGGCCTTCCCAACTTCAAGTTCTGTGCTCTATCTACCATGTCATGTAGCTTTATAATATGATTTATTTACTTCTGTGCATCTTTTATTGTTGTTTAGTCATTCATGTCCTACCTTTCGTGACCTCATTTTTTTTTTTTTTTTTTGGCAAAGAGGCTGAAGTGGTTTGCTATTTCCTTCTCCAACCCATTTTACAGATGAGGAAACTGAGGCAAGCAGGGTTAAATGGCTTACTCATGTTCATATAAGTGTCTGAGGCCAGATTTGAACTCAGGTTCTCCTGGTCCAGAGTAAGTATTCTGTGTCATAGAATTGTCACTTTATACATTTAAAAACATTATTATAAAAAGGGAACTTTGGACTTCACCAAACTAACAAAGGCATCTCTCTCTCTCTCTCTCTCTCTCTCTCTCTCTCTCTCTCTCTCTCTCTCTCTCTCTCTCTCTCTCTCTCGCCCGCTCTCTCTCTCACCCACCCCCCCTCTCTCACACACACACACACACACAGACACACAATAAGAATACCTGGACTAAATCTGGAAGGCACATTTTAATTTTAAATCTATAGTATTATCACTTCAATCATAACCTATGAGCTTTAAATTTTATAATCCTATAAACTAATTTATTTTGCAACCTGAATGTCCTGCTCTATGACATAAAGAAATTGTATTGGGAAATCTTTAATGTTTCTTTTAATTTTAAAATTCTATGATTCCAGGGATCCTGGACACTATTTTTTGAGGAAACAACATTTTAGTGCCCATTTAACAAACAGAAAACAGCAATGTCTTGATTTCCACACCCAAATTTCCACTGTTTGGGCATGTACAAGTTAAATGTATCTGGATCATACTTTTTCTCATATTTCTTAGAAGATGAATGCCACCATTTTCCATCATTATCACATCTACCTCCAAAGTTGTCAATAGGGAAGTGCACCTTGGACCTTCCCTTATGGGATGGAATCCAGAGATATGGACAAACAAATAACCTCCCTTCCTCCAGTGTTTGTGTCTAGGCAAGGGCAGCATACTCAAGATGTAAAGAAAGGGCTGCATGAAGCTTGAAGGATAATATCATTGCATGAGTATGTAAACATTTTGTTGGTATATATGGCGTATGTTTGTATATCTTAGTAACTCTGTCCATCTTTCTAGCTCCTCAGACCTTTTCTTTTTTTTTCTTTTTTTAATTTTTTTTGCTTTTTGCTGAGGCAATTAGGGTTAAGTGACTTGCCCAGGGTCACACAGCTAGGGAATTTGTTAAGTGTCTGAGACCAGATTTGAACTCAGATACTCCTGACTTCAGGGCTGGTGCTCTATCCACTGTGCCACCTAGCTGCCCCTCCTCAGACCTTTTCTAGAGTCATCTCCTTATTTAAGTTAGCATATTCCCAAAATATCTACTTTAATAGCAAAGTAATCCCCAAAGATAAGGACCCAAGTTGACTTTTATGATTTACTAGACATCAGTTCCGTCTCATTCGGCTTTAAATTTTGCCCCCAACCCCCAAATCATTGATTGATTAAATTGACTTATCCCCATCTTCCCACTTTTAAAGCTTAAAATAAAGCAAAGCAAAACAAGAAAACAAATTCCATATAATTGTTTTTCTCCCTATTATTTTTCCAAACATAATTCAGGGATACTAAATACTTAAGAGAGAGAAAAAGATGGGAATGGTGAAAGTATAGGTACTGAAATTCTTCTTCATCCTGAGGAATCAAATTCACATGGTCCCACTGAGAGGAAAAAGTCAGTCCAGTTACTTATGACATTTTTTACCATAGATTTCTCATAGCACTGTGATCATTTTTCCAGTGAACCAACTATATTATATTTTGTGTGAATATTCTTAATTCAAGCATTGTACCACTCTACTTGACTCTGAGATATCTGAGAAGATATCTCATTTGATTTATCTATCATCTAAGAAATAATTAATGTTTAATAAGAATTTATCAAACCAGGACAGCTTGAAATTATTTTCTTGAGGAAGTCATCTCAAAATAACATCATTAGATTTAGGTCATATGCATGGAGTCTTTTCAGTACTTTTTTTTTGTTAAAGCTTTTTATTTTTATAACATATATATGGGTAGTTCCCCAGCATTGATCTTTACAAAGCTTTCCATTACAAATTTTACCCCCAGTCCCCTCCCCTCCCCTAGATGGCGGGAAGTCCACTACATGTTAATAGTGTTGAAATGCTTGAGAAGTTATGAAAGAAAAATCCTATCTACAAGAAAAAAAAA
>JAJPUD010003269.1:103274-172141 GCA_023553655.1 Myrmecobius fasciatus | reverse complement strand
TTTTTTTGTTTTTGTTTGACTGATTCTTGAAGTCTTATTGAGTCATTCACTTGCATTTGTTCAATTCTTATTTTTAAAATGTTGTTTTCTTCAGTTACCTTTTTAAGCTCCTTTTCTAACTGGCCAATTTGTTCATTGCACTCTTTTTCCACTTCACTAATTTTGTTTTTCAATAAATTGGTGTCTTTTTCATATCTCTTTTGCAGGGCATCGTATCCTTCTTGCAAGATATTGTATACTTCTTGCACTGATTTCAGTTTATTTTCCCATTTATCCTCCAGCTCTCTTTTGAGGTTCTTCCAGAAAGGCCTTTTGAAAAAGTGACCAGTGATGGTCTTTAGTACCTTCTTCTGGTATTTTGTCTAAAGGAACCTCAGGATCTGCGGTCGTCCCCTCTTTCTCTCAATAAAAGCTGTCTATGGTGAGAGCTGTCTTTTGCTTCTTCATTTTTTTTTAAACAGCGTGGATACCTCTTTAAGGTAGGGAAAAAAAAAAGGTGGCTGAAATGTGGCTGAAGATCTTTGCCCTGGGGCACTTCAGCACATTAACTTAAGGTGTTGGGCCAGTGGGGGCTAGGACTAAGTCTGAATTATTCCTTAAACAAGGCAGGTCTGCCAGAACACCTGCCCCCAATCAGAGTAGAGTGTCCCGAGTGCCTCAGATAAACTCCAGGTGTTTGGAATTTGGAGTATGGAGTTTGGAATATCTGACATGATGAGCTGAGGTGAGTTCCACCCTCACTTCTGTCCTACACAGGAGTCCTCTATTTATCTCTCTGTCTGAGTTAGACAAACCTGATATGAAGTTCTTCAGAAAACAGTGTCCAAATATTTCTGAGTTTGTTGATTTGAAGATGAGTTCAGAGGCTTATTTTATTGTTGATTTGAGAGAAGATCTGAGGAGAGGCAGAGAGTCACCTTTTCACTCTGCCATCTTGGCTCCGCCCCCCTTTTCAGTACTTTTATGCTCAATTTTTGATACTCATATTGTACTATAATATTATGTCATTATATATACAAGAAACATATGTAAACATATTATAGACACAAATATAAAGACAGACATATACATATATGTGTACATTTAGATTGTAGATATACATATACACAACATATATATGTATATATATATTTTTATACATTTTATTTATTTATTTATTTGTACATATAGATATAGATATAGATACATATATACATAATTCCCACATGTATACATCTAGGGAGATAGAAGAGTGGAAAAGGACAAACACACAGAAAAAGAGACCTTGAGGCTTGCTGTTCTACAAGAGTCACTGTGGTGCTGTGGAAAGAGATTTAATTTAGAAATGAAATATATGGGTTAATAGCTTGGTACTACTACTTCCTAGCTGTGAGACTTTGGGTTAGGCACTTAAGCTCCCTAAGTTTCAGTATTTTGTTGTGTAAAAGGGATAATGTCACCCTGTCTTATGTCCCAGCATCAGTAAGAGACAATGTAAAATGTCAATGTTGTATAAACTTTAAAGAACTGTGTGCAAGGAAAGGAGGTGGTGCATGTAGCTTAAAATTTTTCTCAAGCTATTTCAGTGTTATTTGAAGGAAGAAGTATGATATAGCAGGGAAAAGCCTTGTCTCTGGAGTAAGAGAATCTGCATTCAAATTCTTACTACGTTGTATAACTTTGGCTAAGTCACTTAAATTCCTTTGAGATCAGTTCCCTCAAGTGTAAAATGAATTCTTTGGCTTAAATGGCTTCTGAGGTATTTTTCAGATTTGATTGATGATCTCTTCATTGCATCTTTCTCTAACTAAAAATATCAAGATAAAGATCAACTATTTAAAAAAAATCCTTAACAGTGTATCTCACAAAACTTATGGTTAAGAAATTATTTCTCTTATTTTAGGTCTTTCCAGTCATAATCTAATCTGAACTTGTTCCCTTTTTGTTTTGATTTTAGCTGATGCAGAACTATAGGTACCTCACTCCTGACCAACCATACTCTATCACTCCTACAGATTTCAAAACTCTAAGGAAACACTATCTCAAGACTCAGAATAACTGAATCCAACTTGAACAACTGTCTTACAATGTTCCTACTTTTGACACTATGTACTTCCTCACTCAGTAGTTTCTTAAAGCTCTTTGAAAACCTCCACCATCTAAAAATGCCATCTCCCATATCTAATGGCAAGACTTCTTTTTTAAAAAGCAGATTTAGGAGCAGTAGTAATTGAGGTTTTGATATGAAAAATACATGGAGCAGGGGCAGCGAGGTAGTGCAGTGGATAGAGCAGCAGCCCTGAAGTCAGGAAGACCTGAGTTCAAATCTGGCCTCAGACACTTAAACATGTGCTAGCTGTGTGACCTAGGGCAAGTCACTTAACCCTAATTGCCTCAGGAAAAAAGCAAAAAAAAAAGAAAAGAAAAATAAATGGAGCTGAATTTTATATTTCTACTAATACCTGAATCTATGCATATGTATATAGTCAGGGAATTATTCTGGGGAAGCATTCCTAAAAAAAAATAAACTGGGATAGAAAGACGATGGACACTTCCATTTGGAACCATTCTGCTTTCAACCCAAAGTGGTAAAACACATTTTGGCTAATAGATTTTCTCCTTCTCATATCACACATGCTGCAGCTTATAGAACATAAATGATGGTAAATTTCATGCTTTTTATGTCAGACATAACAACAACAAAAATTCAACCAAACAAAAGAATATAATTTATAATTCATCACCATTGCATCTCTTTACAGAAATTCACAATCAGACTTCATTCCTCATTTTTAGAGTTTGAGAGAGGGAGGAAAAATCACATTTTCTTACTTTTTTCTGGTAAAGAATAAGAAGGAGAATAACAAAATCCATCAGTTTTCCTGGGCATGATGTAAGAGAAAAGCAAAATTCTAGGGCTGTTTATTAATAAGTTGGTTCTGTGAATGCAAAGTATTTGACTTAAGCTCAATCTGCTCCAAAACAAATATCCCCACAGCATGTTATATATTAAAACCATTTTTCTCAGATTAAAATCTTCCAAGTGTAGCTTTCAGTGCCACCATTATTCAAGATCAAGAGGACTTAGTGGAGACTTTCTGCTCTGATGGAAATGGTGGTTTCCTACAGTAAACATCCTTGTACTCCTTGAGGCTTACCTGAGTATATATATTAGCTCAAAGGATTTAGAAATTAGGCTTTTACTCCAGATACCAGTTAGAGTGAGGGTGATTGGCTCATGATTCCTTTTGGTCTCAAGCCATGGGTAGTAAGGATATTATTATGATTATGATTATGTTGCTATTATAATTGCAATTGTTATTTTTAAAAAGCCCAATGATGATGTTCAGTATTATATAGTGCCCCTTCTGGGTTTATTTCCCAGACCTCCACTTGTACTAGCAAGTTAGTCCCTCAGAGAGCAACTGACTTGACTCTTTTAGCTCCTAGGAGTAATCCAGAAAGAATGGAGGTATATCAACAATAGTAGTTTACAAAATAATCCCTTGGATAGAAGGATTCTGGGAAGATGGCAGAGTAGGTCTATGAATTTCAAGTTCTTCAGATTTCCCCCACAAATTGAATACATTTACTCTTCAGGGCAAACATAGACAAGTGAAAAATCAAGAAGACTTGAAGCAGGAGTCCTCCTGGGACAACCCACAAAGATCCGAAGAAAGACCCCAGACCAGGGATTACCCAGTATGAAGTGCAAACACCTCTGTCTAGCTCCAGAAAGAACAAGTGAGTAGCCCTAGGGCTAGCTGGGTTTAACTCGAGCCTCAGTAGGAACCCTAGAAAGCTTTACCTCCCTGAATATGTCCTGCACAGAGACCAGAGCCTGGGAAGACTGAGGGAACCTCTGCTGCTCAGGAATGCCAAGCCCAACTTTGTGGTAGAGACATGGGCCTGGGCAAGAAGGAGCCAGCACGAGCACTGAGACAGTGGGGCAGGGATGCTCCTGGCTGAAGGCACCTGCAGGAGTGAGGAGCTCCTGGTTTCAGGTTCCAAGTCAGAGGGAGAGCTCAAGGGAAGCTAGAGGCACCATCCCCCCACCCTATCATTAGAGGTACTTACACTAATAATTGGCATTAAAAATGAATTGCCAATGAAATAAGAATTCAAGTGTAGAAACTTACTATGGAAACAGGGAAGACTCGGGTTCATCTTCAGGACACTGAAGTAAAAAAAGCTTCTGCTCCAAAGCGTAACATTAAATGTCTCCCTGCCCAGAGAAAATTTATATAACTCAAAAAAGGCTTTAAGAATCAAATGAGAGACATTGAGGAAAAACTTAAAAAAAAATCTTCAATCTAGTCAATGATCAATTCTGATGGAAATGGCTCTTTTCAACAGCAAAGTGATTCAGGCCAGTTCCAATGGTTTTGTGATGAAGAAAGCCATTGCATCCACAGAGAGGACTGTGGGGACTGAATGTGAATCACAACATAGTATTTTCACTCTTTTTGTTGTTGTTTGCTTGCATTGTGTTCAATTTCTCAATTTTTTCCTTTGTGATCTGATTTTTCTTGTGCAGCGTGATAAATGTGGAAATATATGTAGAAAAATTGCACATATTTAACATATATTGGACTACTTGCTATGTAGGAGAGGAACTGGCGGGAAGGGAGGGATTAAATTTGGAACACAAGGTTTTTCAGGAATGAATGTTGAAAATTATTTATGCATATGTTTTGAAAATAAAAAAAAGTTTTAATAAAAAATTTAAAAAATATATAATATTAGATTTAGAAGTGATTTTAAAAATCATCTAATCCATTTCCCCCCTACTCTTTGTAGTTGAGGAAAGATACAGTGAAAACAGCATTTGGGTCAAGGGAGATAGATTCTGATATACTCTCAGCAGTAGATAACAAGATCTTTGGAAAGAAATCTTTTATCTTTTTAAACTTTAATTTCTTAATTTAAAATTTGGGTTAATTAAACTTGCATTACCTCCTAAGAAGTTGGCTTCTTTTGGCTGTAACTTGTCTTCTTCCTCCTCCTTTCTTCCCTGCTTCTTTCTTCCTACTACTCCTTCCTCTTCCCCTCCCATTCTTCCTATTTCCTTCTCCCTTCTCTCATTCTTTCTCACTTCTATCTCCTTTTCTCTTTCTCTCCCTTGCCTCCTTCCTTCTTTCCCTTTTTCTTCTTCTAGCCCTTAAGGAGCTTATAACTGGAGGGAATAGTAAATCTGGTATTTCTAAACCTCCTTCATTTACATTTTTCATTAATTCTTTCAACTTTCTTGACTTTCTGTTTTTCAAAATGAATTTTGTTATTATTTTGTCTAATTCGGAAAATATTTTTGTTAATTAAATATTAATTATATAATAAATATTTATATATTAAATAATTAATTATAAATACCAAAATATTTTATTTAATTGGGATAGCATTGAATATATAAAAAAGTTTAGGTAAAATTGTCATTTTTCAATAGCCTAACCAGTTCATTTATTAGTGTAACAGAATTAAAGCTAGAAGAGTTTATAGAGACCATCTGTCCCAACCTCAGATTTTAAATGATCTGAGAACTTAAGTAACTTGTCCATACCCGTGGTCAGTGACAAAGCGTCAGAATTCAAACTCAGCCTGATGATCAAAAATCTTCCTCTCTAGGCTACGCTCCAGACTTCTTGTAAAAGATTTCCCATTTATCTTCCTTTTATAGTCATCTTCCTCCTATAGAATATAAAATATTTCAAGGCAGAGACTATCATTCCAACTTTTATTTAGAATCCCAGGACTTGTCTGCCACAAAGTAAGTGCTTAATAAATGTTGATTGATGGGCAGGACAACTGAGAAGTGATTGGATCTAGCAGATCTAATTTGGGCTGGTACTTGTCTGTGTTCTCTCTATCTACATAGCCATAGTTAACAACAGCTGGCATTTTATAATGCTTATGGGTCTGTCTGTCTGAGCACTTAAAACATGTAGTTACCTAATACAAATTGTTAAATGAATAAATGAACACTAAATTCTATATAGCTTCTATGTAGGGAGAATCCTATGTCAGGCTATCATCTATATTCTCCCTTCCCACTCACCAACACAATCTCTGACTTACTCATTCTTCTGAGCATACTTTTTATGATCATTCTAGCTTTTTTTTTCTGTAGGTAATTACATACTCATAAGTCTTTATTGCTAATTGGTTGGTAGGCTCCTTGAGGGTGGAGCCTTTAATTTGGATCCCACATACCTAGTATATATATCTTGGGGTGGCTGACTCAGCACAGATTTCCCTGTTTCAATGACTGCTTCAGGAGAGAGTCCAAGGGATAGAGTAGCAGTGTGAGGATTCAATTCCCCTTTCATCCTTATAAATAGCTGCTTTGATTTGGGACTGGGGGCCATTTCTATGGGAATTTGGCACAGTTACTGCCTGTAAATCAGGCCCTTCAATCTTCTTGCTGTCAGCTTTTAACCAAAGCCAATTGCAAAAGGACATGCGCTGCCCACTTTAGTGTCCTTGGGCTCTTTCCTCTCTGGTTTGTCTGGCCTTGGCAAAAAATTCTGGATTCACAATCCAGCTCATGTCTAGCTTCCTTTCCCATATGTTAGGTTTCACAACCCCATGGAGTTCGAAAAATTGCTTCTGTCTCCACCAAAGCCAGTTTAACTTGATATAGATGGCTTTGGAGAAGTCAGTTCTTTCCTATTTAGTTTTCATATAGCTAGCTTTGTATATATTCCTTTGTATATTGACTCCAACTTTAAACTATAAACTCCTTAAGGGCAGAGACTTTCTATCACCTCTTTTAGTATTCTTACTACAGTTCCTGGCACATACTAGGTGCTTAATAGATGTTTATTGATTGATAGAAAGTACTTAACCTCAATAGGTCTTCTATTTACTCATTTGTAAAATGAAAAAGTTGATTTTTTTGTCTTCTTTGGACTTCATCTCCTTAAACTAACTGATGAGGAATTTGGATTATGTCATCTCTAAGAACCCTCAGTTCTAACTTTCCATGAATCTTATTGACCTTTTAGAGAAAACTATTACTTTTTCTCAACAGAAGAGCCGGATTCTCTGCCTATGAAACCTCCATGAAACCAAGATTTCTCCATGAAACCAATGACAAAGAGCTAACTAGTAATGAACTCTTTCCCCATACAGAGAATTTGAGTTTGATAGGGTCTTTAAAAAACAACTTTCTCTTGTCTCAGTCTGAATTTGTCTGTCTCTATATGTCTTTGTCTCTCTCTTTCTATATGTATGTATGTATGATATCCTATATGTCTCAACATAAAAATGAAATTTTATTTCTAGTTTTTTTTAAATATAAAGCTTATAAGCATTTTTATGCTAGCCCTCACCTAACCATCAATTTTTTGTCTCCTCTTTATATCACAAATTCTCTGATCCAATGGGTCAATCTTCCTTTTTTGTGAACACAACATTTTTATTTTTATCTCTATGTCCTAACTTATTCCCCCTGCCTAAAAACCTTTCCCCATCATCGAAACTCACCATTTCCACAACTTACATTCTTTACATTTTAACTCATTGTCCATTTCCTCCATGAATCCTTAGCTACTTTCAGAAATGAAGGAGGCCTCCTAATCTCTCTAGTCTAATCCACACCTGAAAGGAAAAACTTTTCTCTCTAGTATTCCTGGTGAGTGGTCATCTTGACTTTACCTGATGACCTTCAGAGACAGAAAATATATAACTTTTTGAAGCTCTATTTCACTTTGCAGAGTTTTAATTGTGCTGACTTGTCTCCTTATGTTGAAAAAAAATTCAGATATCTTTGATATCTATTCTTTGCTTTTATTTCTTCCCCTGTGACTATGCAGGGATCTAGTTTATCTTCCACATCAAAGTCTTTCAAATATTTGAAGATGACTACCATATTACCATATCCAGTGTAAGCTATCTCTTCTACTCACTTTTTTTGTTTCCTCAATTGATCCTCATGTGATTTAATCTTGGGATTAAATTTGATCTGAGAACATAAGATTCTATCTATTTAAGTCTTGGTTCAGATGAACAAAACATTTTTTGCCTATGGTCATATTTCTTAGAATAATTTTTCATGGCTCTAAGCTTTTGAAAGTGGGGGAAAGGAACAAAAAATTCTGCCTGATGACAAACACAAGGACATTCAGTTAACTATGTGAATTTAATACTATTCTGGCCCTACTTTCTGTGACATATTCATTCTGAGGATGTATTTCCATCAAAATGGATTTTTCCATTTCTAGATGGAATTCATTTCAGGTTTTTTCCATTTCTCAGTGATTAGCAAGATGATGGCTATGCTGATCTCTGTAAACCCTTAAACACTTCAAATGGAGAATATACACCAAATATGGAGAAATTTCAGCTAAATACTCCAAATAAGAAGAAAGAACAGCCATACTAAGGTGTCAACAGCATAGAACTTTAATAATTGCAATATGTAATAATAATGATAATAATAATGATCTGCTCACCTGTCTCTATGCCTTTAAGAGAACAAAAAATCACAATTTTGCAAGCACTTCTAGGGGAATGATGTTGGGCCAGGGGAACCATTACTCTCAGCAATTCTTTCTGAAGACTCTGACCTCATCTCACCCGCAAAAAAGCAATGGATAGGGAATTTTATTTAGACGTGTAAATGAAAAGTAAGTAGGGGACAGCATCAAGATTAAAAACAGGACTGCAATGTTGATGTCTGAAGAAAAGAGAACAGAAAACTTAGCTGGGAGAAGTCCCATATGAGGAGGTTTCTCAGGACATAGATTCAGGGAGGAAACATCAAATGCACTAAGACAAGAGGACTTAGGCAGAAAGTCTGGGACACCAATATAGAGAGAAATTGGAGAATAAATAACTAAAGATACAAGAAAAAGGCCAAAACAATGTCAACAGAAAGATATCAACAAATAAGATACTAAATATCAGAAGATAAACTAGCAAAACAACAAAAAACAAAAACATATTTAATAAGTATTATGATAAGAAGGGAAGTAAATTGGTGCCATTTGATTTAATAAGAAAACAAAACAAAACCCCCAAATACTGTGAATACAGTAGAAATCATGGACTAAAAAGCAGTCTTGGAATGACTCAAAAGATAAAAAAATTCATAAAGGAAGAAATTAAGAATGAATTCAGGTCACAATTTAAAGTTCTCGATGTCACAAATATGGCTTTCCATGATAAATTACAAAACAATTATCTAGCTAGGAATAATTGAATCAGTGTTGGAGAATCTTTCTAAAGAATTGAAGGAGACAACACAAAAATTCCTAAGTGGATGAAAATTAGTCAGAAGAGAAACAAAACATACTTTCTTAAAGGAATATTTAAATTCTATGCAAACCAAAGTGATTGGACTTGAAAAGAGCATATGTAGAAACAAATTAAGTTTAATAGATTTTCTGGAGGTAGGGAGCAGAATTTCTTTTTCTTAAAAAACCTGAATACTGAAATTCAGAAAACTGTCCAGAATTTCTAAATATAAATAACAAAGCATTGAATAAGAGAATTTGCCGACTACCACTAAGAAAACAAGAAATAAAACAATATAATACTTTGTATTTAAAACTCCATGACTTGTAATGGTTAGATTTAATAATGTGAATGACAGCATGTTTTAAAAGGAAACAGGAGATATTCAAATATTTAGAAAGTTTAATTATAATAACACAGAATTACTATGCAAAAAAATAAATAAATAAACCAAAACAATGAGATAGCATGCATGTTGATCAAGTTATTTCACTTCCAAACATCCATAATAAAAAAATAAGAAAACTGTGTAATGAAAACAACTTTCATGTTTAGATATTATTTATATAAATAAGTAAATGAGGAAAAAATAATCTGTGGGGATAAAAAGAAAGAACAAAGCAAGACTATGAACACCACTACCAGCTCTTTCTCATAAAAATCCTAAGAAAGGGAAAAGAATTCATATGTACAAAAAATATTTATGACAGCTCTTTTTGTGGTAGCAAAGAATTGGAAATTGAGGGGATATCATCGTTTGGAAAATGACTGAGGAAGTTGAGGCATATAAATGTAATAGAATACTATCATCCTAATGATGGCAGACTTCAGAAAAAAATTGGAAACTTGTATGAACTGTTGCTAAGTGAAGTGAGAAGAGAGAAAACATTATACACAGTAACAGCAATATTAGTGATCTTTCCAACACTGCCATGATTCAAGACTATTCCAAGGAACCTGTAATGGAAAAGGCTGACCATAATCAGAGAATGAATTGTGGAATCTGAATGCAGGTCGAAATAAACTATTTTCACTTTTTTTGTTTTGTTTTGTTTTTCTTGTGGTTTTCCCCTTCTGTTCTGAGTCTTCTTTCACAACATAATTAATGTGGAAATCTACTTAACACAACTGTAGATGTATAATGTATATATGTACAGTACAATGTACATATACAATGTGTATTGTATGTGTGTGTGTGTTCACACACATATATAATCTGTATCAGGTTGCTTGCTGTTGTGGGGATAAGGGAAGGAAAGAAAGAAAGGAAAAAAATTTAGAGGCCAAAATCTTACAAAGATGAATGTTGAAAATTAACTTTATATGTAATTAGAAAAAATAATATTAAATTAAAAACCATAAAAATGGTTTAAAAGCAGACTATGTGTGGATTAAGATAACAAAAGAAGCTAAAATTTTAAGGTGAAATTAGATGCAGGAACAACAAAATTTGAAAAAGTTGAACTGAAACATCATAGATTAATACCCTAATACATAACAAGTGAATTAACTTCTGAAGAAAGGAATAGCAAAGGAGTAAGATACATTAACATTGATAGGGTACAAGGCAGAGCAGAATTGTGACATTGGGAGGTCCAGATTAGTGAATAATTAATCCCCTGAAGTGGTCCCACTATTAGCATTTGCACTGCATATTTCCATTGAACTGGAACCAATGACCATGTTTTACATAATTATAGCTTTGAATGATGCAAATATATATACACAGGACCACTTCAAGAGATTCATTATTCACATTAATGGGGATTGAAGAGGTACATTCCTACCAAATTCATTGCTAAACAGCAAAGGTATAGGTCTTCTTATTATCTATTTGAGACATGAGGCTTGACTGTGACAGAAGCATGTGGATATGATTGGAGAGAAGGATTGACTCTAGGAGGATAGATGGCATATGATTACTTCTGAGAAGTATTCTCATAGGGTGAAAAGCATGAACATGTGTAGGGAGATGGTTGTATTTCACCATAGATTTGGTCTGAAAAAAATCCAGTAAAACAAAGAAAGTGACAGATATATAAGATAAAGCCCAATTATTTATACAAATACAAAATACTTCTAAAAATATAAACATGCCTAAAGAATAAAAATAAAGACCAGTGTGAAATTTACGATAAGTCTGGTGTATCAAAAGTAAAAAGTAGAAATTACAATAAGGTTATTAGGCCAAGTTAAAAATTAAAATTCATAATACAAGAGAAATGGACGTGGAAACTATATTACTTTTAAAAGAATTGTAGATAGAGACAATTTCAATAAAAATATATATGTACCAAAAAGCATAGCATTTAAATTTATTTAAGAAAACAGAATTCTAAAAATATACAGCATGAAAATAATGATAGTAAATTTTACTATTTCTTTTTCAGAAGTAGACAATCAATCATAAAAATAAACAAAAAGGAAATTATAAAATTGAACAATCTATATTAAAGAATTCATAGATAAATGTTATGGCATCTTCAGGATGGCAGTATTAAAAATATATACATTGTCATACTCAGTGGTGTCTTTATAAAAATAGAATATGTGCTAAGTCACATAGAAATTAAGCATAAAAGTAAAAAAGCAAAACCAACAAACATATGTTTTATAGACCATGATTCAATAAGATAGTAATAGAGAAAACATAAATGATCTAAGAGAAAACTAACATATGGAATAATGAGTAGGACAAAAATAAATCATAGCAGTATATTAATAGCAAAATTAATAGCAGTATAAAAAGAATGATAAAAGAAAGATTACTTGCCAAATTTTATAGTTTGCAGCTAAAGCATTCTTCAGTTCAAAGATCATCTATCTGAGAAAATAATTTTTTGAAAACAAAATTAAAGAAAGGATGAATTGGTTTGATATGAACAAAATTGGAAAAGCAAAATAAAATAAGTCCAAATTAAACCACCAAAGAGGCAATTTTAAAATTAAAAGATTCTGAATTATATAATAAATCGTTTCTCCTTCAAATACCCAATAGTGGAATATCCAGTTGAATGATTTGGATATTACTTATTTTCTTAGCATAATTACAAAATAATTGCAAAATACATTACATAATACAATTACATAATACAAAATACATAATTACAAAATACTTTTCAAAATGATGGTGGCCTTTGGAAAGTAGAAAGAGCTATCTTGGAAAATATAGGTGATGGAAAACCAAAAGATAATCAAAATTTATAACAAATAGCAATAATATTTTAGCTCTTTGAATATTTCTCAGGAAACATTAGGCAGTATTTGTTTTCAGTCATGTGTGGGTTATGAATATAAGGTGGGATATAAGGAAATTGGATAAATATTGACTTGGGCAAGTTAAGACATTATATAAAAAAAATTAGGATATTAAACCCAATCACATTTCTTTTACTAGACTCCAAGCCACTCCAAAGAAGTTGTTTTTTTCCTGCTACACAGGAAATCACTATTAAAATGCAAAGCGCTCTTGCTAAGAATGGGGTCTGAAAAGTAAACCTGAAAACATTCACAACTAAAATACCATTAGGACATTTTAAAAACAATTTAATCAATAGTCTAAGAAAGCTGATTCCAGAATCAGCTTTCCTGAATAAGAAAAGCAATAGTGAAAAAATCAACCATAGAAATCTTGGCCCTAATTTATGCTAAGTAGACAATGATTGATGTCAAATTACAGAGGGATACCTAAGGAATTACCTATCAGGGCCACACAAATATCAGAAGAATTCATCATAATTAATGGTATTGCTCAGAGTACTAAAGGAAGGGTGAGGAGTTTGCATTTCTTATAAAGTGCTGACTCCATCATCTGCTTCAGGTAGTAATTACAGCACCCAGTCTGGCTAAATAGCATCAGTTAACATGCAAGGGTCATATGGAAGCGTTCAGGTTGTATACAAGCTCAATTTGAATCATGATTAATTTTTTTTCTTTTCAGATACCCAAATGAAAGAAAATATAGACCTTCTGCTTTCCTGAAGGTTGGGGTTGGGATGGCTCTGTGGAAATGTGCTTACTAGCCTCACAGTAAAAGCTTTGTCCTCCAATCTAGGGGCTCTCCCTAAAGCACTTTCAGAATATTAAACAGTGAGATTACTGAGTACTGAACTTTGAGTTTTTAAGAAATCCTACAAAATCCTCAGTAAGTCAATAACTATTTATTTTAACTCCTAGTCTGTTCCAGATACTGTGCTAAGCACTAGAGATTCATAGAAAGAGAATTAAAAAACAAAAACAAAACCTCTCATATCTTAAGGAGCACACATTCAAATAACTATATAACACATACAACCAAGCTTTATACAGGAAAAAATGGGGTAATCAAGGGAGGAGAAAGGACTAGAAGTAAGGAGACAACAGGAAAGGCTTCCTGTACAAAGTAAGGTTTTAATTGGGACATGAAAGAAGACTTGGGATATCAGGAATTGGAGATGAAGGATAACATTCCAGAAATCAGGAACTTCCAACACATTAAAAAGAAAAGGAAGGAAAATAAAATTAAATGCTCAGAGATGAAAGATGGAATGCCTTATGGAAGGAAGAGCAAAAACTAGAGAGGCCAGTGGGAAGGCTATAAGGTGTTAGAACACTAGAAAGTGCATGGTAGTGGCAGGTTATGAAGGGCTTTGAATGTTAAATGGAGGATTTTACCTTTGGTCTTGGAAGTGATAGAGCTGTCCTTAGAGTTTATTGAGTGGGGGAGGGAATGACATAGTAGTTAGATCTGTGCCGTAGGAATAATAACATATAAATAAATTTATGTTTAAAAATGTATACAATTAAAATAAGATTTAAGTTATTGAAAAAGTATTCATTATTCTTGGGTAGTCATGTCCAATATAATAAAAATAGCAATTGAACCTAAACTAATTTATATATTCAATGCTATTCCAGTTAAATTAACAAAAATATTATACAGAATTAGAAAAAATAACAAAATTAATCTGGGAGAACAAAAGGTCAATGTCAAAGAAACTAATGGGGGGGAAAAGTAAAGGAATGAAGTTTAACAAAACTGGATATTAAATTATAAGGCAGTAATTATCAGAACTATGTGGAACTGATACGTAGAAATATGCATAGAATGAATATAATCACACATTCCTATCTAAGGATAACTATTTGTGGGGGAGGAACAGTAAAAAAAATTAAAAGAAAGTTACATAATAATAAAATATATTCAAAGGGAATAGCAAGTTTCATGTGCAGTCATCTTTTTATATTCTATTATGTTATGGAAATACTTGTTTTATTTCTCAACTTCATAATAAAATAAATTTGAAGAAAAAAGAAAATCAATTTGATAATTGAGTAAAAGATGGGCTTGAGTGAAGAGAAACTTGAGGTAGAAAGCCTAATAAGCAGGTTATTGCAATAATGCAGGCAACGGTATGAAGTGATTAGGACCTGAACTAAGGTGGTAGTTGTCAGGTTGTCAGAATGAAAAACAATGTGAACTGTTGCAAAGACACATCAGCAAGCTTTATCAACATATGGAATATGGAAGGGGGTTTGTTTTGAGAAAGAGAATGAGGACCCAAGGTTAATAACAAGGTTGTGAGTCTGAGCATGGTGATATCCTCAACAAATAATAGGGATGTTGGGGGAAAGATAATGAATAAAATCATAGACATGATTTTACGATGTCTCTGGGGCATCCAGTTTCAGATGTCTAATTCAGATGTTGAAGATTCAATACTAGACTAGGTCAACAGTGTGGTTAGGGTTGGATAAATAGATTTAAGAATCATCAACATAGAGTTAATAATTGAATATCTGGAAGCTGATGAGAAGCAAGGCAAAAGAACCAATAGAGAGCCTTGGGGGACACCTGACTTTAGCAAGAATGCCCTGGATGAAGATTCAGCAAAGGAAATTGAAAAGGCATGATCATAGAGGATGGATAGCCAGGAGAAAAATAGTATTAAGAAAACCTAGGGGCAGCTAGGTGGCGCAGAGGATAGAGCACCAGCCCTGAAGTGAGGAGGACCTGAGTTCAAATCTAGTCTCAGACACTTCCTAGCTGTGTGACCCCGGGCAAGTCACTTAACATTAATTGCCTCAGCAAAAAGAAAACCTAGAAAGAAGGAGAAAAAGGAGATAGCATTAAAATCAGCAGACAGGCCAAAAGGAAAAGGACTGTGAAAAAAATCATTAGATTTCCAAATAAAACATCACTGGGAACTTTAGAGAGAATATTCCTTTAAATGTTGAGATTGGAGACTAGATTGTAAGAGGGTAAGAATATAGTGAGTGATTGATATACTTCAGGACTGTGCCTGCACTATTGCAGTAACTGGCTAATTGGTCTCTGCCTCCCCTCACCCCAATCAAGTCTATTCTCAGCAATCAAAATGATTTTCTTTTATCTTTTAATTTGTTTATTCTGAATTTTAGAAATAAAACAAGCATTTGCTAACACAGAATTTTAAAAATAAAGGTGATTGCACAGAAAACTGCAAATCTATTATGTAATTCCTTTTGAATATGTATTAAAGTTATCATGTAACACTTTTATGTTCCTTTTTTCTCCTACCCTCCCTCCTCATAATTATAGAACCTCAGTTGAAAGGGACTTAAGAATAAGAATTTCTATCTCCTCTGAAATATACCTGACAAGTGGTCCTTTGTTTGAAAGGAGAAGAACTATTTTCCAAAGCATCCATTCAAAGTTATAATACCTCCAATTATTAGGTACTTTTCAACTCAACAAGTCTAAATTTGTCCCTTTGAAAATGCTATCCATTGCTTCTAGTTTTGCCTTCTGGGACCAAGCAAAATAAACCTAATCCCTCTTCTCAGTGATAATTCTTCAAATGTCTGGAGATGGCTATCATGCTCCCCTGCTCTTCTTTAGGATATATGACCCTAATTCCTTCAGCTAATCTTTACATGGTAAGATTTGGAGTACTTGGATGTTGGAAAGTTTCCTCTAAATACTTTGAAGTTCAGTATGTGTTTCAAAAACTGAACATAGTAAGTATTCCACATATGGTCTACCAATGTAACTGTACAGCAGAATTACAGTTATTCCTTTCACACTGAGTGGATAAGAAACACAGTACCTCCATGATATGGAAAATCGGAAGAAAAAATTTTCGCTCTCCCTTCATACCCGAGAAGTCTGAGTTAAAATGAGATTAAAAGATAAATGATATTGATATTATACAAAGTTATCCAAATATTATATGCATTTTTAAGTTTTTAAATTTTTTCCTGTGTCTTGTGCTGGCTTCCACAAAACTCCCCCCAAATTCCTATTTAATTTTTTTCATTGTAGTAAGTTTATTTATTTAATATACATTGCTTTATGAATCATGTTGGGAAAGAAAAATCAGATCAAAAGGGAAAAACCATGGGAGAGATAAAAAAAAAATTAAAAAGAAGTGAACATAACATGTGTTGATTTACATTCAGTCTCCTCAGTCTTTTTTCTGTTTGCAGATGGCATTTTCTGTTCAAAGTCTTTTGGGATTGCTTTGGATAACTTAATTCCTGAGAATAACCAAGTCTTTTATAGCTGATCATCACATATTCTTGCTATTATTGTGTACAATGTATTTCTGGTTCTGCTTGTTTCACTCAGCATCAGTTCATGTGAATTTTTCCAGGCCTTTCTATAATCAGCTTGTTCATCATTTTTTAATATAACAATAATATTTCATTACCTTCACATATCACAACTTGTTCAGCCCTTCCCCAATTTATGGGCATCTATTCATTTTTCAGGTCTTTTTTGCCATAAAAAGAGCTGCTATAAACATTTTTGCACATATGGGTTCTTTTACCTCTTTTATGGTTTCCTTGGGATACAGCTTCAATAATCACACTGGTGGGTCAAAGGTTATGAACAGTTTTATAGCTTTTTGCACATAGTTCCAGACTGCTCTACAGAATGGTTGGATTGTTTCACAACTCTACCAACAATGCATTAGTATCCTAGTTTTCCCACATCCCCTTCAACATTTATCATTATCTTTTCCTATCATCTTAGCCAATTGGAGAGATGTGAGGTGGTATCTCAGAGTTATTTTAATTTGCATTACTCTAATAAATAGAAATTTAGAGCATTTTTATATAACTATAAATGGCTTTAATTTCATCATCTGAAAATTATCTGTTCATATCTACTGACCATTTATCAATTTGGGAATGACATAAATTTGACATAACTTTTTATATATTATAGAAATGAGATCTTTATCAGAAACACAGGCTGTAAAGATTTTTTCCCAACTTTGTACTTCCCTTTTAATCTTGTTTCTTTTCATTTTATTGGTGCAAAACCTTTTTAATTCAACGTAATCAAAGTTGTCCATTTTTCCTTTTATAATATTCTCTAGTTTTTTTTTGTCATAAACTTTTCCCTTCTCCAAAGATCTTATTGGTAAATTATTTATTATTCTCCTAATTTGTTTATGGTATCATCCTTTATACCCAAATCATGTGCCTATTTTGACCTTATTTTGGTATGGGGTGTGAGATTTAGGTCTATGCCAAGTTTCCCCAGTTCTTATATTCCAATTTCCAGAGCAATTTTTTGTCAAAAGTGAGTTCTAATCCAGAAGCTGGAGTTCGGGGTTTATAAAATACATAAGGACTAAAGGAGTTGACTATTGTTCTGTGTGTATCTAATCTATTCTACTGATCCACACTCTATTTCTTAGCCAGTACCAAATGGTTTTGATTACCGCTGCTTTATAATATAGTTTTAGATTTGGTCCCACCATTCTTTGTATTTTTTTTTCATTAATTCCCTTGATATTGTTAGAATTTTGTTCTTCCAGATTAATTTTTGTTATATTTTTTCTAGTTTTATAAAGTAACATTTTGGCAGTTTGATTGGCATGGCACTGAACAAGTAGACCAATTTAGGCAGAATTGTCATATTTTTTTATAATAGCTCAGCCTAGTCATGAACAATTGACATTTTTCAAATTGTTTAGATCTGATTTTATTTGTTTGAGAAGTGTTTTGTAATTGTGTTCATATAGTTCTTGGGTTTGTTTGGCAAGTAGATCCCCAAATATTTTATTTTTTCTTCAGTAATTGTAAATGAAATTTCTCTTTCTATTTCTTGCTGATGGGCTTTGTCAGTAATATATAGAAATGATTTGTATGGGTTCATTTTGTATCCTGCAAGTTTGTTAAAGCTGTGAATTGCTTCCAGTAGATTTTTTGATGATTTTCTAGGATTCTCTAAATATATTATCATATTATCTGCAAAGAGTGATAGTTTTATTTCCTCATCATCTATTCTAATTCCTTTAATTTCTTTTTCTTTTCTTATTGCTAAAGCCAACATTTCTAGTGCAATGCTGAATAATAATGGTGATAATGGACATCCTTGTTTCACCTTTGATCTTACTGGGGATGTGTCCATTCTCTCCATTACAAATAGTGCTTGCTGTAGGTTTTAGATAGATACTGCTTATTATTTTAAGGAAAGCTTTCCCCAATTAATTTCTTATGCTGATCTGTAGTATATCAAAATTGTAAAGGGGAAAGTCATGATGTAAAAGGGATAACTGTAGGTGCAAATACATACATTTATATGTATATATATATATATATATACACACATATATATATATATATTCTTAACTTCAGCTGGCTTGGGGATGTTGGAAATGTGAAAGGGGTAAAAAGAATAAGGTAAAAAAAGATGTTCAGCAGAGAACCAAAGACTAATTCACAAGGAAGTAAAGAAAAAAATGGATATTCATGAATATAATTTCTTCTATTAATATATATATACTTTCTTGATCTGATAATTTGCTGTTATGTACTTTGAATCCTCCCTGATGTTCTTCTGGGCAATGACAATGTTGTCTTTTCTTTTGCTTTATTTTGTTGTGAATTCCTTTTCTATTTTTCTTTTTTTCTTACCTTTTTTTTTCTAATAAAATAAATTAAAAACAAAGCAACAACAACAAAAAAGAAAAGACCAGAGCTGAACAGAAATCTGATATTCAAGTACAGAATTTAAAAAGTAAAAAGGGAAGAAAAAACCCTGTTTTTCAAAGGTTAAAGTATTTACATCCCTACATGGGAAAATGATATGTGTAATTCTTGAGAACTGTGTCTTTATTAGGTATGTACTTAGAGGTTGTAGGTATAATTTGACTTTATTGTGATGATAAAAAAAGAAACTAGAGATGGAAAAGAGGATTGTACTGGAAGAAGGGGAAAGGGGAGGTAATGTGGGGCAATTACATCACATGCAGAGGCTAAAAAGACCTGTTGCATTTGAGAGAGAAGGGAGAGGAATGAGCATTGTTTGAAGCTTAAAAGTTTAGCCTCCAACAATCAGACTATCTAGAACAAACCAGGTAATTGCGCCGCCCACCTGAGGACTGTTCAAAGGCTATGGCTGAAGTCAAGCTAAGACAAACTGCAGGCAGCTTGCCTAGCAAGGGAGGTGTTTGAAATCTGAGCTGATTAGTCAGGGAAATAAGGTTCAAGGTAGTGAGAAGCACAGAGTCCAAGAGAACCTAGCTATAACCAGTGAAATATCTCAGTTTTGAAGGAAAACTTACTCTGACATAAGCTGAAATTTGACTTTTATTTTCAAAATTCTAGTTCTACTCATTTTTTTTTTCTGATCTTTAGAAGGAACTCTGTACTTACTTTAGTGTTGCTTCCTAGGGTTCCTGTGGAGGTGCAGGACTACCTGCATTTCCTCAATACTTTGATTAAAACCTGTCTTACTTTTCTTCCAGAAAAAATGGAAGCTTCACAGAGTATTTCTATCCTAAGATGGTCCCATAGGCTCATCATAGTTTTGAAAGAACTCATCTTCCCATTCATTAGATAATTCCTTCTTTGATATAAAATTTCCCCTAGGTCAGGTCCAAGAACTCAACCCAGATGTTATGATCCTGATAGGAACAGCAAAAGGATGTTGCCCTCACAGGAATAGAATGCATTATCACGGGGCTCTGAACAATTGGGCTAATGGCCATGGGAGAACTGTCTCTAATTACTAGGAAGCACCAATGTTCTTGATCATTGACCTATTCATAGACTCATGGATCACAGAATTACAACTCTCAGAGCTAGAAGGGACTCTAGAGGCTACTTAGCATAATCTGTTCCTATTAGCAAAACCCTTTGAAACATCCCTTAACAAGTGGTCATCTGAATTCCACATGAAGATCTTTAATGATAAGAACTCAATACTTAGGGTGGTAATTAATTTCATTTTTGTACATATTTAATAATTATTTTTACAAAGCTTTTTTTAATTTTCAAAACATATACATGGATAATTTTCAATATTCACCTCTGCAAAACCTTGTGTCCCAAATTTTTTTCTCACTCCCTTCCCTCACCCTCTCCCCAAATGAAAAGTAATGAAATATATGTTAAATATGCAATTCTTCCATATATATTTCCACAATTATCATGCTGCACAAGAAAAATCAGATCAAGGGAAAAAATGAAAAAGAAAACAAAATGCAAGCAAACAACAACAAAAAGTGAAAATATTATATTGTGATCACATTTACTTCCCACAGTCCTCTCTCTGGGTCCAAATGGCTTTCTTCATCACAAGATCATTGGAACTGGCCTGAATCACCTCACTGTTGAAAAGACCCACTGGACAGGAACATTTTTGTTACATCGGATAGAAATCTGTGTTTCTGTTAACTTCCATCTATTGTTTCAAGTGCTACCATGTAGGAACAAAAAGAAAAAAGAAATCTCCCTTGTAGATACTTAGCATTAACCTACTTTTTACCCTCCACCAATGTTTTCTTCTTAAAGTTTTCTCCATCTCCTTAGTCTCCTCCTCTCATGGCTTTGTTTATAAACCTGACTCTATCTGTTTGCCTTCCCTTGTATTTGATTTCCTTTTCCTATCCTTCCTCAAATGTGTTACCAAGAAATCAATAAAATATTCTAAATGTGGTTTAACTAGAAAATAATATGAGGTATGTATGTCAGGGAAAGAAGTTACAGGTAGAGTTTTTCTCTTCTAGATGTTATACTTCTGTTACTATCCTAAGATTGAGAGAGAGCCTTTTTTTTTGCTCATTTAAATAACTTTGAATTTAGAATCCAAATGTATAACATTACATTAATACCTATTATATTTTATCTTATACAGTTTGGGTCTGTTGAGATTTTTTAGAGTAATTGTTTTTCCAATTATGACGTAGATAATATCAAACAATAATAGAGCCTCTTACAGGGTTTCCAGTGCATGGCCCATGCTTCTTCTTTATATTATATTCTATTTAGTCCACTTATACTATATTTCCTACTGAAAAACAACCAAATAAGTGAGCATGACAGGGTTCTCTTCAAATGGGATGAATTTAGCTTCCTTACCTTATTACTCAATATTCTGCTGAGTCTCATCTCAGCCAGATTGAACTTTATTTTTCTACCTGCTTTTCTGTACTTTTAAAAATCTTTCTGCTTGAAATGTACTTTTCTTGATGACCTACTCATTCTTCAAGACCTTTATCAAATGATACTTCCTTCTAAATATTTCTTAGTTCCTTCTCCTTGAAATGTCCTTTTCTTGATGGCCTATTCATTTTTCAAGACCTTTATCAAATGATATTTCCTTCTAAGTATTTCCTGGTTCCCCAAACAGATTAAATCTCTCTTTCCTTTAATTTTCTATACTTCTCTCTATGTATGTATATATGTGAGTGTGTGTGTGCCCACCAGTATTTCTCTTAGGCATTTATCAAACTCTTTTGTTATATTCTTTTTCTTTTAGTATAATTTTTCTTCTTCTTTCACTTACCTGCAAAGGTCCTGTACCTATCTTTGTACACTTCAAATCACCTACTTCAGGGACTTGTATGTAACAGGTTTTAAAATTATCATGGAGTTGAATTTTAAAAATGATGATCTATTCCCAGTGTAAAGGAATAGTTTGGCTATACTGTGTTGAAAATATATATATATATGTGTGTGTGTGTGTGTGTGTGTGTGTGTGTGTGTGTGTGTGTGTGTTATATTTCATATCAAAGGAGCTCAGTTTGAATCTTGGCTCTGTAACTCATAGCTTGGGTGAACCTAGGTAAAGTCCCTTTCCCTTATTGAGTTTCAGTGTTTTATCTGTCAAATTAGGAGTTTTACTTGAATGATATCCAATTTCCCCTTTAACTCTTTGTTAATGCTCTTTTTAAAAAAAAAATATTGTTTTCTATCTGAGAAATGGATACTAATGAATGGAGAAAAATGAAACTTTCTTCCACAAAATTGATTTGACTTTTAAGGTTTGGAGTTGGGGTTTTTTCCATAGGAAACGTATCCATTTTTCTCAGGATGGCTGCTGCTGTCATCAGGACCATTGTTTTGTTTCTCTTGTAGGCATCGCACAGCTCCTTTAATGGACCGTATACTATATGCAGAGAGTTGATAAACCTAATGGACGGGAAAAGCATTGTTGACTTCCCTGACTTTGGACTGACTTCCAGAACCTAGTGCCTGAGGAAAGTTAGAACAGAGTTTTTGACTTTATTCTGAGCTTGAAATTCCCAGCAGCCCTCTCTCAAGGTTAGGGGTGATGTATATGTGGACACAAGTTGACATCCTACTTCTGGGAGTGAGTTCTAGGCATCCCGGCAGCCAGAGTTTGCCTTAGTTTCTCACAAAATAACCCCTGTCTTCACTGTTTGGAGTAAAAAGATGGGAATTCTAGAAAGCTTTGAAGAGTTGACAGACACATGAAGACTCTATAGACAATTCTGTTTTCTGGGTATTAGGAAAGAAAAGTTGAATATCATAAGAGAACTGTATATTGTAGCTAATAAATAAAAGTGGTGCTTTGACCCAAGTGTCAGATATGGAGTAAAAATATCTGGCTTCAAATCCTGGTTCTATTATTTATTATCTATTATTTATTGCTTTGATAACCTTAAGCCAATTGAATAAACTCTCTGGGTCCCCTTTGTAAAATGATGAGATTTAAATAGATCAGTGATAATCAAACTCAAATAGAAACAGATCCCTGGGACCATATTAATTTACATTATCTATGTTGTATTGTATTTTTATTTTTGTTGTTGAACATTTCTCAATTACATTTTAATAAAGTTTTGACCACCTTGGACAATTTTGTGGGCTAGTCCTAGGGCCAATTTGGCAGCTCTGGACTAGAAGATCCTCTCTGATCTCTTTCAGATCTAGATTAGAATGGAACTGATTGAAGAAATATAGTGAAGTGTTTAAACATATAAGGGGAGTAGGAGGCAGAGCCAAGATGGCTTCCAATTCCCTTAAATAATGATTCTAAACAAATTTTAGAATGTCAGAATATGCAAAAAGATGGAGTGGAACAATTTTCAGCCAAAGACAGCTTAAGAAGTCAGATGGAAAGGTCTGGGGTGAGGTGGGGTGGGAGGGGAGCAAGGGTGCCATTTTAGGGTAGCTCACACCAATGCAGCCCAAGCCCACTGGGCACAGGTGCCAGAAAAGCAGTAATTGGCTGGGTAGCCTCTGTGTCAAGGACAGCAAAGGCAGTTTCCAGACCTCTCACAGCAAAGATGACTTGGAAGGTCAGAAGAAAGGTTTGACAGTAGGATGTAAAGACCGTGGGAAACTAGCAAGCCAGAAGTGGGAGCAGCAGTTCCTGGAGGTCTCATCTCGCAGGATGTCTCTTTACTAGCACTGAGAAAAGATTGTTGATTTAGCACACTAGAACTGAAAGACCTGGAGGTGCAGGGTACAGGTTCTTAGAAGCATCTCTGAAAACAATAGCACAAAACCCCTGAAGCTTGGGATGTTGCACCCTCTTCCTTGGGAAACAGAGTCTTAGTTTATCAAAGAGTTAAAAGCTGAGTAATAGGCTGGGAAAATGAGCAAACAAGAGAGAAAAAAAGGATCTGACTGTAGAAAGTTATTGTGATGACAAGAAAGATCAAAACACCCACTCAGAAGAAGTTAATAAAAGCAAAGCTCCTGCATGCAAAGTATCCAAGAAAAATAAGAATTGGTCTCAGGCCAATGAAGAGCTCAAAAAGATTTTGATAATTAAGAGAAGTGGAGGAAAAATTAGGAAGAATGGGGCAAAAGGAAAGACAAAAAGCTCATAAGGGAAAGGATGACTTAAAAAGCAAAATTGGTCGAATGGAAAAGGAGATACAAAAGCACACTGAAGAAAATAAATCCTTGAAAATTAGAATTGAATAAATGTAAGCTATTTATTAGAAATCAAGAAACAATGAAACAAAACCAAAAGAATGAAAAATAGAAAATGATGTGAAATAACTTGGAAAAAATTAGAATTGAACAAATAGAAGTGAATGACTCAATGAGACATCAAGAGAGTCAGTCAAACAAAACCAAAGAAATACAAATTAGAAGAAAATGCAAAATATCTCACTGGAAAAACAACCTGACATGGAAAATAGATCCAGGAGAGACAATCTAAGAATTATTGGACTGCCTGAAAACCATGATCATAAAAAAGAGCCTAGACATCATCTTTCAATAAATTATCAAGGAAAACTGTCCTGATATTCTAGAACCAAGGAATAAAATAGAAATTGAAAGAATCCATGGATAATCTCCTGAAAGAGATCTCAAGATGAAAATTCCCAGGAATATTAAAATCAAACTTCAAACTCTCAGGTCAAGAAGAAAATATTGCAACCAAGAAACAATTCAAGTATAGTGGAACTATATTTAGGATAACACAAGATTTAGCAGCTTCTATGTTAGAAGATCAGAGGACTTGGAAGATGATATAGAGAGCAAAGAAACTAGATATAACTAAGAATCACTTACCAAGCAAAACTGAATATCATCCTTCAGGAGAAAGAGAAAAAGTGAACATTCAGTGAAATAGGGGATTTTCAAGCATTTGTGATGAAAAGACCAGAGATGAATAAGATATTTGGTTTTCAAGTATAGGATTCAAGAGAAAAATGAGGTAATCAGGAAAGGGATAGCATAAGGGACTTAATAAGGTTTATCTGTTTATAGTCCTACATGGGAAGATGATACAAGTAATTCATAAGAACTTTCTCATTGTAATAGACAGAGGGCACAGGTGTGAGATGAATATGAAGGGACAAGATCAAAAAAATTAAGGAGTGAGAAATGAATATACTAGTAAAATGGGAAAGGGAGAGGTGAAATGGTTTAAATTATTTGCAATAAAAGAGGCAAGAAAAAACTTTTACAGTAATGGGGAAGAGTCAGAAAGAAGGGAGAATCAGTGAACCTTACTTTCATCCAAATTGGCTCAAAGAGGAAATAACATACACACTCAATACAGATAGAAAAATTATCTTACCCTGCAAGAAAGTAGGACGAGATGGGAATACATCTCGGGAAGAGGGAAGAGTGATGGAAGAGAAGGAAGAATAGAGGAAGAGGTGTTCAGTAGCAAAACACTTTTAAGGGAGGTCCGGATAAAAGGAGGGAAAGAATAGAATAAACAGGAGGAAAATGCAGTTGGCAATAGTAATTAAGAAAAAGAATTTTAAAGTGAGTTTCTCCGAAGTAGCCCTCATTTTTCAAGTGTTTGGGGAACTGAGTCAATTTTTTTTAAAAGTCATTACTCAAATGATAAATGATCAAAAGATATGAACTACGCCCAAAGGCCTATAAAACCATGCATATTCTTTGACCCAACAATACCATTAACTAGATGTGAATCACAAAAGAGATTTTTTTAAAAAGGAAAAGATCATATATATACAAAAGCATTTATAATAGCTCTCTTCTCAGGGTAAAGAATTGGAAATTGAGGGATGTGCATTAATTGGGGAATGACTGAATAAATTGTGGTATGTAGTTATGATGGAATATTGTTCTGTGGAAAATGATGAGCAAGATGCTCACAGAAAAACCTGGAAAGTCTTCTATGTCTCAAGCAAAGTGAAATTTACTGTTTACAAAGTAATAGCAATATTCTGGAATAATCATTTGTGAATGACTTTGCTATTCTCAGCAATACAATGATTCATGATTACTCTTAAGGACTTATGATGAAAATGCTAGCCATACCCAGAGAAAGAATTAATTATGTCTGAATACAGATTGAAGCATACTTTTTTTAACTTCATTTTTCTTGAGTTTTTTTTTTTCAGGGGGAGAGGTATGTTTTCTTTCACAACATGTCTTTTATGGAAATGTTTTGCATTACCTCACAAATGTCTTTTTAAAGAGGGATAAGGATGGGGAAGAAGGAAGAGAATCTGGAAGTCAAAATTTTAAAAACAAATGTAAAAAATTGCTTTACAGGTAACCAGATAAATGAAAATATTAAATATATAGTAAAAGAAAATCAACATATAAGGGGAGAGTTTAGAAGAGTTTATGTATGAATACCTTAATTCTTAGATAAATAGGAGAAATCTCTACTAGCTATTAATTTCACTGCTGGGGAGTTGGGAGAAAGGTACCTTTGCAAGAGGGAAATATTGAAATGTTTTCTGGTGAGAACTAAAGAATAATGTCAGAGATGTCAGTTGGTGGCTAACTCTAGGTTGAGCTAAGCTTTGGGTGGTGTTTGCATGAGGTCATATGTCTAAAGCAAAGCTTCTTAAATTTTGGGGTCACATAATGAATGTTAGGGGTCTTGAAAAATTTGACAATAGTAAAAGATATCAAAGATTCCACCAAGATTTAATTCTTTATAAACCAGCAATTCAACCCATTCGTATGCAAATTTGCTTTTGTCTTTAAAAAATGACAAAATTATAAATATATCAAAGAATAGTTTTAAAATAAATTTCTTTATGCTTTATTATGAGTAAGTGTTTAATTTGTTATACCTATTTTATATGCCCATATATATGGGATCACACAAACATTTCTTGGACAAAAAAGGGTCCTAAGTGGGAAAGTTTAAGAAGCCCTGCTTTAAAGAATTGTAGAAGTATAAGTTAATACAGCAATACAAAGTAAACTCACTTATCTTCTCAATTCTTTTCTAGCCTCAATGTGAGGATAGAGAGATAGAGAGAGGGAGAATAAACAGACATGTATCCCTGAGTGTATCCAGTGAAGTGTTCTTATGCTTTATTACTGGATCTGAACAACATATGGACCTGTCACTGACAAACTGAGAATATTTAATTACTGAGTCTCAGAATTAGAAGGGACTGCAGAGTAAAAGTCTCCTGTATAACATCCCTTAAAATGATCACCCCGCCTCCTCTTAAGGCCTCTAGAGGTTGTAACAGATTAGCAACCAAGTCCTAATCTATGTTGGTTGTTGCTTACCTCAGGCCTAATTCTGTCTCTGAAATTTTCTCTGATTGTTCCTAGATCTGTCCATTGTTCATGAGCAGAATAAGTGCAACTTTTTTTAGAGAATGGCCAAAAAGATAACAAATGACTGCACTTCTTCTCCACCCCTGCCAATCTTCTCTTTGCCAAGCTAAAATCCCCAGTGACTTCAGGGCATTTCTATATGGCATGATCCCTAGCCTTCCCATCATCTTGGTTGCCATCCTCTAGATATGTCATCCCTGGGATAGGAATCAAGAGACCCAGGTTAAAATCCCAATTCTGTCTCTCAGTTGTTATTTCATCTTGGGAGGCCATGATGACTGATAGACAGAGAAGCTTGTTCCTGAAAACAATTAGCCAGTGTTTGAAGAGAAAGATAGTGATAAAAAAAAGAAGTGATTATGTGATAAAGCTGCAAGAAAGAGAGAATTTGGAGATCCACCTGGAATTTGGGGCTTGAAATGGAACTGCTATTGTTTTATAAAAAAAAAATAAAGATACCTTCATAGTGTTCTCCCCCACAAAGTCAATCTGTTTTACATTTTAAACCTAACTTTTTATGTGAACAGAGAAGTCCTACAGAGTGCATTGGCTGAAATCTAGAAGCCCTAGACCATTCTCTTCTTATCCTATATCCTTCCTACCATCACCTTCCAAAAAATTTACCCAATTATAATAACCCAGTTCTGATATTCTGTCAGTATTTTTTCTCCCAACATTTTGCAACTACTATTTTGGCTAGCATGGACAGTGATACTAAAGAAATTGCTTTTTCCAGCTCTGGCTGGAGGCCAGAAAATGCTCCTACTTGGTGACAGTGTTTAATGACTTAAAGTCTGTAGTAAAACAACAAAAAAAATGGTTAGGTATTCATAAATATACTAATCAAAGGAGGTTTACTTTTGAAAGGTTAGGCAGATAAATCTAGGAATGTACTAATTCCTTTCTTATGAAAGTTTTCTGAAAAAAAAGTGTAAAGGAGAGATAGGAAATGATGTTTCCTTTGTCTCTTTCCTTGTTAGGTGGAGGAATTTGTAACAATGGAAGGAAGCATGGTATAACAGAAAGAATGACAGAATTCAAATTATTAGGCCTACATTCAAGCCCAGATCTGATAATCCTAGCCACATGATTATATGTAAACAGCTTAACCTTTCTGAAACTTTTTCCTCATCAGTAAAGTAGAAATAATAATTTTCTCAACCCCTTATATCATAGGATTTTCCTGAGAAAAGTACTTTGTAATTTTTAAAGAGCTATGTAAATGTGAACTATTTTTAATGAGACTACCAACTTCAAGAATTTCTAGTAGCTCCTTTATTCTAGAGCTCAAGACCTTTGATCAATGATAAAAACTGCCTATTTTTCAGGATAGCAGAAGTAAGAGAGATCATAGACTATGGAGATAGATACACAGGTAATCCCCAAATTCAATTGCTCCAAAGGAGCTTGAAAAATTCCTTTCATCAAGCCTCATGCCAAAAGCTGCTCAAAAGTATCAAAACTGATGGGTTTGCATTTCACTTTCTTTTTTTTCTCCCTTTACACTCTGGAGACCTCACTTCACATAAGCCAAATTGTAAAATAAGAGCAATTGTCACTGGAAAGAGAATGAATTGGGAATGAGAGGACATATGCTTGAATTCTAGCTCTACTGTGTTTAACCTCAGGGAAGACACTTCCTGGATCTAAGTCTCAGGTGCCTTGTCCTGAAAGGGGGATCAGGTGGGCAATGGAAGGAACTGAATTATTTGCCACAAAATCCTTCCGGTTTTGAATCCTATGATCAGAAAAGTGTTTATGATGCTCTCATCCTCCATCTGGGTATCTCTCACCATTTCAACATCTCTATTTTGGTTTCCTCCATCTGTAGTACTTTCAGCAATAAGTACCTCAGAATATGATTGGTACCTAAAGCATTTATAGAAGAGATGGCATCTAGGCTTATCTGAGTCAAAGCAGTTAGTTAAAAAGTGACTGATTTTCATTGGCACATAAGCATCTCACTATTACAATTCACATTCACCATCCCCAGGTCTGTGTATACTTTTAAATAAATAGCTCCTAGCCATTTTAGAGGTTGGTGTCTGGTTATCTTTTTTTCTTTTTTTGAGAAAAACCAAACACCATCTTTACTTGGCATAAAACCTTTCACAGGATTCTCAATCATAGATCCCATATTTATAGGTTTGTGCCCTTCAAGCATTACCTATCTATCCTCTTTATCATAGTTCCAATTTTAGCTGCCCATGGCCTTTCTAAATTTATTGAACCCAAGCCAGTTATCCTCTTAGTGCCCTATTCAGTCTTCAGGCCACTCAGAATGTTTTTGAAACTACAATATTCTACTTGATTTCCCTTCAGGGAAGTTTACTTGAATTTTATATCTTATACATCCAGACTAGCAAGTAATGTGACAAAGTAATCCATTTTAATGTGCTGATCAGAGAAATCAGTATAGCAAATTGGAGAGAGGACAAACTTTGAAATCAGAATGGATCTGGATTCAAGTCCTTACTCTAACTCACACAGTTTTGTGATTCTAAATGAGTAACATCTCAGTGTCTCAGCAATTCTCTAAGAGTATAAGCTGCAGAATAGTTGGCTTTTTGCTTTTAGTAGAGAGTCTTTCCTTTATAAGAGTTTTCTACATCAAAAAAGTCATGGGTCTACTCCCTTCTTCAACCAAAAAATAAATAAATAAAAAGGAGGAAGAAAGCTAAACGAGTCCTCAACAAACATAAAGGCATTAAAGAAAACCATTCTGAAGATAATATGCTTTCATTTATATATAAACCAAGGGAATGATTTTATAGGAATCCCAGATGGGACAAAACTATTATATTTAGCATGGGGTGTGTTTCTGGGCAGGCAACGATGTTTAGTGACTTTTAGGTCACAGTGGTCTGGCAGCTGACATTCCCACCCACCCTCAAAGTGTAATATGGTGGGCGTAAATAATCTTAATGCAATAATATTGGGGAAAGAAAAAGACAAAATCTGGATAATCTGCAGGGTGGTCAACTGAAAGCTGGCTATAATAGAAAACAGGAATCATTCCCACTAGTTCCTCAGTTTCCCCCTTTTCACCATGTAGACATATAGAGCAATGTTCCTACTCCCTGCTAGACAGCCTGGTTAATAGCATATTATATAAACAGGAAATATCAACTCTGAATCAGTATCTTAGGGATGGTAGATAACCTAAGAATCACTGCAGGTGAGAAGAATGGAAGAACATTGAGGATGGATGGAGAGCGTCAGGAATGTTTCTATGAGTGACTCTTCTCAACATAAACATAAATCTGTTCTATAGAGGGTGAAGGAGGGGAAGGGTGAGGGCAGGGCCATATTTCTTGTTTGGCAATTATGTCTTCCTGGCAGCTTTGTTATTCTGGACCTATCAAAATCAACTCATTGATCCCAACTTAGCTTCTTGGCTCTCTCCACTGGAGAAAGAAATATTGTGAAATTACATTGGATTCCATTATAAAATATTTGCTTTTGTCCCCTTGCTTGCCCTGGATTCTGTGGTTACATTATTGGTAGCTCCTTTTTCTCCCTAAGTATTTCTGTCTTTCTGTCATTCTCAGTGTTTCTGTTCTCTCTGTCTCTGAATCTCTGTCTCCTAGAATCATGTAGTTCGGTTTGATGAATGGAGAAGGTATTTGCTATTGCTGTTAATTATTGCCTCCTATGAAATTCTGAGTGATAGTTTATTAAGAGGTCCCAGCCCTGCCTCTGATGACACTGAAGGCAGGAAATTTAATAATGTGTTGCAGCATCCAGTATATAGAATTCTCCCCTCCCCCTTTTTTCTCCCTCTCTTCTTTGGCCTTAAATATGCTCCTGTGGTGTTAACTTTGAATGTGCAGTTGTCTTCTCAAAGAGGCTATCAAGTGAATTAGGTCTCAAATTAAGGATTTTTAAAGACATTCACATTGAAATATGTTATTAGCGTGAACGCTGTTTCTGCATTGGCAAAGTAAAGCTGGCAGAATGAATCACGTTTAAATCCAAGGCGCTCCATTAAAACTTTATAATGCCTCTCCCATTTTCTAGTCCAACTAGGTTCCCCCTCCCTACTACTCCCAATCAAATTACCTCTCACTATGGTTTCCTCCTTTTGTGGACTTCCAAATCTTACAGAGTCTCTTTAGGAGGTAAAATGACATACAGATAGAACTGGTGGAACATCCCTAAAGAATTGATGAAATATTTTCCCAATGACTTAAGGAGTAATGGATTTCAAGTCAAAAGACCTAGATTTGAATCCTTTTTCAACTAAATAGCTGCTTTTATGACAAAGCAATCATTGGATATTTAGTCTCTCTCTTCTGGGCCTTTGTTGCCTCTTAAAGAGTAGTCACCATTTGTTATTTTATCATTTTATCCCCCAAACTTAGTACAGTGCCCTGCAGTAGTAAATGTGTTATTATTGTTGCTATGCTTTGTCCAGGCTTGTGATTTCATTTGTTTGGCAAATACCAATGAGCTCAGCATTTCTTCTGCCAATATAAATCTGCAACTTTTTGGTATCATGGAGACTTAGTATTTTGTCTGGGAAGCTGAGAGGTTATGTGACGTTGCACAGGTCAGATGGACAGTTGGCATTGTAAAATTCCCAAGTTACCTGTATGCCTGGAAACATCCCCTCATTCAGGTACCACAGCATTTAAATTCAATTTCTGAATCAAAGGACCCAAGAAAATCTGACAAAGAGGAAAGACCATTGGATTACAATCCAAAGACCTGATTTCAAGACCCAGTTCTGCCACTAAGTAGTTATGGAATTCTGAGTAACTCATTTAGTCCCCTAAATCTTTGTTTTTTAAAATAAAAATAAGGAATTGGAACAAATGATCTCTAAGTTCCTTCATACCAATTTTAACAATCTGATGCTGAAGTCCTAAAGAGATACTTCACAATTTTGTCTAGAGCCAGCCCTTCATTCAACAGGAATTTTTCTAGGTGGTCTAGTAATATGTGGAGAGGTAGATTGAATGACTGGACATAAGACCTCTTCTTTTAGATGCATACCTTCCTTGAAGGAAGAAAACATTAAATAAATTCACAGGAAGATGTTGGAGATGTAGTAGACTCTTTACTCATCAGAAATATGACCCTGTGCAATAAGAGAATATTTGGTTAGGATTGGGAGAATCATAAATGTAATGCAAGAAGCCCTCCTCCAAAAGATAAAAAGCCCCAAAAGCACACATCACTGACATAAAAAGAGTGCCTAGAGATAACTCTGGTGACACAAATGATTTTTCCAGACTTGCTGGTGATGGGGGAGTATAGTTAACCAATGCCAATGGTGACTGGGTATCTCCCTGCTGCCCAAAGTGGCAGCAATTTCAAGGTCTATGGGCTGACAGCTTGATAGTTTCAACAATATTTTCTGGAGAAACCTAAGAGTTATTCACACTGGACCTCCCACTCATTCACTGTGTACTTAATGCTCACTCTGCCTTTGAAGCTGGTCAGATTGTTGTGTTCTATAAACTCCTCCTAGGACCTTGCCCAGGGCTAACTCTCATCACTACCCAATGGCATTTAAGAGTGACTGGTTGCAGACAGTGATGGATACAATGATAACACAGATAATATGCACAGCAATACATTGAAATGGTTAATAATAGAAATACCAATGATGGAAAACAGAAAACAACAGCCTGACTTTCTGTATCTTATAAAATGGAAAATCACGTCATAGGGATTATTATTCATTGGATGCTTCCCCCTTGATTTCCAGGACACAAAAGGGAAAAGAACTGCACTCACCAGCAGTTGGGAGAGGGAGTATTAGACCTATTCCTTTCTTTACACAAATATGACATTGAGGTAAATTAGCTCTATAGTTAGCGGAGCCTATTTATCACCACTCTGCCTCCATCACTCTATTTCCCTAGAATGCCTGGGTACCAACTAGCACTATGAGACTACTTGATTTTATTTCATTGGTTGAAATGAAAATATGGTGATAATTTCCCCTCAATGGGCACTTCGGGATAGAATGTCTTTGACCATCTAATTCTCTACTCCCCTTCTTGCCAATCATGAGGTATTTTACACAAAAACAAAGCAAAGGACTGAGCATGAAGGACCACCCAAGGAGGAATACCCAGCCATCCTTGGCTCAGCTCCTCCCATCATGTATTCCTCCTAGGGCAAAGACAAATCTCTTTTTTGGTTCAGAGCCCTCTTGCTTGAGTCCTCATCCCATAGGCAAACCTTTCACACTTCACTTCATGATATAAACACATGCCTTTCAAATAAGTTTTTCCTCTTTGGTCTCCTGAAATCCAAAATGACCTCCCAGAATTTTCCCTCTATTGTCCTTGTTTGAAAATGTTAATAACTGGTCAATGACAGGAATGATTAAGCTTCCCCTTCTGCCTTATTTAGATTGGTGTCACTGCACCAGCTCTAACCAAGCCATAAAGTACATTATTGCTGCGTCCTCTCTGACAGGACAAAGCATCCTCTAGAAATTGATAAGGGTTTTTTTTCTGGAAACGAATTTGGTGTTGGCAAAACAACATGACACTTTCAGTGCCATTCATCTCCCTCTCTTTAATAACTTTCATTTATTTCACCATAGCCTCTGTTCCGATTAATGTAATGAATGCTTCTTTCTCTGAAGAATAAGTTGAAAAGAAGTTTCAGATGCAAATAGTTCAAGGATAAAGTTGAATGACATTTTACTAGGTCTCCTTGATTTTCAGGGGGAGGGCAAGTAATTCAGATTCTTGTTTATCCAAAGCAATTATAAAATGTGTTCCTACCAGAATGTGGGGCCAGTAATTGATTCTTATAAGTGAGACAAAGAAAAATTTCATATTATTAGCTTTCAGGGTATATAAGTGAATTTTGTTAGCAGCTCATTAGGACATGGAACTGGACCTGTAATTCCATTCCAAATAGGAACTTCCAGGTGAGGAAACTGCATCTATTAGTTCAGATTGAACTTTATGTAAATTTGTAGTCTTAGAGAACTGCCTAGAACACTAAGGAATTAAATAATTTGCTCATCATGTGCCACAAATGGAACTTGAACCCACATCTGCTTTCAAGAATCGGTCACTATACCATTAGTAAGAATAATCAATTATTGATACCTCTAAATATGGTCTTTCCTCCTTCTGATGTTCTCTGCCCTGCTGTCACCCAGCAATGTTTGCCATGTGAAGATATTGCAAATTATAGTTCTGCTTTGGATTATAATAGAAAGAATGCTAGATGAGCAGTCAGAAGGCTCTGAATTTGAATCCCACCTCTAGCAGGTACTAATTGAATGAATCGGGTAGCTAGATGACACAGAGGATGGGACCACTGGACTTGGAACCAGGATGACATGTTTCTTAGTTAAAATATGGCTTCAGACCCTCTCTAACTGTGTAATCCTGGGTAAGTCACTTAACTCTGCCTCAATTTCCTCATCTGTGAAATACGCTGGAAAAAGAAATGACAAGGTCTTTCCAGTATTTTTGCCAAGAAAACTCCAAATGGGGTCATAAAGAATTGGACATAACTGAAATGACTCAACAAGAGCTTCATGAATGTGGGTAAGTCTCCTTTTTGTTGAGTTTCAGGTTCCTTTACTATAGAATAGAGAAAGTAATACTTCTGTTACTTACATTTAAGAAGATCAAATGAGATGTGGAGTGTGAAGCACTCTATAAATGTAAAGCGCTATATAAATTCAATTCAACACATATTTATGGGCAAGACACTTTGAATTATTACTATGGCTGCAGGAATTTATTGGATGATTTTTTTTCTTCTCCAGAGTAAATTTTGTAGCAATATAAAGAGGATTGTGTCAAGGTTTTTTTTATTTTTTTAAACTTGTCTGTTTACTGATACCAGGGAAAATAAAATCCAGCAGGTATTATCATAGGCAACAGATTTACTCTGTTTTTCTCTTCTGTTTGAAAAATCTTTTTTTTTTTGGCCATATTAAAGAAGTCTATCTAAGCTTCTTGATTGGTTTTTATTGGACAGATCCTCACTTTAAACACCTCATTTTGCCCATTGTAAAGAGAGAAAAAATTAAGTCTAAACAATGCAGTAGAGGACTATGGGAAATATGTATCTCTGAAAGACCCTATTTTCAGAAGGTCCCTTCCAGTTTAATGACTTGATGAAATATTAAATCAGATAACAAGGACGCATCCTAACAACCTCAGACAAAATAAACACCTTCTGACCCCGGCTCTGCAAATTTTCAATGAGACCTGGCTACAGAACAATTGCCTTCAGGGAAAAAAAATATTTCTACATTCAATTAAAAGAAAAGTAATTAGAAAATTGAGCTGAGACATCCAGTGCTGCTCTGGGGACAGAGGTGACTGTTCATCAGATGGCAAAACAAATTGTGCCTTAGATTAATACAATTGTGGATTTATAACACATACTTTCTCTAGGCTTTCTAATTCCTTATAAATGGTCCTTATGATAATTTTCTGTGGCATGCAAGTTATGATTATTATAATTTATATTATAACCTATCAATTTATATTATAATTTATATTTAATAATTACATACAATTATTAAAGTTGTTATTTGGGGGGATTGACAGATGTGCAGTGTTAGTTATCCATTTGATTTAATAAATATGAAGCATCTAATATATGAAAAACACTGTGCTGTGTTAAAAATACAAATTTTAGAAAAAATGGCATTCACATATTTAACCTATATTAGATTGCTTGCTCTTGGGGAAGGGAAAGACAAGGGAGAGAGAAAAAAATTGGAGCAGAAAGTCATACAAAAATGAATGTTGAAAACTATACATGTATTTGGAAAAAAGAAAATACTATTGGGGAAAAACAAACAAACAAAATGGCCTTCTTTGGTTTCATAGAACTTATAATCTACTGGGCAGGGTTGGGAATAGAGTGGGACAAATGCAGTGTGAGGTTATATAATAAATATATACATATTCATAATAGGAAAATGTCAGTTATAAGGGCAAAATAAGAAAACCCATATATGTAGGGAAAGAAGAGGAAGAAAATGATTTCAGCTTACTAGGGATGCTTTGACAGAGGAGGAGTTGATTGGTTTGGGCCTTAACAAAAGAGATGCATTCAGAGGTGAGGATGAATAAAGAATAAATTTTGGGCCTAAGTAATTACCAAGCCTAGAGAAGGTGCTATTTCAAGTTTAGAGAACAGCTAGGAGTCAGTTGGGCTGAAATATAAAATATTAAGAAGCAGAGTGATTTGAATTTTGGGTTTAAAATGTAACCTGGAGAAAAATGTTAGAAGTTTGTAAACATCAGACTACAGTATTTATATTTCCTGCAGCCATAGAAAAACTACCAAAATTTTGAAGAACACAGTCAAATTGTACAGGAGAAACAGTTGTGTAAGAGTAAATTGAAGAAATTGTATAGGGACAGCCTGGGCCTATTATGTGCCAGACAATACAAATAACTTATTTTATCCTCACACAATTCTGTGAGATAGGTGCTATCATTATCCCTGTTTTACACTTCAGGAAACCAAGGTTAACAAAAAACCAAGGAAACAAAGTGAAATGACATATTCATTGTCACATAGCTAGTAAATATTTAAGGTAAAATTTTAATTCAGGATTTCCTGACTCCAGGTCCATTGTTTTATTTTCTGTACCATCTACTTGCCTCAGAAAGTAGAGTCAAAGATATGAAAGTACTTTGCCTTGGTCTAGAACTCTAGTCTCTTTAACCTTAGACCAAGTCCTTTACTAACGTCATAGAAATGTATTAAAGAACTAGTATGCTATGTTTCATGTAAAGTTGTCCCTAATAATGTCATATTGCTGAATTATGCTGTAAAATCATAAAATTTGAATATATTTTAGAGAATCATTTATTTGTACTACTTTTTCTAAAATCAGTTAGAAAGCAGTTTTAAAATGCCTATTATTACAAGTCAAATACTGTGCTAAACAATGAGGATACCAAGAAAAGCAAAAAATAGCTCTAGGAATTCACAGTCTAGAGGATCTAACTTCCCTTTCCTTTTGCCTTTTGCTTGACATTAGCTTTTCTCATTTCAACATCCTATATGACTTTTTCTTTTTTTTTGTCTAACATTAGGTTTTTGCAAGATATGCCTGTACAACCTAATACAATACTAGGGAATAAAACTAAATACAATAGAGTTTCATTTATTTAGTCTCTAATCCATTAAACTGCTTCCAAACTAATCTTCAAAATCAGGGATCTGATTGTACCACTCCCACCCACTCAAATAACTTTCATTGAATTCCCATGGCTTAAAAGCTAAAAATATAAACTAAACTGTAGCTCCAATCTATTCATCTAGCTATATCTTCTATGATTCCCCTTTGTCTAACATATGTTTTAGTAAACTAAAATTTTTCATTTTTATAACCATGACCTAAACTTTTCTTGCCTTTCTGTCTTTCTACATATCATCCCACTACTTTGAATAACCTCTAGGAACTTTATCTATTGAAATCCTTCCCACCAATGAAAACCCTGGTAAAATGCCTCTAATGAATTATTCTTGAATTGAATATTTATGTCTTATCATTCCTAAATTTCTTTCTTCAATTACCTTCTGTACTTTCTTTTCCATCTGGCCAATTGTATTCTTTAAGGAACTGTTTTCCTTAGTGGATTTTAGTATCTCTTTTTCCATTTGGCTAATTGTACTTTTTAAGCAGTTTTCTTTTTTTAAGCTGTTGGCTTTTTTTCATAATTCTCTTGCATCACTTTTCCCCAATTTATCTTTTGCTTCTTCTATGAGCTCTCTGTTGAGCTTTTCAATAGATATTTCTGAGCTTACCTTCACTTGCCATTTTTCTTTGGGCATTATTGTCCTCTCCTGAATTTGTGCCTTGATCTTCCCTATCACCATAATAACTTGCCATGATCACATTTGTTGTTGTTGCTCTTTTTTTTTGTTTTGTTTTTTACATTTTTCCTTTTTTAAAAAATTTGAGCTCTGCTTCCAGATGGAAGGATTATTGTGTCATGCTTCTTGTGCCAGTGGCTGCAGCCCTGGCTGTTTACCTTCTGCTATACTAATGTTGTCCTAAAGCCCATGGGGGATCTTTAGATCTGGCGTTGCACTGATGGAGTAGAGGGGGATAGTGATGGCTGAGACTGCTGCAGTCTGTAGGAGTCTAGTATCTTACCTGTTACTGACTTGGGGTCCTGGTGGTGGTGACTGGCATGTGCTGGTTCTGTGTTTCCCTGGGCTAAATGAAGCACCTGTTGGTCTGGCAACTTCTCCTAAATTTCTTGAAAGCAAGGAACCCTTTAAAATGTCCCTTTTTGTAACATCTACTATTTTGGCAGAATATCATGTATGTAGTAGGCACTTAATAAATCTCCTAAATTGAAATTGTTGAAATTTGACCTTTTCTTGGTGATTAATGGGTTATTATAATGAACACTCACTATTGTAGAATGTTGAAATTCAGTGCTGTGTTACCTTTATAATTTTTCTTTTATTCTGCTAGTAATGAAGTCTGGAAAGTATCATTTCAGTTGTCCATATACCTGACTTTTAATGGTCTTCCTGTTTATCAAAGAGAAAAGTTATATATTCTTGGAGCCTCAATTCTTTCACGTGTAAAAGAAAAAAAAAGGTGATATTTATTCCTACCTCATAGTGTGATTGTGAAGCTCAAAAGAAATAATGCATGTACTGTGTCTTGCAAAAACTAAAGTGCTACAGAAATGCTCATTTTTAAGATCTTAAATCTGTTAAGAAATGATTGTTCTTTTCCATATCATTAGATGGACTAGTAAAGAACATTTAGTTCTTCTGTTTCTTCCCTGGGAACCTAGAAATTTCCTTTGGACAAGTAGTCACAGAGGTGGGTTAATTTTCACATAAAAAGTTCATCAGTTAAAAAATGATTTAATTAAAAAAGAATTTAAGTAGTTTCTCCATGATTAAAGCTGCTCAGGCAGACACTGTATGACCACTTGTCAAGGATGTAGAGGGAAATTTATATACATGGTAGGAACTGGACTGGATGATCTCAAAGATCTTTTCCAACTCAGAGAATCTATGAATAATGTCCCATCTGGTTTGCTGCCTGTGATCTGCTGTGGGATGTGAAATCAGATAATGAAGCTTGTTAGAATAAAAGTCAATAAGTCTCTGAGTGAAAGTATAGGAGTGAAGAACTGGGCTTATTATCTCTCCCCCTGAATGTGCTCCAACTGCTGGCTACACTATTTTTGTCTTTGGTGTCATCATGTTTCAAAACCTTTAGTTCATGTTTGACTTTCCCTTATTCCTTACCTTTTGTAGTCAATTGGTTACCAAGTCCTGCTGATTTTACTTTTGCAGAATCTCTGGCTTATTCTCTGTCCCCACTATTACTATACTAACACAGGTCTCATTATTACCCAATTGGGCTATTGCATTGGCCTTCTTGCAACTATTCCTATTTCCATTCTCTTTCCCCCTTTTAATCCTTCATATCACTGTACTCATCTATACTCTAGTTGACCAGTAGTACTTTTAATCCCCCAAACATACCTTATATTTTCTACTCTACATTCTTCAGCTCATGGGATTCTCTATAGCTCCTCCTTATCCCTTAACTTATTGAATTTTTACCCATTCTTTAAAGTACATATCAACTATCATTTTTGCATGGAATCTTCCTTGATCTGTAATGCCTCAGTTTCCCTGAATCATTATGCCCTGAATAAAATTATTATAGCCCCACTCCTTTGTTCCTTCCCATTAAGACTGGAGGCCCTGAAATGCCATTGAGTCATAAAACTCCAGTTACCTTATCTCAGATTTTGGCTGGGGAGAATTTCCCCTCCTTTGAGTATTGCTCCCCTCACTGTCTCCTGTCCTCTGACCTTCTTATCTTGACCCCATCCTGTCAGGACTGAGTCATAATCCTTTCCTGGAATGATGGCTTGTCCCCCACCCAGTATTCTTGATCCCCCCCTTACCTGCCTTTGTTTCCTCTAGCTATAAAAGTCTCTTGAATTAATCACTCTCTGCTGAATGCTTTGAGACAAGAGTCCCATGCAGCCTACTGGCCTCTGCTAATTTAAATTCTCCATAATTGAAATATTAAAAACCAATCTCTGTCTTGCCTCAGTTTCTGCAGAATTACAGACTCCTCCTTTTATTAGTGGCATCTTTCTTTCCATAAGTATCACTTAGTTCTCTACTTTGACCCTTTTCAATTTATGTATCAAGTATTATTTTTAAATTGTAGTTAATTGCATGTGCCACAATTAGTCCTATTAGACTAAGAATCTTGTCTTAGCTACATGTAGCCTAAATATCCTCCAGAAGTTTTTCTATTTACACAGAAGGTAGAGTCTGATGTTATTGGAGGATTAGCTTCCAGGTAAGTGGAATGAGTCAATTAACATTTATTAAGCACTTACTATGTGCCATAAACTATACTAAATGATAGGTTATAAATATAAAAAAGGGGAAGATATTCTCTCCCATTATATTCTACTGGCAGAAAAAAAATACAGAAAAAATTGGGGGGGAGGGGAATAGAGGAAAAGGAAGAAGAATAGGAGAAGGAAGGTCCCTAGCTGGGGGGCATAATGGAGAAAACTACAAAGGATTGCAAAAGCTGTATAATTGGTAGGAAATAGGGAAAGAACTGTTCTAAGCCCCCACTTAAAATGTGGATCTGTGCAGTCCATGGATCCTATCTTTCAGAGGGACCAAGAGAGGCAGATGTGCAAGGCAAATTCAGTCTTGCAGGACAATGAGATTTTCCAATAACAAATTTCCTAGAGAGGGAAAGTATGATGAGTGTCAAGATGTCCAAAAGTAGTAGAGGTGATGAGAAATGTTTGACTGAATGAATGATTTTGTCCTCCCCTCTTAGAGTATAAATTTCCTATCACTAAAGTTACTCATTTTTTTTAGAACTAAAAGAAAGAATACTTCCTCCAGAATGTTGATCTTCAAATACCTGCAAATTTCTTGGGAGAAGAGAGAAGGCAATAGCCTAGCTTCCTTCCTTTCATTTTTTTTGATAGACTCAAGATTTCTTAGATGTGGAAAGCTTCCAATGAACAAAGGCTTTCTACAAATGCAAATAAGCAATTGTTCTACAGCTTGAGTAAAGAGGGTTGATGACCCTATCCTTTTTTTCCCATTACTACAGACAGAACCCAATTAAGTTTAGTAGGTCTGCATGAATAAAGAACTTGCAGAAGGCCTGACTACTTTCAGCTTAGCAGCAGTTTGAAGTATGGAAGCTAAAACTATGAGGGGAGAAAAGTGAGCAAGGGAGAGCATGTTCCCAGTGGAATGGAAATTGGAAGGTTTTATTGCTGCAAATTCACCCTCCAGGTCCAGCACCTGCTCAGTGCCCTAGCCCTCCCAATTTGAATAAGTGATTAACAACTCATTAACAGATCATTAGCAAAATCAACCCAGTGCAATGAAGGGAACCCAAGCTCACAAATTCCCCTGGCTCCTTCTGCCCGATGTAGATAGAAAGGAGACTAAATAAGTATCTAACAGGTAACAGTACCTCTGTCAATGGGATGCTTAGAGGTGACCCTCTCCTTTATAACCAGAAGGACATGATCAAGGTCCCCTCTTAGAAAAATGAGGGAAATGTCTCTCCCATCCTCCCTCCCACTTTTCCATTTTTCCCTCAAGTGGCCCCATGAATAGCCTGCTTGCATCTGGAACATCAGCTGGTTCTTTCCTAAAGCTGATATTCTATTTTCTATGTGTTCCCAGGTGGTTGTTGACAATGCACACAGAAGAAGTGGATGTTTTGGTTCAGGCTTTCAAGTTGGAAGATGAGGGCAGAGTTCACAAAGCCTTCAAATCTTAGTGGGCAGGAGAGAGGCTCTGGTGACTTCCTCCCAGAGAAAAGAGGACTTAAACAACTTTAGCCAACTAAGAAATTTACCTCTCCAAAGGAAGAGAATGGTACCAGATGTTGCTTCTCAATTCCTTTCAATTATTTGATCACATCAGGGCTAAAGCTTCATATCAGGGAAGGGATGAAAATGTTGTCACTGTCCCTGAGTCACTACATACAGTGGCAAAACAAAAAACAAACTAAAAAAAAAAACAAAAAAACAATGGTTTCCCTTATTATTGATGATTTAGGATGAATAAAATCCTGCTAGTGGCAAGAGCTGTGCCATTACTACTCCCACACCCTTTATTACAATAACAAAATCACAGACTTAGAATTGGGAGAAATCTGAAAGGGCTTGTTCAAGTTCCATATGAAGTATGATTCCATGATCTTATGACCATTTAGTTTTTCTTTTCTCTTGCCAAAATCTGGTATGATTGAATCTCAAATCTCTTTTGAAGATTCTATATTTCCCAGCTCTTCTAGTTGGTTACAACTTCTCTCACACATTCTCACAGAAGGCCAGAGGGAGGAACTGACATCCTCCTTGCTCTGACCCTACCACTTTCAGACCCTCCTTGTACCCTCATCACTCAGAAATCCCCTCTCCTGCACTGAAGCTCACTCTCTCTTGTCCAGATTCTTGCTGTCGTCTCTTCATCATGGTATTATTCTTGTTTCTCACCAACAGGTCTGATACCTGACTCAGGGTCTCCCTCTTTTTGGATAATGTTTCATCTGACAGGGTGACTTCCCTGTTTCTCAATCTATTCATCAACCAACCTCTCTGACTTAATTTATTTAAAAAAAATTACAGGTTTAGAGCTATACAAAAGGTGCTAAATCAGAGTATGGGGTGTTCAAGGAGGACTAACCCCTCTGGTGTGGGGCTTACCAGCCCTTACCACTGTTGATAAATACTTGGTACTCAATTCTAGGCTTTTTTGCCACATAATTATATAATTTATGGAGGTCTCAACAGGACAGGCACTCACAAGGTGGTCAGGAAAATCAATAGCATGCTCTCAAGGCCTTTCTTATAAAAATTAGAATTGATAGTATGATATGGGAGACCCTGGTACAGGACCACCCAGCACGGAGTGCCCTCATCAGAGAACAGGATTAAATTAGCTCAGAAGAAACATGAATGCTCAAAGTGAGAGAATCCACCCCAAATGTTCATAGGGACTGTGTGTGTCCAACTTGTGGCAGAGCAGTCCAAGCTCATATTGGTCTGGTCAGCCAGAGCTGGAGTGTAACTCAACTCTTCATAATGAAGTCATTTTGGCTCTCTTTGAGAAAGGGATAATTATCAAGCAACTGTTCCACTCTAAGTCAACTTTAAGAAGCTGTAATAGGAGCAGTAGCCACATGCTGGTATGGACTAAATCAGGTTAAGAGTAACTGCAAGTCAGGAGGACCTGAGTTTAAATCTGATCTCAGACACCTAACACTTCCTAGCTGTGTGACCCTAGGCAAGTCACTTGACCCCAATTGCCTCAGAAAAAAAAAAGGAACTGGCATCAACTGATGAGGTCCTGGGTAACTAGATGACAGAGAGACAGAATTACCGTATACAATCGGGAAGCCTAGCTGCTCCCTGCACAAACAGGGAAAAGCACAGATAGAGTCATCTTAGCTTTAAGTGGACCTTTTGCCCTTAAGAAGGCCTTTTGTTCAAGTGGACTTTCAATTACAGTGTCAGGAAACTCATCTTCTGTCTCCAATAAGAAAGCCAAATTATGATGTCAAACCCCTGAGGTAATATTTCCCAGTAATAGGACTTAACTATTCCCTAACTTGCTAAATCCCTTCTAGAATTAGAGGTCCATGATGTGTTGTGTCTTTCTGTCAGTTATAATTAACTCCTTTTGAGGTTACTTCACTTGGTAAGCATCATAATAGGTAAACACCTAATAGAACCCTAAATTTGTTTTAGGTTTAGCCCAATACTTGTCGTGCTTTATAGCATCTTTCTCCTGGTTAATGGTGAGTTCCAGTAGGGATCTTATCTTTCCCCTTGTTAATTGCTAAAACCACTTTCCTTGCTAACTTTTCTATAAATTTAGCCTGCTTTTGGAAGCATAATTAAAATCTTTGCCCCTTGATTTGGAGGATATCTAACTCTCCATATTCTTTTGAGATGACTTGTGGCATTGGCCTATAACCCTAATGTACTTTTGGTGTCCAACACCCCCAAACCTCAACAAAACCAGTTTGTGAGTTAGAAGGATGTTTACCCCAAGAAGGTAAAAACTTTCTTCAGCAAAATGAGTGGATAAGAACAATTTTTTTTCCCCCAACGGCTGTAAAGGTGTCTGAAATAGGTACTATGGAAGGCTTAGAACTTGCCCAGACATCAGAAACACCAAATTCATTCATTGCATCCCAGGCCATTGCCAGTCATCCTGGCTTTTGTCTTGCCACTTAAATTCAATTTTGTAAGAGAGAGTTAGTTGATGACTTTGTGCAACTTTGCTTTAGTTAAATCTAATTAATGCATGATTTAAGAAACAATGATGTCTTTATTCTTTTTCAAAAAAATAAGGACAAACAATACTAAATGAGCTACCTATAAAGCTCCTGAACCAGATTAATTGTATTTGTGAAATGTTCAAGAAAATAAATAAAAATGTAACATATTTAATGTCAGTTTGTGGTTTCTAAGGCAACATGCAGTCTACCAGGGTCCTTTTCTATTTGAGTTTGACACCACTTCCTTTGACTACACTCCTTCCTCCATAATTAACTCCAAAAAATAGCCTTCAAATGCAAGAATTGTTAGATAGTGTAGGAGATGGAGTGGTGTACCTGGAATTAGGAAGATCTGAGTTAAAAGCCACCCCTACTTTATCTCCCAGACAATCATTAGCTATGTGACCTTGGACAAATCATTGAGTCTCTGCTTTGGTTTCTTTGACTGTAAAATGGGAATAATAATAACACTCACCTCACAGGATTGCTGCAAGTCTCAAATGAAAATATTTGTATAGTGCTTTGCAACCCTTAAAGCTCTATAGAAATGCTACTTTATTATTGTTGTTTTGTCTCTGCTGCCTTCAAAATTCATAGGTAAACAAGTTCATCAGTTCTTATGACCTTCATCTCTACTCTACTACTGATTTCCTCATCAATCAGAATTTCTCTTTATCTAAATCATAGATGTGGTTGTAGAATATAAAATTAAAAGGGATCTTAGAGATCACATAAACTAAATATCTATTTAAAGATAAGTAAAAGAAAATTCAAGATATTTCAGTAACTTGCCTCAAAGTCAGTCAAACTTTCTGAACACATTTTCATTACTTTACCCACTTCTAATTCTCTCAAGCTCCTACTTTATTTACTTCATGACCTTTATACTATTTTTCTGATTTATTAGCCTCTACTAAAGTAACTTCCTATTCAGGTTGGATGCCATGACCAGGTTATTAAATGTTATCAAAAGACTCTATGGAACTCAGCAGTGTTGGGGACTAAGCCCCAGACAAGCTGTAACTGCCCATGGCTTCCCCAGTAGCAAGCTGGTCCAAGAGTATTATTATTATTATTAGAGTGAGAGAAGAATCCTTTATTCAGTAATTCTCACGAAAAGCTGGTGTACCCATGGATGAGACACACTGAGTACTACTGGGGAGCAAACTTTATAATGGTAGTTTGGTTCCTTACCTCTCCATTCAAGCTTTGGATTGGTCTGATTTACAGAGTTAGTTACAATTGGTTGAATTTACCATCTGAAAGGCAATTAGGTTGGATTACAATCAAAGTTATAATTAGTTGGATGTACCATCCGAATGACAATTAAATTGGATTACACTCCCCTCAAAAGTCTCCTACCATAGCTTGGACAGTTTAACCTTAAATCCCTTTTTGGGAACTTAATTGTTTACCCAGTTCCTTACCTCACAGTTGACTGGTTAGAAATATCTTAACAAGATATTTCATCTTCCCTCCTACATCCTGTTTTGACAATATCTGTGGAAACCTAATTTCTCATACTTCTCACATTAAATATTTTACAAAAACACACCCATCTTATAATCACTTGTCTCTTTGACTTTCCACTAAGTTGCATGTAAAGCCTCAAAAAACTCAGCCTTACAATGAGAAGAAAGACTTACTATTCTTATGTCTGATCTTACAGGAACTTCTCAGAACTGCCTGTACTGATGAAGAAAATAAATGAAGACTACTCGAGTTCAGATAGTATTGGGTTGACCCAGAGTGGAGTGGCTAAGGAAGAGAAATCTCACTCATTTTGAGACATTCCCTGCTGAGACTCCATGGATTTTTTTGAGCCCATGGGGCAGCAAGAGAACAACTCTGTGAGCTCAGCATGAGCTTTCACTTCTTCAGTAGGAATCCTCTACCACAGCATACTTTGCCTCTGGAAGTCCAGTAATTGCTTGGAAGTCCCAGGAAGCCTCTTGAAGCTGCTAGTACATTTGTACAAGTTGGTTACAAATCAACTTTTGAATTAATCAACCAGAACTAGAAACCAATTTTTGAAATAATCTCTTGGGAATCAAATGACACAGTGAGACACAGGTGACTTCTCATCAGATGTAATTACTTAGGGGCAAACAGCCATGGTATATGTCAGAGCAGCATGTGAGAATGCCTGCTGTGGGATTGGCTCATGAAAACATATGATAGAAATAGAGTATGCTCAGATAGCTGCAGCTGGGGTAGTCATTGGTCTAGGAACCAAGAGTCTTAGCAAGTCAGCAATGTTATGACCATTAAAGTCATTGAGACATTATCTCTGAACTTGTGGCAGTGTACTGGACAATGCTTAGAGAAATGCATAGACAAATTTCTTTTCTTTTATAATTTATGACCTATGAACCCAATTCACATTTCCCTTAATGACTTAGTTTTGTCATCTAATTAAATGAAGTCAACAAATATTTATTAAGCTTCTATTACATATCACATGACACTATGCCATATATATACTGGGGATTCAAAAAAGGGGATGGGAAGCAAAACAATACCTCCTACATAATTACAATACCAAAAACAAAAACAATCTCTGCTCCTCAGGAGCACAAGACTGCTCTGCTTCTGAGAGCAGAGTCAACAGGCAAGCTCTCATGTATGAATAAGTTATGCACAGGATAAACTGAAGATAATCACAGAGGGAAGACACTGGCATTGAGGTAACTTGGAAAGGCTTCTTGTAGAAAGTGGAATTTTAGCTGGTTGTTGAGAGAAGCCAGGAGAAGGAGATAAAGCGTAAGAGCATTGTACTCATGGAGGATAGCCAGAGAAAATACTGAGAATCAGGACACAGATGTCCGTCTGAGAGAAGTGGCAAGAAGGGAAGTGACAATGAAGGGGAGCAAGTCTTAAGAATACTGGAAAAATGGGACAGCGAGGTAAAACACTAGCCCTAAGTCAGGAGACCTGAGTTCAAATCTGGTCTCAGAAACTTAACACTTCCTAGCTGTGTGACCCTGGGCAAGTCACTTAACTCCAATTGCCTCAGGAAAAAGAAAAAAAAGAACTGATATTGTCTGAATACAGACTTAAGCATGCTAATAATTCCTCCCTCCCTTCCTTCCTTCCTTCTTTTCTTCCTTCTTTTTTCCTTTCTTCCTTCTTTCTTCATTCCTTCCTTTCTTTCTTCTTGCCTTCTTTCTTACTTCATTCCTTTCTTTTTTCTTTAATCTGAGTCTTCTTATTCAAAATAACTAATATGGAAATGTTTTATATGATTAGACATGTGTAATCTATATCTAATTGCTTAACATCTTTGGGAAGAGGGAGGGTAGGGGAGGGAGAGGAGGGATAGTATTTGGAATACAAAAAATTTTTAAAATGTTCAAAATTGTTTTAACATGCAATTAGAAAAAATAAAAATATTAGAAAAATGGGAAGGGAAATGGTTACAAATGGTTTTGAAAGTCAAATAAAAGATTTAATAATTGATCTTGGAGGTAATAAGAAGCTCTTGGAGTTGATGGATTAGATAAAGGTCACATAATCAGATCTTCATTTTAGGAAAATCAATTTGACAGCTTAATTGAAGATAGTCTAAAGAGACTTAAAGTAGATAGAACAATCAGTAGCCCATTGCAATAGTTCAGGCATGAAGTAATGAGAACAAATACCAGGTAGTTGCATACCCACAGTTAGTGAAAATTATCTAAATGAATATTCAGCAAAGGAGAATGAAAAGAAGTAAGATAGATGGGAAGAGAATCCAGTCATGAAAGTCAGGAAAAACTAGAGTATTAAGAATAGAGTGGTCAACAGTATCAAAGGTCAAGAAAAAGACAATTATAGTAACAGAGATTATAGCAAGACTACTAAAAGAAAAGAGAAAATTAGCAGCACCCTAAGCACCTTTAGTCAATCTATCAATTTGTTTTCAGTGTCTTCCAGTACACAGAACCAGGAACTAAAATCCAGCTCTCACCTCAAACCTGGACTATTCCCTCAGGCAATGGTCTACTGAGAAGACTGGTCTACCTACCTCCAGGGTCAATGCTATTAAATACATCCTAATGACTGCTACCCATCATTCTTGTTAATGCATAGCTATGATCATGATGGTCTCCCTAAATAAAAAGATGTCATGTGGCTGCCTGTTAATTATCAAATAAAGTCCAAGAATTGTTGCCTTTTATTCAAAGCCCAGCTCCAATTTACCTTATCAATTTTGTTTCACACAATCCCTTTGGTGTCTTTCAAATCCAGTCTTTTGTATGCTATGACCTGATCAAACTGATATACTTTGACATTTTTTCAACCACCCACATCATCATTCTCTACAGCCAGAATGCTCTCACCCTTCCTACCTCCTCCATTTCAATCACATTGTTTTTACTTTTCAAAATTCAGCTCTAATATTACCTTTTACAAGAAGCCTTTCTTGAAATGATGTCTCCTTCCTTGCCTTTCACTGTATTTTTTTCTTATATACTGGACATGTTTTAAATGCTATTATATTTATTTAGGAATATGACTTCTTGGAAGCAATAAAGTGGGAAAACATTTTTACACTCAAAGGTTCTGATAAAGGCTTCATTTCTAAAATGTATGGAGAATTGACTCAAATTTATAAGAAATTAAACCCTTCTTCAATTGATAAATGCTCAAAGGATATGAACTATTTTCAGATGAAGAAATTGAAACTATTTCTAGTCATATGAAAAGGTGCTCCAAATCACTATTGATCAGAGAAATGCAAATTAAGATAACTTTGAGATACCACTACACATCTGTCAGATTGGCTAAGATGGCAGGAAAAGATAATGATGAATGTTAGAGGGGATGTGGGAAAACTGGGACACTGATACATTGTTGGTGGAACTGTCAATGGATCCAACCATTCTGGAGAGCAATTTGGAAAAATGCTCAAAAAGTTATCAAACTGTGCATACCCTTTGACCCAGCAGTGTTTCTATTGGGCTTATATCCCAAAGAGATCTTAAAGGAGGGAAAGGGACTCAAATGTGCAAGAATGTTTGTGGCAGCCCTTTTTGTAGTGGCTAGAAACTGGAAACTGAATGGATGCCCATCAATTGGAGAGTGACTGAATAAATTATGGTATATTAATGTTATGGAATATTATTGTTCTGTAAGAAGTAATCAGCAGGATGATTTCAGAGAGGCCTGGAGAGACTTGCGTGAACTGATGCTGAGTGAAGTGAGCAGAACCAGGAGATAATTGTACATGGCAACAACAAAATTATACTATGATCAATTCTGATGGACGTGGTTCTCTTCAACAATGAGATGATTCAAACCAGTTTCAATTGTTCAGAGATAAAGAGAGCCATCTATACCCAGAGAGAGAACCATGGAAACTGAGTGTGGATCACAACATTGCATTTCCACTCTTTCTGTTGTTGTTTGCTTGCATTTTGTTTTCTTTTTCAGGTTTTTTTTCCCCTTCTTGATCCGATTTTTCTTGTGCAGCAAGATAACTGCATAAAAATGTATACATATATTGGATTTAGTATATATTTAACATATTTAACATGTATTAGACTACCTGCTATCTAGGGGAAGGGGTGGGGGAAAGGAAGGGAAAATTTGGAACAGAAGGTTTTGCAAGTGCCAATATTGAAAAATTACCCATCCATACGCTTTGTAAATAAAAAGCTTTAATAAAAAATAAATAAAAGAAATATGATTTCTTTCCTATATTGTTACTGTCTTATTTCCTATACTGCAAGTTCCTAGAGGGAAAAATCCAATGGAAGAAATTAACCATAAGATGTTTTGCCCTTAATAGTCAAGAGTAGAACTCTTTACCTACCTTCTATTGTATTTATTGCTATTTATTAAACACCTATCACATAAATATTTGCTCTTACATTTACTCATCTAACATTTCCTTTAAGATCCTTTTTTGATATGGGCATACTATGCTGGGTGAGCCTGTGCCAGTGCCTTTCATGGTTTGTAACAGATTCTTAAGTTCTTCACACAGACTTTGAGAGTATCCTTGTACTTTTCATCTGTTTGAACACATATTTTGTGTGAATTCTCCATAATATTATATTTCAGGTAAATGTACATTTGGCTTTTGAATAATGTGGCCAGTCCTATCAGAATTGTGACCTCTGAAGTAAAGTTTCAATGCAATTCAGCTCAAGAAAGATTTCAGTGTCCAGTAAGTTACTTTGCCAGATGATCTTCAGCATCTTCCTAATACAATTCAAAAGGAAACAGTTCTGTTTCCTGGCATGGCTTTGTTATAATGTTCAGGTTTCACTGCAATACAATGACTCTGTTAGCCTTCAGTTTGATAGGCAGCCTAACACCTTTTCTCTCCCATAATTTCCTCCAGAGCATCCCAAACATTGAACTGGTTCTGGCAATGCATGTGTCAACCTCATCATCTGGGTGTATATCCCTGAAAGTATACCATCCAAATAGATAAACTTACAGACAACAAACGACATTTTCCCACTTGCTTTAACTGATAGCTCCACAAATGGATGGTGCAGATCTGCCTGGTGAAGACCCTCTGCTTTCTTGGTGTTAATTATCAGGCAAAAATTAACACATGTGGCAGAGAATCAGGTCATACTCTGTTGTCTCTCACCCTCAGAAGCTTCATTGAGTGCACAATTATAAGCAAACAAAAAATTTGCATATCATTTTTAGTCTCTGTTTATGGTCTTTTCAAGTTAAATTACCATTGGTGCAAGAGGTGACCTTGATACCATTTTTCATCCTCATTGAAGGCGTCTGACAGCATTGCTGAAAATAACACACTCAAGAACATGGGAGCAAGCACACAGCCTTATTTTGCTTTGCTGGTGATTAAAAAAGCTTAAGAGTATTGTCCCTTATACGGAATCCATGTGATCGTGAACATCTGGGCAAAGAAAGTTTGCCATGATCTTCCACAAAATGAAAGGCCTTGGTCAAACTGGCAAACATTGTGTACATACCTGTATTCTGCTCCTGGCATTTTTACTGGAGTTATTGGGCAGCTAAGTCCATACTTAACATTCCTTGGCCCTTCCTGAAACCATACTGACTCATCTACTATCTTCCAGGTGAAAGATTAGCTATTAAGGACTCCAGCAATAATCTTGCTGTCAATGCCTAAGGGAAAACCTCCTGGTGATTGGCAGAGAACAGCCTATTTCCTTTTCCTTTATAGAGATGGACAATGGAGGCACCTTTGAACTCCTTAAGAATAACCTCCGTTTGCTACAGAGCCCAAAAGATTCCAGTCAGCCTTTATATAAGCAGTGGACATCCTGCTTGATAAATCTTAGCTGGAATAGAATCAGCACCAGGTGCTGCTTTGTCACATGAGAAGAGTCTAATGGCATTAAAGAAGAAAAACAAAAAAACAAAAACAAACAAACAAAAAAAAAACCTTCTACCAGTTGAACTTTTGGCTAGGAGGGGTTGACATTAACCTGAAGTATAAGGTCAATGGCTTCATCATTGATTGATGACCATCTGCTGAGAACACTATATAAGAGTTCAGCCCATTTCTCCAGGATCATGTCCTTATCACCAATCAATGTGACTGCCTCAGTCCTGGCTAGTTTAGATGCACCATAGATCCTTGGCCCATACAGTTTTCAAGGTATCACAAAAGCTATTTGGATTGTTATTATGAGTGTAAAACTGAATTTCATCTACTGAACCAAGAATCTGCATATCCCTAAACTGGGCTTGTTTTTCCTTTTGATGTAATTAAATGCTGCTTTCTAAGAGATGGACAAACTCCTATGGAGTTTTTGGTTTTTGGTTTTTATTTAGCAGCTTATGAATTTTCCTATCATTTTTGTTTAAGCAATCTTAATGTTTGTAAGTATTCTAGTTCAGATGAAAAAAAAAAGCAATTCTGCATAACGAATTTCTGAAAACTGCCCATTCCTTTTCTGTTCCACTGTTGTCACTCATGTGTTGACTCAGCTTTCCTTCCAAGTTAGCAACAAATTGTTCATATTCATAGAATCACTTTAATCTATTAACAATAAGTGTTCTGATAGTCATCTTGCCTTGACAATGCTGCTTTTATTGAATAAGAATGGTTAATTTGGAGAGGATTAGTCCATAATCAGTCTAGCATTCTGTGTCACAGAGAAAATAAAAATAAGAGATAAGGTAATAAGGTAATAATAATAAGGTAAAGATAGCAGTGATAATAATCATGTCAGACAGATAAAAAGCAAAAATATATTTAGTTAAAAGAGAAAAGAAGAGATACTACTTCTTGCTAAAAGTTACCATAAACAATGAATCAAAATGAACAATTAAACATATATTCAATAAATGGCCTAGTGTCCAAATTCTTAAGAGAAAAAAATTATAATAAAATAGATAAAAGATTGGTAAATTTGATTAAAAAAGAAGATAACCAAATTGCAAATACAAAAATGAAAAGGGTAAATTCTCCACCAATATTAATGCAATCAAAGAATTTATTAGGAGATATTTTGTCCAATTATATGCCAATAAATCTAACAATCTAAATGAAATAGATGAATATTTATCAAAACGTAAATTGCCCAGATTAACATATGAGAAGATAGAATATTTAGTTGAACAAGCCATCAAAGAGCTCTGTAAGAAAAAGTATTTAGGACTAGATGGCCTCACAAGTGAATTTTACATAACATTTAAATAACAGTTCCAATAATAGATAAATAAGCAAAGAATCTTACCAAATGCCTTTTATAATACAAATATGGTGCTAATATTTCAATCAGGAAGAGCAAAAACAGAGAAACAGAATTATAGACCAATTTCCCTAATAAACATTTATTCAAAAAATTTAGACAAAATACTAGCAAGGAGATTATAGCAATATTTTAAATGGATCACACAAAATAATAGGCATGATTTATACCAGGAATGTAGGCTGATTCAATATTAGGAAAATTATTGGCATAATTAACTACATCAATCACAAAACCAAGAGATATCACGATTATTTCAATAAATGCAGAAAAAGATTTTGACAATAAAACATTCATTTGTATTAAAAGCATTAAGCATTGAGACAAATGGAACTTTGTTTAAAATGATAAGCAGTACTTATTTAAAACTATCATCAAGCATTATCTGTGATGGAGATAAGCTAGAAACCTGCCAGATAAGATCAGGGAGAGGCAAGGATGCCCACTAATACTTTTATTTAGTTGGTCTGGAAATGTTATCTATAGCAACAAGAGAAGTAGAATAAATTAAAGGAATTAAAATAGGGTGATGAGGAAATGAAATTGCCACTCTTTACAGCCATTTCCCAGTTGATAGGTATCTGCTCATATTCCATTTCTTTACTACCACAAAAAGACCTGCCACAAACATGTTTGCACATGTGCAAAATTCAGAGGGTAAAAGTAGATGACCTACTTAGAGACTTCTACAGAATCAAGTCAAAAACTAGTTGAAATGACTTTAGAAAAGTTGAAGATAGAAAATAATCCCCCCAGAAATCATCAGCATTTCCAGCTATATTATTCTGGCTATGATATATTACTAGCAATGCTCAGCAACTGGATATAAAAGAAGAAATTGCACTTACAACAACTGAAGACAAATGCTCTAAATCACTATTAATTAGAGAAATGCAAATTAAAACAACTCTGAGGTACCACCTCATACCTCCTAGATTGGTTAAGATGACAGGAAAAGATAATGATAAATGTTGGAAAGGATGTGGGGAAACTGAGACACTAATGCATTGTTGGTGGAATTGTGAAATGATCCAACCATTCTGTAGAGCAATTTGGAAATAGGCCCAAAGGGCTATGAAACTGGGCATACCTTTTGGCTCAGCAGTGCTGTTACTGAAGCTGTATCACAAGGAAATCATGAAAAAGGGAAAAGGACCCACATGTGAAAAAATGTTTGTGGCAGTCCTTTTTGTGGTAGCAAAGAAATGGAATATGAGCAGATACCTATCAATTGGGGAATGGCTGAAGAAGTAGTGGTATATGAAGATAATGGAATATTATTGTTCTATAAAAATGATGAACAAGCTGATTTTATGCAGGCCTGGAAAGATTTACACAAACTAATGCTGAATAAAATAGGCAGAACCAGGAATAATTTTGTACACAGTGACAGCAATAGTGTGTGATGATCAACTGTGAAAGACTTGGTTCATCTCAGCTATTTAGAGATTTAAGACAATCCCAATAAACTTTGGATAGCAAATGCCATCTGCATTCAGAGAGAGAACTATGGAAACTGATTGTAAATCAACACACATTATGTTCACTTTTTTTCTTCTATTTTTTTCTTATGTTTTTTTTTCTTTTTTTCTGACTTTTCTCTCCAAACATGATTCATAAATGTGTATTAAAAATTAATTTACATGCATCACCAGAAAAACATTAAGCAATTAAAAATAAAATAAAACAACTGTAGACAATGTAAGATACTTGAGAGTTTACCTTCCTAGATAAAACCAGAAACTACATGAACATAATTATAAAATATTTTCTATACCTACAATGTCAGATCTAACAATGTGTTGTTGTTTATTGGCTTAGCATGAACAATATTTGTAACACTATGAATGAGAGCACGTTTTCTTGACAAAGATAAGGAAATAGGTTGCATTTTCTTCTTCAGTAGAATAAGGGTACAGACGTTAAATGACTTACCAAGTATCACACACCTACTAAATGTCTGAGATAGGATTTGAACTTATACTTTCCTAACTTCCAGCTGAATAGGTGGCACAGTGAAAGACCATCAGGTCTACAGTCAGAAAGACTCATCTTCTTGAGTTCAAGTCTGTTATCAGACATTTTTTTAGCCATTTGACCTTGAGCAACTCACTTAACCCTATTTGCCTCAGGTTTTTTCATCTGCATGATGAGCTGTTAAAAAAAAAAAAAAAGTGGAATAACCACTACATTATCTTTGTTCAAAACAACCTAAAAACCTGCCTGTTTGTATCCTTTGACTATTTATCAACTGATAAAAGCTCTGATTTCTACCAATTTGACTCAGTTTTCCTTATATTTCAAAAAATGAGGTCAAGTAAAGTAGGACATAATTGAAAAACAGACACCACCAATAATAGCTTTCAGGACCAGACCTTTATTTACTGATTCATTTAGTTTTCTTTGAACAATTCAGCAAATATTGGCGGTTCATAAGTAGCCCAAAGCAATATAATAAAAATTATAATTCTATTTCACTTACTTATTCCGTTCCATACCAAATTACACCCAAAATATTTTATAGAGCTAGAAAAATAATAATGAAAAATTTCTGCAAAAAACAAAAAATCAAGAATATTAAGGGAATCAATGAAAAAAAAGCAGGAAGTGGCTTAGCAATACCAGATCTCAAATTGTATTAATATTATTTTATTTTTCATCAATTGTATGTCAAGGTGATTTCTATCATCCATTTTTACAAGATTTTGAGTTATAAAATTTTCTTCCTTCCTGCTTCTTTCTCCTTTCTTTCTAAAATGGCAGACAATTTGAAATAGATTGTATATGTGCTATCATGTAAAACATATTTGAATTGTAAAAGAAGAAACAGATCAGAAGAAGGAAAACCATGAAAAAGAATAAAGTAAGCGGAACCAACTATGCTTTGATCTGCATTCAGATTTCATCAATTTTAATTTGGAAGTGGTTTGCATCTTCCTTCCTGATAGTTTTGTACTTGTTTTTGGTCATTATTGTCTTATTGGGAGGAAATAAGTCATTCATAGTTGATCATCACACAATGTTGCTGATGCTGCATATAACATAATTCTGGTTCTGCTCATTTCACTTTGCATCAGTTTATACAAATCTTTCCAGGTATTTTTGAAATATGCCTGTTCATTTCTTCTTGCAAATTAATATTCCATCATATTCATATACCTCTGCTTGTTCAGCTACTCTCCAAGTGATCGTACCCCCTCAAGTTCCAATATTTTGCTAGCATGGAAAGGGCTACTATAAATGTTGTTGTATATGGAGGTTCTTTTGACATTTTTTTAATACTCTCTTTGGGATATAAATCTAGTAATGGCATTGATGAATCAAAAGGTATAAACTGTTTTGTTGTCCTTTGAGTATAGTTACAAATTGCTTGTCAGAATGTTTGAATCAATTCACAACTCCACCAACAGTGAATTAGTGCTCCAGTTTTGCCACATCTTCTCTAATATTTATCATTTTCTTTTTTGGGTCATATTGGCAAATTTGATAGGTATGAGACGATATTTCAGATTTGTTTTAATTTGCATTTCTCTAATCAAAATGGATTTAGAGTATGTCTTCATATACCTAGAGATAGCTTTGATTTCTTCATCTGAAAACTGCCTGTTCATATCCTTTGACCATTTATCAACTGATAAAGGCTCTGATTTCTACCAATTTGACTCAGTTTTCCTTATATTTGAAAAATGAGGTTTGTATCAGAGAATATTTATCAACACTCTTGATACCTTTTAGCAATATGCAGTTTCCTTCCTTGTCTCTTTTAATTAGGTATCTTTTTTGATTTTGCTTCTTCTGAGATCAGGATTGCAACCCCTGCTTTTTTTTTTTTCTACCTGAAACATAATAGATTCTGCTCCAGCTCTTTACCTTAACTCTGTGTGTTTGTTTCTGATTCAAGTATGTTTCTTGTAAACAACTTATTGTAGAATTCTGGTTTTGGATCCACTCTGCTGTCTACTTTTGGTTTATGTGAGAATTTATCCCATACATCTTGATTAATGATTACTAGGTGCGTATTTCTCTCTATCTTACTTTTTTATTTCTGTTTGTCCTCTCTCTCCTGTCACCCTTTCCCTTCTTTACAATGCTTTGCTTCTGTCTACTGCTTCCTGGTCTGTCCCTCTCTCCCCCTGCTTTAACTTAATCTCCCTTCCTACTTTCCTGCTGAGGAAGATAGATTTCTACATTCAACTGATCGCATATATAGTATTTCTTCTTTGAACCAATAGCCATGTGAGTAAGATTCAATTAATGTTCATCACCTATCGTCCCACCTTTTTCTCCACTGCAACAGGTTTTTGTTTCAAGTCTCTTCATGTAATATAATTTACACCATCCTCTTTTTCCCTTCCTTCTGCACCCAGTGCACTCTTCTTTCTAATTACTTAATTATTCTTTTATTTCATTTCCTCAAATTTGTTATATCAATACCCTCTATCTATGTATAATTGTTCTAGCTATGCTATTAGTGATAGAATTTTAAGAATTATAAGTATCATTTTTCAATATAGGAATGCAAACAATTCAACTCAATTGAATCCCTAATGTTTACTTTTCCATTTTTAGGCTTCTCTTGAGTATGATATTGGAGACCAAACGTTTTTGTTGAATTCTAGTCTTTTTCTTATAAAAGTTAAAAAAAAATTTGAAGTATGCTTAGTTTCACTGAGTAGGTCATTTTGTGTTATAGTTCTAGCTCCTTTCCCTTTAGGAATGTCCTTTTCCATGACATCTGATTCTTTAATGCTGCAGTTGCTGAGTCCTGTGTAATCCTGATTATTGCTCCCTGATATTTGAATTGTTTCTTTCTGGCTACTTGCAAGATGTTTTCCTTGATCTGATGCTTCTGAAATTTGGCTATAATGTTCCTTGGGAATCTTACTTTGGGATCTCCTCCCTGAAGTCATTGCAACATTCTTTCAATCCTAATTTTGTCCTCTGGTTCCAGGATGTCAGAGTATTTTTCCTTGATCATTTCTTCAAAGATGTTGTTTCAGCCTCAACTTCTTGGATAAGAACTCACTATTTGACAAAAATTGCTGAGAAAATTGGAAAACAAGATGGCAGAAATAGACATTGATCCACACCTAATAGCCTATACCAAGGTAAGGACAAAATGGATTCATGATTTAGACATAGTGATACTATAAGCAAATTAGAAGAGCAAACGATAGTCTACCTCTCAGATACATGGAGGAAGAAGGAATTTGTGGCCAAAGAAAATGAACCAAAACTAGAGTACATTACAAAATGCAAAAATGGATAATTTTTGTTATATTAAGTTAAAAAGTTTTTGAACAAACAGAATCAATGGAGACAAAATTAGAAGGGAAGCAGAAAATTGGGAATTTTTTTTTATGTCTTAAGGGTTCTGATAAAGAACTCCTTTCTAAAATACATAAAGAATTGACTAAAATTTATAAGAATTCAAGCCATTCTCCAACTGATAAATGGTCAAAGGATATGAACAGATTATTTTCAGATGATGAAACTAAAATCATTTTAGTCCTATGAAAAAAATGCTCTAAATCATTATTGATCAGAGAAATGCACATTAAGACAACTCTTACGTACCACTACATACCAGTTAGGTACCACTACATACCTCTCATATTGGTTAAGATGACAAGTAAAAAGAATGATGAATGTTGGAGGGGATGTAGGAAAACTGGGATACTAATATATTCTTGGTGGAGTTGTGAACTGATCCAACCATTCTAAAGAGCAATAAGGAACTGTGCCCAAAGAGCTATCAAACTGTACATAATTTTTGATCCAGCAGTGTCTCTACTGAGCCTGTATCCCAAAGAGGTCATAAAAAAGGGAAAAGGACCCACATGTGCAAAAATATTGGTGGCAGCTCTTTTTTTGTGGCAAGAAATTGAAAACTGAATGGATACCCATCAATTGGAGAATGGCTGAATAAATAATGGTATATGATTATTATGGAATATTATTGTTCTATAAGAAATGATCAGGAGGATCATGAACTGATGCTAAGTGAAATGAGCAGAACCTGGAGATCATTGTACACAGAAATAGAAAGATTAAACGACAATCAATTTTGATGAACATGACTCTTTCCAACAATGAGATAAAATTGAGGCCAATTCCAATGATCTTGTGATGAAGAGAGCCATCTACACCCAGAGTGTAGTTACTGAAATGGTTCAGAGAGTGGTTACTGAATGTGGATCACAACATAATATTCTCACTCTTTTTGATGTTGTTTGCTTGTATTTTGTTTTCTTATTCATTTTCTTTCCTTCTTGATCTGATTTTTCTCATGCAATATGAAAATTGTATAAATATGTCTTTACATATTGGATTTAACATATTTTAGCATGTATAACATATATATTTCTTGCCTTCTAGGGGAGGGAGTGGAGGGAAGGAGGGGAAAATTGAAAACACAAGGCTATGCAAGGGTCAATGTTGAAAAATTATCTGAGCAAATGTTTTGGAAATAAAAATATTAAAAAAAAAGAAAAATATTGTGATCACTAAAAAACACACCATTTTTGGAGCAATTTCCTTTTAGTTAGTATAATGGAGAGAAAAGTGTAAACAGGTTATTAGAAAGTACCTGACAAGATTCTAAGATATTATTAAAATGGGATAATGAAACTTAGACATGAAATGATCATTGCAAAATGGATTGATGTTGACAAAGAGATTTTTTGCAGGTGTGACACAGGCCTTTGTATTTCATTCTTTCCTATTGAGAGCATTTATTTCTGTTGCATTGATGAAGATTTAGAAAATATGCTTATCAGATCTGCAAATGATAAAAACTCTAGAAAGGTTAATAAAACTGAATGGATGTCAGAATTACAGAGTTTGGAATAATGGAAAGAAAAGTGAAATACTAATCAGAAGACCTGTGTTTTTATCCTGGCTCTTCCATTAATTAACTGTTACCTTTGAAAAAGCACATTACATTCTGTTGTTTGGACTCCTCATCTGTTAAATTTTAGACTAGACTAGATTGCCTGTAGGGTTCTTCATATGTCTAAAGTTTAAGATTCTGTAAGATTAAACATTATTTTAAAGTGTCAATTAGAGGAATCCTGTATGAGGGATATATTCAAGAGGGGAAGAAGGAAGCAGAGAAAAAAAATTGAAGCACATAAAAATAAATTAGATTGATGGCTGTGGAGAATGAAGAAAAGAACAATGGTATATAAATAGAGTGGTTAGGGCATGACAACATTTTTAATAGAGAAATTGGAGGAGAAGGAAGAACCAAAGCTTATTTTGAGATTTGAAACTTCAAAATACCTACAGGAAGTCCTCAACATAAATCAATAGATTGGAGGATTGGCAGGTTTAGAGATAAAAATGAAGAGATTTAGTTCAAAATAGTAAAACGATTCATTTACATAAATACAACACAGTATTCTGAAAAATATGTTTAGGTCACTGAAAAGGCATGCAGTAATTAAATAACTATAGGACATATAATGGATTCCTCCACTGGAAGGGAAGTTGGACATTTTTATTACAGGATGGAAGTATTAGAATTAAAGCAAATATTTAAGTGAAAAGTGGGGAGCAAATGTGAAGAGATTTTCTAGTTTAGAGCTTTTCTTACTTCTTGGGACTAAGAAATGGGTGGGAGCAGGAAAAAGAAAGAAAAAAAAGATTTATTACCCTCATCCCTACCCTGATGTTTCAGCAGTACACAGTTCTGCCATATTGCTTCACTCTGAATTCTCAGCAGGTATTTAGAAGTGTCTTTTGCTCAATCTCTCTTTCATCCTGGCATGTCATTTTCTCTACCCTTGCATCTTTCTATCACTTTAAGACCATTTTTAGAGGGGGAGAAGGGGTGTTAAATAAACCTAAGAAACTGAGTGATGTTGGTGCAGCAGATCCCTCCCCCAATTCTTTCTCCCTCTTCTTTCTTGTAAATGTGGCTAAATGATGCTGACACTAGAAGATGAGAGGCAATGCTAAAGATAATCTTGTAGGATCTCTTATTCTACTTGCCTCACCACAGGAAGGTTGATGATCAAGCCTAGGATGAGTAGGAAACTGGCATGATATGGAAAATCCCCCAATGTGTTTTTGTGCTTCTGGGCCTCCCTCTCTTGTCCAATATGAGCAGGTGACTATCTTATGATCACCTAATCAATGGAGATGACCTTTGACTTGTACATCTTGTTAGGACCTATGCTGATAGATCATTTTGGAGGTCAAAATCAACCAATAAGACTCCATATTTCACTTTGCTGCTTCTGGGTGCCTGGGTATCAAGTCTTGTAAAAGTAAGATCCTTGGGAAATAGGCATCTCAGATTGTGAGGAAGATCTGAGGTTCACTTCATTACAGGAGACCATGGATACTTCCACAAAGGACTTTTGGCTTGGAGCTTTGACTAAATGGTTTTTCTAGCAAATTGAACAATTTTAACCCCACACAGAAAATAAAGTACATACAGAATCTGGAGCAGAATTATTACTTAATTCATAGGACTATGACCTGATTACATCCTCTGACATCATAGTCATTGCTCTGAATAATATTCAGATCAGTAACAAAAAGGCTCTTCCCTGTATTATTATATCCTGTTCTGTGGAACAGCCCATGGGTAAGGTTTGGGGAAAAATAAGGATGTGACAGCTGGAAGAAAGGAAGAGAGGAAAGAAGAGCTTATGATGGATAGAAAAATGGCCTGAGAATTAGGAAGATGAAGTCAAATCAGACCTCTTACACATATAGGCTAAGTGACCATGGGCCAAACAATCTCTCAGCACTCCCTAAGAGGGTAAAGTGCAGAAGAGTTGGGGACTTTCATTGGTAAAGTTTAATGAAATTACATCTGCTATTATTCCTGCAATAACAATTCTAATACTTGATATTTAAGCAGCACATTATAGTTTACAGAAAACTTTCACCTGCATTATCTCCTTTGGATTTATAACAGCCAGTTAGCTGGGCAGGGCTGGTATTGTGATCCTTGTTTTATAGGCCATAATGGAATGCAAAGAGCAGTGAATTTATAGTTAGAAAATGTGAGTTTGAATTCTTGCACATGATTTAATACCTGAGTGAGCTTGAATAATTTAATCAACTTCTATACCTTTGTGACCTTGGGAAAGACAGCTAAAAATGGTGAAGGTCATAGGAAGAATCTCCATGTCTCTTCATTCCGTTCTCTCCATGGAAGCAGAAAAATCCAGTATATAGGATCTTATGAACATAATACTTCTGTGTTGATGAACATGACTGAAAATTGTTGAAGATTGGTTCTTCTTGAAGGGTTAAGAACAAGTTCTGTACCTCAGAAGTATTCCTTCTCCTAAATGTTCATTAGAGGCTTCCTCTTTTCCAACTTCCTGCAGGGAAACTTTTTAGGATTCCACATTTAAGCTTTCCATGATTAAGTCCATAGGGAGATGAATCGCCTTGGAGGCAAGTAAAGTGGATGATGCTCAAGAGTGAGCTCAAATACTTGATTCTTAATTCTTAATTGCCACCATCACTTACAACCATCCAGTCTTTCTACAATAACAATACTCTAAAACACTATTGTTTTATCTGTGTACATGCTCCCTCCTTTGATGCTCAGTGATATACCCCAAGAGTTTGCTGGACAGTCTTGGAGAGTTGCTTAGGCTCAAAAGCTCTTCACTTTTTATTAATAGGGATGGTTTTGTATGATAGACATATGTTGCATTACAGTCTGTATCCTCAGTTTTTATAGCTTTAGAGGATTATGTTCTGCTAGCATAGCTTTCTATGATCATGTCCCAATAAAATGAAGTGTTAGAAGAGTACAAGTACTCACTTATTACATCCTACCACAATTGGATGCTCCTTGGTTAATATACACTTATTCATGACCAGCAAGAAGACAGAATCCTTTATCATTCATATCTAGATGATTTAATGTTTTTATTGTTTCTATCACCCTACCTCTAGCATTCAAGGAGAGAATGGGAATAAAACTTATGTTAACATGACAAAAATTTTTTTTTTGGCACTGTGTGCAACAAACATGAATAGAACTGAATTCCAGCAGGTCATATAGTGACTTAGAAAACCTCAATTGGACATTATCTATACTGTATTATAGTTTTAATTATATTGTTAAACATTTCCTAAATATATTTTAATTCCTTAATTTGAGGCTAATGGGCTGTGAGTTTGACACTCTGGGTACAAATGAAGCAAGTGACTGGATGTTTCATAGACAGCAACTCCATTTACAAAGGGCTTTTCTTATAGAAATCTTATGAAATAGGTTGGTTGTATAAGTAGTATTTTATGATTTTACATACAAGGATACTGAGATCCAGAGAGCTTGAATGAGTTGCTGAAGGTTACAAGTATATATAGTTTGGAACTAGATTGAGACTTGAATTTGATTCTTCTTTCTCTAAGCCTGGTAACTGTATTCCACTAACTGTATTGCCTCTTTACCCATTGTTTTACTCTTTGTGTAAGTGCAGAGCTGGAGAAAGTCCTGAGAAAATCCTAAAGAAACAAAATGATTAAGAGATGCTAAGGCAATAATAATAATATATGGTTTTGTAAAAGACTTAAGTAACAACAAGTGTAATAGCAGCAATAACAATAATCGCTAAGATTTATATAAGACTTTACGGTTTAGAGATTTATTCACCAAATCCCAATATAGAATGCACCATTTGAAATATAAAAGACACACAACAAAATTTCAGAGCTGAAAGGGACTTTAGAGACCATCTAATCCAGCAAAACTTGATCATTTCCCTTTATAAGATATCTGAAATTCGTGATCCAGCTTCCTCTGAAAAACTTCCAGTTGTTCAGTACCCAATACCTACAGAGCTATTCCATTCTACTTTTAATCAACTGTTATCATTGATGGTGTTGGACAACAAAGGGGCACAGTTGATGGAACAGCAGGCCTACAATCAGGAAGACCTGAATTCAAATCTCACCTCAAACATTTACTAGCTATGTGATCCTGGTCATGTAATTGTTTCTCTCTTCATCTGGAGATCTTCATCCTGGAGAAGGAATTAACAAACTATTTCAGTATTTTTGCCAAGAAAATTCCAAATGGTGTCATGGAGAGTTAGAAATAAGTGAAATAATTGAACAATACCAATCAGAAATTTTTTCCTTACAACAATCTGAAATTTGTCTATTATCAAGTTATACTAATAGCTGCTTACTCCATCTTATGAATCCAAATTTAACATCTCTTTTGTATGACATCCCACTGAAGTCAGCTATTATTTCCCATTAAAGCAATTTCTTTTTAGACTAAACCTTCCCAAGTTATTTCACTGATCCTCTTGAGGTACAATTTGTGATTTATTCATTCTTGTGATCACTCTGTCCTAGATATGCCTTCTTTATCAATGGTTTTGCTAAAATGTAATTTCCAGAATTGGATATAATATATCATATATAGTTTGACCAGGGTAAAATAGAAGAGGATAATCTCATTCCTTCTTTTGCAGTCTATGCCTCTATTAATATATCAATAATATTTTGGTTGCACTACTCACTTCTGACATGTGTTAAATCATAAATTCATTAAAATATTTAAATCATTTTTAGATAACTTGCCAGACTTCTAGCTACAAATGGCCATTTTATGTATCTGTAGTTGACTTCTTGGATCCAAATATAAGAATTTACATTTATCATTATCTATTTTTATCTTATTCAACTTATTCCATCAAATTAGCCTCCTGAAGTATTTTTTAATCCTAATTCTCTTATCCAAAATATTAGCTTACCCCACCAAATAATTTTGAAATGTTCACACATTTGCTAATCATAAATTTATGCTTTAATCCCAGTGACTGTTTAATAATATTGAGTCATAGAACCTAGGAGAGATATCTAAGGCACTCCTATAATACTATTATCCTCTAAAGATTGCTTCTAGTCATCTAATCAGTTTTTAATCTATCAGCCTGTATTATCATTTAGTCCACATTTCTCTCCATCCTTTTCTAGAAGGTTATGTATGCCTACAAACACACACACACATACATATATATGCACATGCATATATATTTCTATTTCTTCATGTATGTGTGTATACATATATATGTCAAAATTCTTGTTAAAATCAGGTTATATAATGCATGTTGTGTTCCCTCATTCCCTCAATGTCATTCTAAAATGATTCTAAATGATTCTAAAATTGCTGTTAACAAAGGAAATGAAGTTGGTCAGGTATAACCTGTTCCTTTCAGTCAAAATAAAAAGAAATTCTTTTTTACATAAAGGATAAGAAACTTATGTAATTTATTTCGCCCTAGAGATCCCATAAGCTCACGCTGAAAGAATGTTGTATAAGCTGAAAGCAAATGGTTTAGGCAAATTCTTCAGCTATCTATTTACAATCCCAGCCTGCTGGGAAACCAGGATATAAAACTTCCAAGTGTGTGAATTCTGTAACCTCAATAATAGCAGATCCATAGCAGGTGCCAAGGGAAGATTAATTGTAAAGATCACTTTATTAAGGGAAATGCGGTGGTTCATATTCAGCTTTTTCAGGATGGATAGGATGACAATCATGGCTTTGTACTAATGTCAGAGACAAAGCTTTTGGATTACACAAGACAAAACATGGCTTGATAAAGAGTAATAATTCTTAAGTGTGTAATCATATTTCTGATTCATGGATAGAGAGACAGAATTCTTGTTAAATATTTAACTTGTTTACTATAAAGTATACTGTGAGTTCAATTCTGTGTTTAGAAATGGAGGGGGAGTATATATTGAATTGAGGAGGTTGTTTAGGGTCAGTCTCCTCAATGAATTGTCCCAACATTGCTTTCTAAATAATGCTATTATTACTTTTCAAAAAAAATTTAAAATAACTCCTCAAATCAAATTTCAGAGTGGCAGAGGCAACAAAAAAGCAGGACAAGATATTTTATCAACCTAATAAAATTTAGGAAGTTGGAAGAGGAAGTTAACACCAGAATGGAGGTCTGTCTAGAGCCCACCCAATTGGCAAAGGTAACAACAACCCTAGAAGCTGCAGCAGTAGTTTTGGAAGCTTTGAACCCAGAGACAGTAAAAGGCTCAGACAACTGGGAACAAATATGATAGGGGACCCTTCATTGGGACCACGTAATAGTTGGCGTGAATTGGGAACTCAACTGCTTATTAATAGTTCTGAGTACCAGTTTCAAGAGACAGAAAAATGCTGGTGGTCAATCACCAGAGAGCAGGGTGAAAACAAAGATGAAAAGGACCAGGGACCCTTCTTTGGTAAATGCTAGATTGAATACAAGATTTAAATACTAGAATCACATTTCTTGGAACAACAAGCACTTGCAGACACTCAGAACTACCTCTGAAAACAACGGCACAAAAAAGTACAATGCTTGGGACAATGCCTTCTCTCCCTCAGGTGAGCAGTGTCCAACTTTAACAAAAAGTGAAAAGTCAAGAAATAGGCTGAGAAATGGAGGAGACAATGACAAAAACAACAATAATTGACCCCCCAAATATTATTATGGTAATAATAATGGCAAGAAAGGCCAAAACAAAATGGCAGAAGACAATAATGTAAGAACAGTTTTAAAAAGTTTCAAAGAAAACTAATGGTTAGATCCCAAACCAGCAAGAATTACTGGAAGAATTAAAGAAACAGTTTGAAATGGAACAGGCAAATTTTTTTTATAAAGTTTTTTATTTACAAAACATTTGAGTGGGAGCCATTCCACCGATCTTCTCTCAAATCAACAATAAAATAAGCCTCTGACCTGATCTTCAAGTCAATGAACTCAGAAATATTTGGACACTGCTTTCTGGAGAACTTCATATCAGGTTTGTCTGACTCGGAGAGAGAGATAAATAGACGACTCCTGTGTAGGCCGGAAGTGAGGGTGGAACTCAGCTCAGCTCATCATGGCAGAAATTCCAAACTCCAAACTCCAAATTCCAAACACCTGGAGTTTATCTGAGGCACTTGGGACACTCTGCCCTGATTGGCGGCAGGTGTTCTGGCAGACTTGCCTTGTTTAAGGATTAATTAGGACTTAGTCCTAGCCCCCACCAGCCCAGCACCTTAAGTTAATTCTTTGAAGTGCCCCAGGGCAAAGATCTTCAGCCACCTTTCAGCCTCCGGTTTTTTTCCTACCTTAAAGAGATATTCATGCTGTCTAAAAAAATTGAAGAAGCAAAAGAGAGCTCTCACCACAGACAGCTTTTATCAAGGCAAAGAAACATTGGCCCCAAATCCTGAGGTTTCTTTAGACAAAACTCCAGAAGAAGGTACTAAAGACCATCACTGGTCACTTTTTCAAAAGGCCTTTCTGGAAGATTGAATAAAGAACCTCAAAAGAGAGCTGGAGGATAAATGGGAAAATAAACTGAAATCAGGGCAAGAAGGATACAATATCTTGCAAGAAGGATATGATGCCCTGCAAAAGAGATATGAAAAAGACACCAATTTATTGAAAAATAAAATTAGTGAAGTGGAAAAAGAGTGCAATGAACAAATTGGCCAGTTACAAAAGGAGCTTAAAAAGGCAACTAAAGAAAACAACACTTTAAAAATAAGAATTGAACAAATGCAAGTGAATGACTCACTAAGACTTGAAGAATCAGTCAAACAAAAACAAAAAAATGAAAAATTAGAAGAAAATATGAAATATCTCCTAGGAAAAACAACTGACTTGAAAAATACATCTAGGAGAGACAATCTAAGGATTATTGGACTTCCTGAAAGCCATGATCAAAAAAAGAATCTAAACACTATCTTCCAGGAAATCCTGAAAGAAAACTGCTCTGAGATTGTAGAATCAAAGGGCAAAATCACCATTGAAAGAATTCACCGATCACCTCCTGAAAGAGACCCCCAAATTAAAACCCCAAGGCATATCGTGGCTAAATTTCAGGACTATAGCACCAAGGAACAGATTCTGCTAGCAGCTAGAAAGAAACAATTCAAATACCGAGGATCAATAATTAGAATCACACAGGATCTGTCAGCCTCCACACTGAAGGATCAAAGGGCCTGGAACCAGATATTCTGAAGGGCAAAGGAACATGGATTACAACCAAGAATAACCTATCCAGCTAGAATGAGCATTATCCTCCAGGGAAGAAGATGGTCATTCAATGATATAGGTGAATTTCACCTATATCTAATGAAAAGACCGGATCTGAACAAAAAATTCAACACCCAAACACAGAACTCAAGAGAAGAATAAAAAGGTAAAAAGGAAAGGACTCTTGAGAACTTTATTTTTACTGGGGGGATACTTATAATTTGGGGGTATTATTAACTAGATATTACTTTGATAATATGAAAAAGAGAACTAGAGGGGAAAAGGTTGTCATACTGGGGAAAAGAGGGAAAAAGTGGTAAAATAAGATCTAAAAAAAGGAGGTAAAAACAAGATAAAATCTCTTGAAGAGGCAAAGAAAACCTAATATAA